>RWGY01000009.1:20850226-21343786 GCA_007726485.1 Eragrostis curvula | reverse complement strand
CCCCACGAGGAACCGGCCCCACCTCACGCAGCCCGCCTACGCGGCACCGCGCCCGCGCCAGGACGCCCGACGTGTCCTCCGCCCACCTCAGCTCGTCCCTATCCTTCCCGCGCCGCCTCGGGACGCGCACGCCATGCATCCGCAGCGCGCCGCTGCCAAACCCGGCCAATGCCTTTCCGCTCCAAGCCGGCAAAGCGCCCGCTATATGTATCGGCAAAGCCGTGCACTGCTCAGGCATCATCACCAGATAAGAAGCCATCATCACAGGCTCTCAAACTCAACAACACAGACTTCATTAGTCAGGAAGAGCAGAGTTCGTACGTGACAACGTAAGAAGCGATGGCTCGTCTGCTCACCGCCTGCGTGCTGCTCGCGCTGTTCGCAGCCGTGGCGTCGTCCGCTTACGCCGACGAGCCGAGCGGCATACGGCAGCTGAACGGCGACTACCGGGGGAGGAAAGTGGGCGGCAGGACGGAGGTGCGGGACGTGGAGGGCGACAGGGAGGTGCAGGAGCTCGGCCGGTTCTCCGTCGCCGAGCACAACCGGCAGCGCGAGTGCTGCGGCGACAGGCTCGAGTTCAGCAGGGTGGTCGCGGCGCAGCGGCAGGTCGTGTCCGGGCTCAAGTACTACCTCCGCGTCGCCGCGGTCGAGGACGGCGACGAGAACGGAGAGGAACGCGTGTTCGACGCCGTCGTCGTCGTCAAGCCCTGGCTCGAGTCGCGCACGCTGCTCACGTTCGCGCCGGCCGCCGCCAAGTAGGCGTGGCAGCGGTGCTGTGCTCGGCAGTGTTTCTGTGACTCTTGGTCTAATCTCCTCGCTGACCATGAAGAGCGAATAAAGGTTGCTGTGTTCAATCCTAAAAGGAAAAAAAAAGTGTTTGTACTAGTAGAGAGCGAAGATGAAAGCTGCGGCGATCGATGTTTCGAAGGCTACTGTACAAAAGTGATCAGAGAATGACAATAAATCGATCATTGTGCTTCTTCTTGGATCTTAACGGCGTGAGCTTATGTTGCCTGTTTTATCTTCTCGGCTGCCAGATCGGTCATGCATATCCAAATTTCACGAGGTTATCTAATTAATCAGGAGAAATGGATGTATGCTCACTAACCAAGACAAGCGATCGATGACTGCATCGCGTTTCCTGCCATGTCCCCCTCTCGACTTTTTTCTTTCTCTTCCGTCTTTGTTTACTTGTAAGGCTGATCAGTGATCACCGTACGTGCACGCATGAAAACACCGTCCCTTCGTACTGGTAAGCAACAACAAATCCGACGTCAGTGACAAGTTTGTCAGCATGTGCTCCTCGCCCGACCGGGAACGCTTCACCCGCGTACACCGCCGCACGGCAGCGAGGTGAGGTCCCATGTGAAGCCAGCATGCCGCGCCAAGGCGCCGCACTCGCTGCCTTTCAGCTTCCTTTACGTGTCCCTCCTGTCGCCATGCGCGCGCACGGTTGGGCACGCCACCCTACATGTTGCACGACAGCCAGGAACTGCTGCTCCTCGCAGAATCGGTGCGCCTGTTGTGCTCGTCGTGTCAACGCTCTCGTGCGCACGCGTCGTCGAGGAGCTCTGGCCGGCAAGAGGATGGACCATCGCATGGACCTCGAGAACGTCGAGGGAATAAGGAGGTGCTGATTGCTAATCGGCCTCTCCGGTTCTCTGCATCACTGCTCAGGACGGGAACGTCTGCCTTCGTCGTTGTCAAGGCCTGGGTGGAGTCCCGCGCGCTCGTCCGCGACAGAGCATCTGGAATACGGAATTCATGGCTCAATCGGCGAGTTTTGTGCGGATTTGTCATGTCGTAATCTTATGTGCGCACCAGAGAGATTGAGCGAAATGCCCCCACGTCTAGCTCAAAATTCGTTCAAATTCCGCTGTTTTGTTTAGTTTCTCACATTTCTTGGTAGCTTGAGAGCTAAATTGTGTATACCGTTGAGTTTAGTAGCACATTCTTACTAAGATTAAATTGAATTTATTTCTTGGTTATGGAATGGCAATTCTTTTGCAACGTCGACTAATTTGTTATAGTTCGTCATCGACTCATCTTTAGCTAGGACCGTACGTACCCCTCCTTTTTGACGAGTTCTTTCACGGTTGGCAATAGATTTACCTGCCTTCAAATCAATCCGAGTCTCCGACCATAGTATGGAAACGATGGACCTCCTTACTCTGGTCTTGGCATGCAGCCATACAATGAGCCATCCTTCATTGTCCAACGTGCGTTTGGTCAGCCATGCTTACTTTGGTCTACTTCTGCCCTGCTGATGAACCCTAGCCTTTGGCGCTGCAGGACGTGCAGTTGAGCACGGTCCACGTGCGTGTGCCCAGCCACAAGCTTAATCAAGCCTTACATCTTGTAGCTGTAAATGATGCGCACAGCCACATAGGACTGAAGCCAATTAAACTGGCGATAACAGCTTCGGAGAAGCACGAGAATGCTAAACCTGCAACAAAAATGAAGCCTACAAGATAGTATATAACCAGATCATGCATCTCGCTGATCCAACAACAGCAGTTTCCACAGCCGCGGCCTAACTGAGAAGAAGCATCGTGTGGTCCGTCTCGAAAAACAAGCAATCTGCATACCTCGTCAAAGTCATTAGTACTAGCGAACGGTGAAAATCAACACACCAGCAATACCAATCCCAGAACAAGAGGAAATACAGAGGTTTGCAACGACCTGATCAGGCACACGGGGTACAGAGGTTTGCAACGACCTGATCAGGCACACATGGTAGATACGTTTGCATTGCATTCTTTTGCCAGTTGATCAAGCCCATAATCATCCAAGGCTCCACTCCAAACATGACCGGGATATCAAGCTCACTTTGGTAGTTTTGTCAGTTTCACTATTAACGAGAACTCAAAAGGAGCAGGTTTTCCTATCAGATTAGGTATGCTGTTGATACGGGTATGTTTATCAGTTGAAAGTTAACCGAAGAAAGGTTTATGTTACCAGGGTCCAGTTCCTCTTAGCTGTTTGTAGAGGCCTCAAAGAAAAAAAAAAGTAATAGATCATCCCATATAACTCATCTGAATATACATACCTCGCATAAATATTTACCGCAACCGCCTAACTCTGTTTATCCATCAAAGGGAAGCATCATCTTCTACCACTTTAAAATGGTGAGGGTGACTACTAGTGCGATATAAATGCCACATTTTAAAATATGCCCTCTCCAGATTCCTTACCTGCAAATAGTTTTGTACTCATGTGAGATTGTAAATTATGAAAAGATAAGGTATGGAGCTCAAATAAGGTTGAAATGCTACCCAGCGCGCTGTATCAAACAAAGGACAGGTCATCCGAACAGCCTTGAGCCTACTCCTAAGAGCTTGAAGTTTTGATGGATTATTGGCTAAAAATACGGCCCTTTCCTCGTATTCTTTCAGGCTGAATAACAGATAATCTAGTTATAGAAAAATGATTTCAACATTGAGGAAAAGAAATTACTGGTTCTTCGTTCAGAGGTCAAACCTATTTACTATCATCTCTTCCCCAACTCCGGTAGCGAGACAGAGTGAACCTGCAACCCTTGTTGCCATTTTCTCCAGAGGAAGTGTAACCATTGGGAGGCCAGCCCATAATACATCTGTACCAGTTGTGTGACCATACACAGTGGGCTGTTCATTCAAATTCGTAAATTCAGAGATTTGCAAAGAAAAGCAAAACAACTAGGAACAGTTTATGATAAATTAACAATTATGAATATTACGTGTCAAGAAAGAGGTCCGCCAAGGCACTGCGCTTGATATGCTCATTTTTGCAGCAACTTCTGTAAATATTATTGATCTGCCCTTACTCCTTTTGAAATTGCATCTGTCAAAACTGCAGAGTTAAACGCAAGCAGGCAAGTATGCACGAGAGAGGATAGAGGTGGGATATTACATGAACGCAATCTCATTTCTCCAGCAGCTGGAAATCTCAACAGCCACAAAGCACTGTTTGGTACACGGTTGAGAATATTGCACCTGATTTTGGAAAAAAAAAGATGTGAGACTATGCAGCAACTAATACTGATGATTGTTTGTAAGAAGCATTATATGATAATGTTCATTGATATTAAAAAATAATACAATTCAGAAATATTTTAAGCGACTGTATGATTCTTTATGTGTATTTAACCAGGACATACGAAAATTATATATGTAGGTTAATCTAAAATACTTCCTTCGAAGTATATAGTTCAGTTCGTTTTCCTTGACTTATAGTTCAGTTAGTTTATATATAGTTACATCGGAAACTAGTGGTCAAAATTTCCTTTTTGGAAACGATCAACATCCAAAATGTCACCCCTATGTGACTGAGGAGTATATCATAAAATTTCCAGTCCAAACAATGCAATTTGTTGCTGTTGAGATCTGAATAATCTACATGAAATGCATAAGCAGTAACACATCATGTAATTCGGAGTACTACATAATATGCCTTGGTGACTCAACATGCATCCTTTGGGGAGGATGCCAGGTAACGCTCACTCCAAACAATGCAATTAGTTAAGAGTCCAAATAATCCACATGAAATGCATATTAGCAGTAATACATAGCACAACTTACCAGGTGTTGAATATATCTGGGTCCATCTTGTAGAGCTGATTGAAGCATGCAAAAATGAATTTATCCTCTGGCAGGCCATAGTCGGCTCGTTTGTGTGGGCAAACAGCATAGAGAACATCTTGATTTTCTATTGCAAAGTAAACAATGTTATGGATATAAACTGGTATACGGGAACATATCTTATTGTGTTACTTCATTGTATCATTCGTTTTGGGAAAATACATATATTAAAGAAGCAAGGACGAAATTTGTTCCCTAAACACCTCAAGTATGACACGTCAATTACACGATGTTATTAAAGGATCATTCTTTTTTATCACAGATCGAAACATCAAGGCAGAAAACTGTGAAACGAAAACAGATCCATGAGAAAGAGTCGGAGAAAAGAGTGGGGCAGAAGTTGGAGAACTAAATCATTACTTTCCCTGATTATGACACAAATATTCTCTACATACCTGTTTATAATCATTCACAAAGTAACAGTGGGGAAGGTGGACAAGATTTTCTGAATATATATGTGAATATTCCAACGGCGAGACAACTGTTAGAACAATAAATTTTTAGTTAATATGATGGCAAAGAAAGGACTTGCCATAAGAATGGAATATGGCACAAAAGTTTGATATTAACCTCATCAGTAATCAAATAATCAATATAACTTGCTCCAGTGGTAGCAGGAAATCCCATATAAGAAACCTGGATTGGTGCCGGTTGCATGGCGAAAATTTCATTGCGTGCACCCTGAGGCAACAGAAAATTTATAGCAAGAAAAGGGAGCTTTGAGAAATATGAAAAAAAAAATCACTTCATGGAAACAGAATTTTACATTAGAAAATATACAGCAAAGCAGAACAAGATGACAAGATTTAGAGTTTAGAGTAATGGGTCAAAAAATATAAGTTAGACAGTAGTGCACGAAATTAGCTACAGTATTGCTAAATCATTCGCAACATCAATGTTATCCCCTTATTAAATTATCAAATTCCTTTCTTTCTTGAAGTTGATATATTTCCAAGATTGGGCTTGAGAATCAGTGTAAAAAATGGCATTATCTACATTAAAGTGATAGGTTTGAGAAAATGGCATTATCTACATTAAAGTGATGATATGATTACTAATGTTTCCAGGAAATACATACCTTTGTATATCCATTAAGATTTATAAGAATCTGTATCTTATCTTCATTGATAGTTTTTGCAATCATATCAGACGACATCATTGACACATCAATGAAGTGCTCTGCTTCACCCTTAATACGCTGCCTCCATTCAGTACCATCATCACGACTCAGGGCATAACAGAAAACCTGAGCATATTAGTTCATAAATAATTATTTCCATCTTCAACAGAATGGAAATAAATCTGTCAAAAATGACTGGGCAGAAGACTACGTAACCTCTACGGTGTCTTTATTGTGCATTCCAAATACAGAGCCCATTAGATGAGACAGAGGATGATTGCCAAAGTCACTGCTCACATATCTGGAAATCAAATGGTTTGTCAGGAGCAGCAACTCAGAAGTTAAACCAGCATGTAGCAAAGGCAGATCTTGTACCCAATCCTAAGCCGTGAAGTTCTGGCATCAGTCATGATAGGAACACGGGCAGGATGTGCAAAGACTGGAAGCCGAAAACGTGACGCAATCAAAGAGTAATGTTCTGCATATTTTTTACTGAAACAAAAATAATGTTAAACGTGTCATTTCAAAAATGTGGTTAGAGACTTACCGTCTATTTATTTCTATAAATAAGATTACTAAGGCCAATACAGAAAAGAAACCTTACCTGATTTCCAGTGCAAGAGTTGGATCAATCGGGAATGCCATAGCATGGAATGGTTGTACACTTGGGAGAAGGGACATCTGGAACAGTGATTGGATAAGAGATGTCAAGCAAAGCACTCTTTAAGCTTCCAATAAGAATATAACAATTAAAGAACGAAGGTGTGAAAATCACATGCCTTTATTTGCTGCTTGATAATTCCCTCTACCTCGGCGAACTTCGCGTCTCTATCATCCCAATCACATACACACTGCCAAAAAAAAGGTAAATCAAAAGAAACGAACTGGATCAGCACAGATTTCATGTCAATAAACATCCTAGTTTCTATGAAATTTCATTTGCTTCTCGTGGATGTGTCCCACTTTGATGTAAGAGGTTACTAAACTGGAAATAACCCTTAACTTCTGCTAGCATACCATAAATGCCATGGTCTATCATTAACGAAATAATCGAAGAGTGCATGCCACATAAAGTGAATAGATGAAGTGGCAGAGACATTTTATCACCTGTAGAGAGTGCAAGAGATTACAGGTAACTTGGGGAAAATCTGGGCGTAATTGCAAGGCCTGCTTGAAACTGATAATTGCTGCCTCCATTAGGCCCCTGCAAATGATGGTACAAAGATGATTGTGTATAAGCATGAAATATTATAGCTAAGCGGTCTTTCAGTGCACATACTGCTAGCAATAATTTAGATAGGAAATGCATTTACGTGTCCTTATATGCATATGCCAAATTCGCATGAGCTTCAGCCATGGTTGGTCTGATTGTAGCAGCCCGAAAATAGTCTTGTATAGCTTCATTGACTCTGCCTGCTTCTTTCAAAGTGTTCCCTCTATTCACAAGACTGTCCGCAGCCAAAGGATCAACACGGAGTACTTCATTATAACATGCTATGGCATTAGCATAGTTTCCCTATTTCAATAATGAGGAAAATCAGTCATTTCAACAATAATTTATATGCAAAAAGATAATGATGAAGAATTGTATATTAAACATAATATGTAAGTATCTAAAATAGCTAATTGGCAGAATGAAATAGTTAAATGCACAACACTACGGGAAACCGGTCATTTGCCGGGTGCCCCGGGATTTGCCCAGAGCTTTTCCTCGGGCACTCGGCAAAATGACCTTTTACCAAGTACCTGCTGTTTGTAAATTATCGCTAAATTGTTGTAAGGTGCAGACAATCCAGTAGTAACCGTAACCGCTTTCATGAAATGTGAAACCGCCATGTCCATCATGCTCCTGCAAGTACTTCCGAAAGATAATTTTGCCAATATGAACAAAAAGATCCAAATCCTAAATCCTAATAACCCTATTTTTAGGGAATAATCCTAATAACACTCACATCTCCATATAAACATTTCCAAGATTTGTCAGAGCTTGAGGGTGGTTGGTTGAAGAGCAAGGCATGTCTGTATACATCAACGATCACATGACAGAAATCTACGTTAGGATACTGTAAGCGTAAAATCATAAAGAAAAAGAAAATGAAGTCGATGGCTACCTGGTAGCAACCAATCGCCTCGTCGTTTCTTCCAGATTCTTTTAAAACATTCCCCTTCCAGTGGAATAAACAATACATCAAGTGTCATGATTTATGATAAAAGGAAACAAGGGTCTATTTAGAATCGATGAATAACACACTTAAAAAACGAACCAGATTATTGTATGCTTCAACATAGGACGGACTACAAGTAATGGCATGTCTATAACTTAGAATAGCAAGATCCAGCTGGCCTCGTTCATAGTAAGTGTCGCCAAGATTACCTGCAAATAGACAACCTCATTAGGACAAACATACACATTCATGGTCGAATATTTCAATGAATCTCTGTATATTTTTGTGCAGCATGCAACACACAAAACTAACTGACAATTGCAACACCCTAAAATAGTAATCCTTAAATTAATCCAAATAATAGCATCCAATGTCAGATGGAAATAGCTCATGTAAGTAGAAGAAAGCCTTTTAGTCCCAAGTTGGGGCGGGCAAGGGATGAAACCCACAAGAATGAGCAAGCAAAGTTAAACGAATATAAAAATAAAAGTAACTCATTACATCACATAAACTACCTATGGTTATTTCAGAAGTCAGGTTTCAGTTGACAATCCATGGTTCACTTCTCTTTCCTTACTCAATGTCTATCACAGTGTAAAATTTACACTCACCATAAGCTATTGCATTTTGCGGGCTTGCTTGTGCTGCATTCAGATAGCATACAATTGCATCCTGAAACATTCCAACAGCCTAAATAGGAAACATTTCCATAAAAGATGTCAGAAGGATGTTTCCACATGAAACAACAGATAAAGATAAACAGAATGATACCTTGTAAAGATTGCCCAAGTTCATGTGGGCATCGTAAAATGTCGGTTTGAATTTGATTGCTTCCTGATGATATAAGAAATTCTTAGAAGAAATAGAATGCTTTTGCATTGGTCACAAAAAAATATCATTACACAGCAAATAGTAAGAACTGAACCATGCTAGAATACAAGTGTTTTACATAGTGTAGAAACACAAAATAATTAATTCTTGAGTAAATTCTTTATGAAAGTACATGGTGTAGAGATCTGTATTCATTAAGAATAAAACTGCAATATGTGGGTTATAAGGACCAACCATATATAACCGAGCATCTACAATAAGAAGCAATGTCAAGCCAAGCCAGAACACCCACCTTATAGTAGAGAACTGCCTTATTGAAATCACCCCATTGCATGAAAATTCCAGCAATGTTATACCACGCACTTGCACAACTAGGTGTTATGCTTACAGCCTCTTTGTAGCAGTTGTATGCCTGCACAAGATGCAAGCCACATCAATCTCCAGCTCCAAATAAGTGTGTGTAATCACCAATACAAATGCCATATCAGTGGTGCTTGCTCATTATTGTGAAGCACGATTACAATGGGTTAATCGAAGGAAGCATAGAAAACCAAGTGTGCAATTTCAGTTGGAACTAAAACCTTTGGAGATAAAGTCAGCAACAATTATGCCATATTTGAGTTAGTTCAACTAAACACTGCAATGTTCAACCGTTCCATAGTCCAAAATGGTAAATCTGCTATGTCCTTTGCAACAAATATTTTTTCAGGATGCTGCAAATTTCAATGGATATGTCATTTGCTAAGAAAATAATGTCAGGACAACCTTCATGCTCCAAAACCAGTGGTAAAGAACTGATTTACTGATAGCCAACAATAAACTTGGTAAGAAATACAGCATGACCGTACAGTTTCTAAAAATAATTATCTTTTATAAATGCAATTCATGTGTGACACTTGGTACGAAATGCCTATTTTATTGTAAAGTGACGTCGAATGCGAGACAGATAAGTGTCTAAGCCATGGCCAATCCATAAGTTTTTGTTTTGTTACTTACCTCTCTATACGATCCTTGTGCCTTCAATATGTCACCAAGATTACAGTATGCATCAACCTAAATTTGCAATGTAATCAATCAAAACTTCCAGAAAGCTAGATCAATTTAGAAGTTTAATTCACCAGCACCCAATCAACAAGAGTATCTGGCAATTACCAAACGAGGATTTAGTGCAAGTGCTTGATGGCAACATTTGGTTGCCTCCATGAGGTTTCCTCTTCGAGTATAAGCACTTGCCAAGTTTGAGAATGCATCAGCGAAGGTGGGTCGGAGCTACAAAATTGTAGTTTAGTATTACTTTGAAGCTAATAAAAAATTACTGTAAGCAAATATTTAAAACAAGCACTGCATCCGGGTGGGGCGAATTGCCTCAGTACCATCGATAAATGACGCCATCCCCCATACCCCATCTGTAAGAAGACAATCCCCTCTGTACCACTCACGAATACAACCCTCCCTCCAGATGAATCAGATTATGTACTAAACAAAAAGGGGGATTTTTCACATGAATCAGATTATGTAGCCAAATATCTGCTCAACAACATTAAAAAAAAAAAAACCCTCGGCCGGGGGGATTGACCTCCACCCGCGGTATTGTGTTAACAAGAAGACAGCCTTCTCACACCGGCCCAAAAAATCCCCGAACCCCTCTCCCACCCTTACACAGGACCCAGGTGAGACTGGGCCGGGGCAAAGCACCGTAGCCCAGCTGGGCCGGGTTTCCAACCATGCTTTGGGAATTGGGAGAGGCTAGGGAATGTTTTTAACCTCAGCCCAAAATTCGCTCCCACCGGGAATCGAACTCGAGACCTGAGGAGATGCCGCTGGAGCTCCTAACCAACCGGCCAGAAGTCCTTTGGCTGCTCAACAACATTAAGCGAACTTGATTACATAAACTGTTCGTACATCTTCTGAGCTTATATAAACGTGTCATGTTTTTTTTTTCCTCAGAAAGCATAGAAGTGTTACCGTATAAACCCATCATTAGCACCTTCTAATCATAATTTTGAGTCTCATGGCAAGGAAACATGCCTCATTTTTTGCTTTCAGTCTTAAGATAGCACTCTTACCTGAATTGCATGCTCGTAGTACTGAATGGCACGATCTATGTCGCCCTTCTCCTGCAACAGACAATAGAACCAGAAACAAAACATCATGAAATGAATCTTGTAGATTGCTTCCTAAACTTCCCCTAAGGAAATGGCCTCACCCTCCATGCATTTGCCATGTTGTCGAAGCACTCCGGGAAATTGGGCTGGATTGCAATGGCCTCCTCGTTCTTCGCAATACACATGTCAAACTCCCGCAACTAAACATTTTTTAGATAAAATCAAGGCATCAATACAACTGCTCCGGACCACACCAAATAGCACGTGTGAGTAACTTGAGGCTGAATTTCGCGGGAAAACCTGGTAATAAACGGCGCCGAGAAGCAGGAGGTTCTCCAAGTTCCTCGGGTTCTCCGCGTACAATGCATTGCAGTGCTCTAGGGCCACTCTGTAATCCCCTGCGTTGTACCTCTGCTGCGCGATCTCGAGGAGTGTGCCCTCGTCAACTAAACAGAACCAAAGCACTGTAAATCAACATTTTTCCACCACCGAAATTTCGATCGAACTGAATTGCGTGCATCGGGGAAACAATGGGAGGGTCCCAGAGCGATCCGAACCTTGGAAGGGGTTCAGGAGCAGAGTATCGATCGCGCCGCCGAGCCCGAGCTGCTGCGGGTGCGGTTGGGGAGATGGGAGCGGGTGGAGCGCGCGAAATTCCTCGCCGGCGGCCACGGCGCTGCCGCCACCGCCGCAAATGGAGAGCATCGTGGCCGCCCGCCGGGTACCGCAGCCTTGTAGAAGGGTCGGCGGTGGCGCGCGAATGCCAAACCCTAACCCCGGCGCCGCGCGGCCTCGAGCCTCCGCGTGCGGGTGACCGGGTGAGACTGGGGAGGGGACTCACGCCTTCGGTTTCGGTCGCTTTCGGAGAGGACGGAGTTTCCGTTCAGATTGCACACGCGTTGCAGTATTTGTAGGTGACGATGACGCGGACGCCGCGCCGGACGGAGCCAGTGCGCTGCCGCTGCTGGGTTTGGAAATCGGGTGGGCGCGGGAGCTGGGTGCCGTGCGGAAATGGCGGTGCCTTTCGTTGGCGAGGCGGGAGGATTCCGGCCGTTGGATTGGACGTTGGTTCCTGGTGGTTTTGGACGGACCGGATGCAGCGTCGTATGGATTGGGTCGGTCAGCTTTACTGCTTCTTTGGGCTCCAGCTAGGCCCATGCTGGATAAGCATAGGATGGGCCATAATTTAAACTTCGAGCCCATTATGACTCGTCATTCGCCCTTCCCTTTTTTTTTCTCGTGCCCATTGAATCCATTTTGGCTTTAGTCCATTGTTTTGCATTTGATGAGTGATGATCGTGCACCTTCATTGATGAAGTGCATGCTTAGTTGAATCAACTAAGGATCTGCGTACTTGTGTTTCGTTTACTTCAGGTTCAGGGTAATGTGAAAGTTGATCATTACTTGCTGCAGTACTTGAAGGCTTCCCTTTTTCTGATAGTAAATGTGTGTCTAGATGTTTCGCTCAAATCGTGCACAATTATACACTGATTTAAATGCATATCGGCACCATAAAGTAATTCACCCAACACTTTCATTTAGCAACTTACTAACCAGGTGGTGTAATGCATATCGGCAGCATTATAATCTGATCGATTACGGCTCTGTTCGTTTCTTTTAGCGCTAAATTTTAGAGGCCTCTAAACAAAGAGAATCTAGTACTAAATAAAGTTTAATGAAAAAACCTTTTTACAGATGGGTACATCTTTACGAGACGAATCTAATGAGCCTAATTAATCTATGTTTTGTTACAGTAATGCTACAGTAACCATCATCTAATCATTGCTTAATTACCCTCATTAGATTCGTCTCGCGAATTAGACCAGGGTTCTGTAGTTAGTTTTGTAATTAAACTTTATTTAATATAGCTTATTTAAAATTTAGACCCCTCTAAAATTTAGACCCCCATGCGCCGAACACCCCCGTACATACTGGACCAGGTGCATCTAGACTTGTAGGCTACCCCTGTTCCTCCTACTCTACAAACCGCGGTCCTGTCCTGTGCACATCATGTGGCATCAGCGACAGAGACCGGTGCTCCTACCGAGTACCGACGTCGTCGTAGACCACCCAAACGTAGGTACTGCTACTGCATGCATCTAGCCACAGCACCGAGCCAGTCTTAGCCCTGCACGTCGACCCAGGGGTCGCGTGCCGCGGCGGCACATGTCGGGCGCAGGGACCTCTCAAATCAGACCCCCTCCCGTCCTCGCCGCGCGCTGCCGAACCCAGACCGTGATGACATGATGCGTCGGGTGTGCCGGTGTGCGCGTGTCCCTGAACATGGTAACGTCTCTCGTCTCTCCTCCCCGCGCGCTACGTAGCTCCCCACCCAATCCCGGACCGAAACCACACGCTTCGATCGCAACGCCGCCTCCGCCCACGCGCCCCGCCGAGCCCGTCACGTGCACCACCAACCTGACCTCTCTCCATCGCAACAACAACAACACGGGCGACTTCCATCGCAACAACAACAACACGGGCGACTTACTCCCTCCGTTTTTAAATTGTTGTCGCCATTGACTTTTTTTCTATCTTTGACCATTCGTCTTATTCAAAAAAGTTTTAAAAATATCATATATTTTGTGATGATTTGTTTTATCTTCAAAGTAAGTTTGAACCTAACTTATAATTTTGCATATTCGAACAACTATTTTGAATAAGACGAACGGTCAAACGTAAATAAAAAAGTCAATGACGACAACAATTTAAAAACGGAGGGAGTACCTGCGTAGCGTACGTCGGCATCAGGAAGCTCCTGGCCGTGGCGCGACCGCACCGTGAGCCGCGATCCGCCCGGGTGGGCGACGCGGCCGCGCGTGCGTCCGCCCGTTCGTTCGTTACATGTCCGGCGCAACCGGACGGGCAGCGTAGTCCTCTCGCCCTCGCTCCCCGTGGGGCGCTGCGGCTAGGGTTGGCAATAAAACTCGCAGCTCGCAAGCTACCTCAGCTCGGAGCAAACTCGACTCGACTCGGCTCGACTCATTTTAATTTTTAACGAGCTGAGCTAGATTTTTAGCTCGTTAATTTTACGAGCTAACTCGAGCCAGCTCATGAGCAGCTCATGAGCCCAAACGAGCTGCGTGAGAGTAAGAAACCTAGCCCCGACCCAGGCCCTAGTCTCAATTTTTCTTTGCAAAAGCCCAACCCGCGTGGAAGCATGATCGTATAATTAAGGGCAGTCACGGCACCCCTTGCAATTCCACGTGTAGTACATCGCAACGTCATCGGCAAAGGAGCACACGCGATCATCTTGCTTGAAGACTGCAACATGTAAACTCTTTATTCAAATGCTTGTTTAAGACATTTGAGTTACCTTGGACAGATGGACATGCACGAGTGATGATATATGTTATTTATGCATGTGCTGCTGTTTTCTCCTTTTAAAAATCAATTGAAAAAAATGTGTTTTCACCCTTAGCTCGTTGAGCCATAATGAGCTAGCTCGTGAGCATATAGAGCCGAGCTGAGCTCAGATTTTTGCTCGTTTACCTTAATAAGCCGAGTCGAGCTAGCTCGATGTTCTAACGAGCTAAAGTGAGTTGAGCCGAGCCGAGTCGAGCTGACTCGGCAGCCAGCCCTAGCCGCGGCTGCACTGGGGTCGCGCGCACCGCGCCCGCACGGGACCACGGCGTACCGCGCCCCGTCGCTCTCCCCGTCCGGGCCGCGCGCCTTTTGCATTAGCAGTCGGTCAGTACACTAACAACAGCGCATCAGGATTGCACATCAGGGATCGCCGATCGCTGATCGATTGCAAGCGAAGCGAGGAGGAAGGCGCGTACATTACGCTACCACACGGGCGCATGTATGTCTCCGCCCTGGGCCGCGGTGACAGGCACACATGGGCGGGCGGGCTGGTCCACGGGTGCTGACAGGCACGCGGCAACGCACAAGAGCCACCGGAACAGGAGTGGCCCTCCTCTCCTTCTGGCTGCCGCTCCCTGTTCCTCATCTCATCTCACGTCCCCGGCGACGGATGGATAGGGCACTTGTCGAGCTCGTACCGGCGCTGCCTCCAGGGCTCTGTCCTACGCCATACAACACGGTCATAAAAAGATCAGTACGGATAACCCTACCTACGGTATATCGGTGCCACATACTACTACCAGGGATGAATCTCTCAATCACCTACTACTACTACTGTTATTGTCGGAAGAAAGAAAGCGGGACGAAAAATATCTGGGATTGCATGCATCTCGATTGGGATGGAACGAGGTGGTGTATTTATACGATGATGTGAGTAATTTTGTCTTAGACGCAATGACTGACGACGGGTCTCCTCCTGACCTCCTGCTGATGGGGATTTGCGGCTTGCGCGAACGCCGACGTCTCACCAGCAGGTCGAGTGTACTTACAGGCGACTGTGCGCTCGGCCTCGCGCGCTTGCTTATGTCGGGTGGGAAACGAGATGGCGCCATGCTTAGGAGAGGGTTCTACATCACGCCAACCACGAGCCAGTGGTGCCAATGCAGGAGGGGCGTGTTGCAGATGGGCGAATACCTGAACCTGACTGACATATGCCTTCATGTGGGGGCAGGACATGTTAATCATGTTTGAGACGATCTAGTGTATGCACAGAAAGAGAAGAAAAAAAAAATGTGTTGTGGACTGGTGGCTTTTGGTAGAGGTACTACTGGTCAACAATGTATGGCTCGACTCGATCTCGCCTTCGATGATTTTGCATGCAAGGCTGGTGCGTGAAAAGCTGGAGCGGATACAACAGGCAGGTCAAGCTCTTCCTTTTGCGTGTGTGCAGGATGGGCGAGGTTCAGAAGTGATGGTTCGAGCAAAGCTGCCTCGTGTTTTTGGTATCTCCACGCGCTGAAAAGGTGAGGGAATCAACCGATCGATGTTGCTGCAGTAGTAGTATCAATTGACTGTATGAACCGATGTTGATGTAAGTTTTTTTAAAAGAAAAAGAAATGTTGATGTAATGTTTTGTGTCTGCGGCAGACGCTGACAAACCGTGCTCGCGTTTTGTTTTAACCTTGGTTTGAATATTGAGCCGGGACGTCAAGTTTCTACGGATTTCACGCATGTTGTCCAGGTCTAAACCAGCTGGGATACACTCGTGTCTCGTGAAAAATGCGAGGTGTTTGACTTCGCAGCTGTGGTTGTGGCATCAGCACTTAAGCGCTTGTGATGCTGCATTTTTGTGACGGTGACGCGCTGTCCTTTCCTTCAAAGCTAAAAGAACATTACATACATGTCACTCCAATTCCACTGGTGACGTGGAAAAACGAATGCGTCATTAAGATAATACTTCCACTCCTGAGCAATACACGCAGCAGAAAATCTGGCCGTATCAGTTTAGCTTGCCACACGGTCCTCTGAATAAAGAACGAGTTTCTAGCGTCGCTCGTGGCAGAGCCACAGAACCATGATCTTGCATGCAAGACGCAGCGGCCGTTCATGGCGACCACGATCTCG
Organism: Eragrostis curvula; assembly: GCA_007726485.1. Lineage (NCBI taxonomy): Eukaryota > Viridiplantae > Streptophyta > Magnoliopsida > Poales > Poaceae > Eragrostis > Eragrostis curvula. Next base: position 21,327,516 of record RWGY01000009.1, on the reverse strand, counting down.
CCTCGCAGGACGACGCATCGTCCCCTCATGTCGAGACCACGAACTCCTGTACGAAGACACGTCACGTTGTACCGTCCTGTGTCCTGCAATTAAACCGATCATCTCAAAACGTTACCAGCCTGTTCGTCTCGCTGCATTGCAGTTGCAGCAGCTGTTTTGCAGCAGCTACAGTGGTCGTAGTTATTTCTTCAGCAGCAGCTACAGTATTCGTAGTTATTTTTTCTGCTGCAGCTACAGTAAAACGGCTGCTTCGCAGCGAGGCAAACAGGCCTGTCTCTCGACTTTCCTTTGTCTCTCGTCCCGGCTGCAGAACAATCTCCCCCCGATTTACGATCTTGTCCCACTTATTTTGCTGCAAATTTACAGCGGTATTATTGTGTTTGGTCGGAATTGTGTTCCGGAACCCATTAAGGTTTGGGTCGAACGGAGTGATCGGACTGCAACCGATCTGGGGCAGTAAACACTGCTCCAAGACGGTTGTGTTTTTGGTGGTAGCTCAGCTATATCCTGCACGAGATCGTCCGCTCCAAGACGGTTGTGTTTTTGGTGGTAGCTCAGCTATATCCTGCACGAGATCGTCCGGTCCAACTCAAGAAAAGGAGTGATCAGAACTCACTCCGCTGATTCCGTTTTGGAGCGTGATCACAGCCTGGATGATTTGGACTCGCTGAAACGGATTGGTAGCTAGAATTCTTAACAGCTAGAGAGAACGCGCCAGAGAGATAGGTTAAAGAAATTCTGATTTAGCTATGCATGAACAGGAGAAGCGTAGCGTCGTACTGAATGCCGTTGCACTTCTTGTCTGATGTACGCCCAACATCTCTGCGAAAATCGTTTCAAAAAAGAAACATATCTGAAGAAATCAGTCTTAAAACAATGGTAATGGAAGGACGCCTCAGCTCAGCACTGCCTGCCCTAGTGATGTCCCTTTCTCTGGGTACTTATCATACAGCTAAAAAGCACCCACCACAAATCCACTCCCGGCACAACTTGCTTGTTCCTTCTGTCTCCGTCCTTTTACACGACCCATCCTCTTGGCTGGATATATCCCACAACCCAAAATCCTGGTTCATGAGCTCCAATTACCAGCCAGAGCAAGATGCAAGCATCATAAACTCTAAAATTTATTTAGAAACAAGGGTTTCTGCTTCAGATGTGCAAAGTACAGGAAATAAGGATCTTAAATATTTATATATCAACTACAAAATATAATGGCAATACGAATGATATTACAGGTCTTCCCTCTCGCTTGAGAGGGTAAGGGTCTGGCTGAGCATATACAGCACCACATTGCGTGCGATCTTGAGGCTAAACAGGCGATGAGGCAACCAACCGCGGGGCATGGTGCTTTTCAGTGGTTCAAAAGAATCATTACAAAAGGGTGAAAATTAGAAGCTAAAACACTGCTAGGGCCCAACGTTGTTAGGTTGAATCTCAGTGCTTCCGCTGCGAGCTGACCACTCTGTATATACACGGGCGTCGAGCTTTGAACCGAACTTTTAGCTATGTTAAAGCTCCATTTTCATGTGAACTGTTTGCAATGAACCTGATCCATGGTGATTCAAATCAGGATTCATCTAATGTGATGTCAACACAGATATTGGCTTAGTAAGATGCTGAAATAAGCTTACCATTGTAGCTGTTGGAAGAGGTGGCCATCTCCTGACTTTGCCCCATATCCATATGAACAACACTTTGGAGATCATCTTGCCAAAAAGTCCCAACCTGTGATGCATTGATGTTCATCCTCAGTATCACAATCACCGTATACAAAATTACAAATATAATTTGACAAAGGTCATTGGTGCATTTTTTTACCTGAGAGGTCGAATCACTGACTCCGTTGAGAAAAGGATGTTGGGAATTCATGGATCGGCAAAATGCTGGGTCTAACGGGTGCATAGAACTCTGGTTGTCCATGCCATTGGTTAGGCTGCAGCCAAGAGGGTTCCCCTGGTGAGGCTGGTTAATGTACGTCATCGGTGCACCTGAGGTCTCCAGTGGAAAATGCGAGTTTTGCAACGGGCCGCATGACTGCTGCATCTGGTTACAGAGTTGGTACGTGAGATACGATGAATTATGCAGTAGCCTCAATAAGAAGGAACAAAATGTAGTAATGTGATCATATATGCTTGTCCTCACATCTTTAGAAAGAAGGTTTGGCAAATTGTTGAAGTCCAGCTGGGGATTCACAGTGGCCAATTTCATGGACAGAAACTGCAAAAGTAGATGTGAAAGGGAAGAAATCAGATGACATAAATTGACCTTTGTTCCATTCTAAAGCGGCAAAACCAGCAGTTTCACAATCATTCCAGCTGTGAATTGACAATGGACTTATACCTCGACTTGCCGTTGCAAGGACTGCACATAGTTTATGATTTCATCCAGCATGACTGCCTTGCCAACCACCTGAAACGAGAAACATTTCCCATTTCCAATATGAGCACACCAAACTACTCAAGTGACAGCAAGTACCGGTGATGAGTGCTTTTCTGTTACCTTGTTGCAACCCGGCACAAGATCCTGCAGCAGCTTCATCCTTTGGCTGATCTTTTCCCTTCTCACCTGAATTGTTCAACAGAGAGGAGAGAAACGAAACATAAGCATACAGCAAAAAGATGATTGCAAGAACAATGCAATTGAGATCCCCAAGAATTGTACCCTCTCGGCGAGGCTGTGGCTGTCCGTCGCCTCACCGCGCCTCGCCCGGACATGGATGTAGTCCTTAGGCGGCTCCGGGGGCTTCGATGTGCTGTCCTTCCCCTGTTTCTTGCCACCATTCTCACTAGTGCTCTGCGCAGCCTTCGCTTTGGCGGAATTGTCCTCCGCACCGTTGCTTTCGTCCGCCGATTTACACCGTTTACCGCTGGATTCCTCCTGAGACACACACCCAAAAATTAATCTTTTGCTCCATGATGGAACGGCAAGTTGATTTGGAGCGGCAAACTGAACGGAATTGTGCACATACCTTAGCGAGATCCTTGGCGGAGGTGGACACGGGGCCGTCCTTGCCTTTCCCCTTGCCGCTGGCCTTCCGCTTCCTTGCATTGCCGTCGGAGGGCGCCTTGAGCGCCATCTCTGCGCTGGCCGACGCCGGATCGGAGACTGATGACTCGTCCCGGCCGTTCCCGAGCTCCAGCTCCTTCAATGCGCCGACCGGGCCGGCTTCCGGGAGGCCGAACTGTCCCGGGACGCCACCGCCATAGCCGCCCCCACCGGCGCGGCCGTCAAAGCCGGAAAGCCTCGCCGCGCGCTCAGCGAAGCCTGGGTCGGCGAGGAACTGGTCCAAGTGGCCCATCGGCATCAAGTTCTCCAGGATTGGCAGGCCGGCGGCTCCGGCCCCACCGACCTGCGGCGGCGGATAGTGGTGGAACTGGCCCATCATGGAGAGGTTGAGCTTGGGAGGCGAGCTGAGAGGAGTGCCACCGTACTGCGGCTGCGGCGAGATCCCGTGGAGACCGCGGCCGTCGGAAGCCGCGGCGGCGGTCGAGTTGGACGCCGGGGAGGAGACCATCGAGCTGAGCGCCGGGTCGAGGTGGTCGCCGTTCCCGGCGGCGGCCATGGACTGGTCCCAGTTGAGGTTGAGGAAACACGACGGCGCCGTCGCCTGCGGCATCTGGTCCGGAGGCCCGCAGTTCATCTCCGGAGCGCCGAGGCTCCGCCGGAATTGCGCAAAGATCTGCGCTTTCTGCAGCAAGCGTCCGCAATCGCCCAAGAAACCAGGCAATCCCCGCCCTAGAACCGGAATTGCAACCAAGAAGACGCTCTGCCGCAGCTCGCGGCCCCAATTGAGCAAAGAAACGCGGGAGGCAAGCAGCGCAGCTCCCACCAAATCCCACTACGGGGGCGGAGATAAGGTCCGAGAAGGTAAAGGCAGGAGCTTTTCGTGTGCGTGACAAAGCAAGCAAAAGTGGGGGAACAGTAAAGGAGTGGAAAAGAAGCACCTAAACCAAAGCAAAAGCTAGCAGCAGGGAAAAGCAGAGAGGGGGAGAAGTTAGCAGTGGTAGAGAACTAGAGATTGCAAGTGTGCGCTGGGGCATTGGTACATATAGGTCCAGGATGGCATGGGTCAAAACGGATGGCTTATGGGCATCATCACCTCAGCCTTTCCTGCCATGAGAGGAGGGAGGAAGAAGCGCTGGGGAGAGAAGTGGCGGTGAGTTGCTTGCAGGAAGTGGGAGGAGAGAGGGTGGAAAGAGGATGCACTGCTGCTGCCTTTATTTTGTGCTGTATAAACCAAAAAAAAAATGGAATTACTACTCGCTTGTGTTTTGTTTTCTGATCCTGGGAACTTTTTTAAGAGGAAGGAGATGAAGGTGATGGTCCCCAAGCGGGATGGTGCTGTTTGCTCATGAAATTGAGAGATCAACCAGGGGCAAGGCCACAAGGGGACAAAGGATGCTTGGTAGTCTGGGTTAGATCGCATACGTAGCCAAGAACTAAATTATTTTCAATGATTTTTCAGTTTTTAATTTCAGGATAGAACAAGACCCCATTGGATGGAAACCGCTGTGATTTGTTTTTGTGTTGAAAGAATTGTTTGAGGCTGATTGGAGTTTTTAGCCCCTTCTGTTCGGCGATCTTGGTGCCTTGGCGTGGGCAGAAATGCGAGCATGCTTTCACTTGTAGATTAGGATACCCGTGCACGTAGTAGTTCATAATTCTCTGGTAAATAATTGTAACGGCACTGAAGTAAATGTATCTGTAACATTTTCTTATTATCTTGGTGTATACTCCTACTAGTGCTTCATTATGCTCATTGTCATGTACTCCCTCCGTCCCAGTTTATTTGTCATTCTGGGAGTGTTTTCTGATGTCCAGATTCATAGAATGTTCAATGAATCTCTATGAATCTAGACAGACAAGTTGTCTAGGTTCAGAGAATGTTCAATAAACCTGGTACAAAGCCAGAATGCCAAGTATTCTGAGACGGAGGGAGTATATCTTAAATCTGGGAGTATATCTTAAATCTGGTAACACAAAATAACTTATAGGTTTTATCCTCCATAGTATTACAGGTTTTTCCAAAAAAAATTATGTATTTTTGAGTTTCATTGGTTTTTTCTCCCTTCTTCTATCCTTGCAAATGAATCCAAGACTTCGGTCTCTCGGTGGAAATTCTACTCCCTGTATGGGGGATAAGAATATATATTTTTACAATCCACAAAAAACAAGTTATCTAGTAAGAGATTACTGGAATTTCACTGTATTATCTTTGAATGAATAATACGGAGTATGGTACTATACAGTGTGCGCTAGACATGCACGGTACGTTGGGGGGAAATTAAGATCAACTGAGACATGTATGTAAGTTGCTGTACTAATTTGCAAAATATTGCAAAAGTCAACAGGTTTTATAAACCTTGATTGTGAAGTACTAGTACTTCATCTAGAGCTAGGACGTAGGCAGATACACATAAGCATGCAAATGGCATGAAATACGAACACAAACGGTAAGGGCTTTATGATTGGTCCGGGAGATTTGTCCAGCCTCATCTCCCCACCAAACATCGACACGTACTGTACGATACCAATACTGTCGGGAGCATTGAACTACTATTACCCCTACCACCAGGCCACTTGCTTCTGCTATCGTAAAACACAATTTAGCTCATCAAATACTGTATCTTTCTATGAAATTCAAAAGTGTCTACTTCTTCATTACTGCTGCAATTTGAGAAATTTCGAGTTCGTGCGAGTGATAATACCACGTTCCTTTCATCACGGCAAGCACTACTGTCTGTTGAGACAGGTGCTAGTGGCATGAGATTCGTGCACCAGGTAGCAAGCAACAAAATCAATCAACTGACGTGTCGACAAGCTGAAGCTCTCCGTGGAGAAGGATCATTAGCCGGAAACTATCGAGACAAGTTCTCGCAGGAGCCAAATGTACGGACGACAAAGCTGCCGATTCCGGTAGTACATGCCAAACCGCGCTTATGGATAGGCACTGTTCTGTTGCAAGGACACGCGGGAAATGGCTCGGAATCGCAGGGACGGTAGGGCAAGATGAGTCCCCGTTGCCTTAATAAGATAAAAGCTTTATGGAGAAGTCATCCGAGAAGGAAAAGAAGTCATTCATTCTTGCTTGAAGTGCACTACTCCTTTCTTTAGCTTTCATGAAAACCCTTGTTACTTCCATTCACCCTTTCTTGTGTTAGAAGGACTTTCATGGCTGCAATTTTGTCGACACATGATTTACGATTCAGGAGGGAAGAGGTGCTGGTTTTTTCCACTTTATTCAGTTTCTTACCATGATTGCCAAGCTGCTTTCAATAAACTCACGAGTAAGGCTGTGTCTAGTTAAGTTTCTATAAAACTTTTACAAAATGCTAACGTGTCAAATGAATTATGCAAGTGCTTCTTTGAATTATGCTAACTAGATACAATGCAACTAACCATGTTCCGCCATGCGAAAGGGCCTGTAGCCTAGCGGTTACAAGAGCCTCAGTAGCACCTCAGGTCCTGGGTTCGACTCCTCGTGGGAGCGAATTTTCTAGGATTTCCCCAGTGGCTCTTCGAAGATGCTCATAAGGGTAGGGTTTGCGTACGTGTGTTCATAAGGGTGAGTGTGCGTGCGTTGTGGGCGTCTGAGTTGTACTTTGTACTTAAAAAAAAAAAACCATGTTCCGCCATGCCAGTGCATAGAATTTAAGCAACTTTTTTTTTTGCAATTCAAGTAATATTTACTCCCTTAGCTTTATTTGATGTGTTACAACTCTTTTGCCATTGTTTCAAAATTATTGAATACGTGTTATATGCTTGTTCAGTTTCCTAATACTTTGTAAAATTTCAAGGCAGAATGAGGGTTAATATTTTCCTGCTCTGACCGCTCCCCCCTCACACTTGATTTCCATGATTTGACAGATATGTTATCCGTGGATAATCACCTCAGTTTCTAGAAAATTTGGAATGTTCGAGCCCTATGCCACCCCAATGCAAGAAACGAAAATGAAGTCGCCCGTTCAGCTGAAATGATACACGACGGGCTTGAGTGCTTGACCATCCCTTCTGACATCCGAGACTTGAACGGCACCTTTGGCAACGTTCTCTCCATTTTCTTTCTCCAGACACATCTCGTGGCAAAATTCTTTTCCATGATGTCTAAAATAAATTAAAACGCCTTAATCCCACCGCCTCCACCAATGAAACGAGATGGATCCAATGAAACCATGGACGTGCTCGGTTGCTTTCCTGGGTGCTGACGAGACGGGAAAGGTCGTGCAGGTATTAGTACTGGCTGAAGGGAAAGGTGGGGAGCAAGGCTGTGTCCACACCGACTAGTGATGAGCCTCCAATGCAAAAATTATAAATTCAACTCAAATTAAAGTTTAGTCTTAAGGCGTGCACAGTTTCTTGGCACCCGGTTTTCAATGTCAAACACCCCTTCTCCACCGTACCACAGACCAATTTTTTTTTTTTTTTACTTCTTTAAAAACCGAGACTTGAAAATCTCACTAGATAGCTCCAAGGTGAGAGAAGAGGGAGAAAATGTTCCATAAATCTTTTTCGAGAAAAAAATGTTCCATAAAGAAAAAGAAACTGAATGAATTTTGATCAAGTCGCACGTCCTGCTTAGATCGTGGAAGCATTGCCATCTATTTTCGACATGCGTATACATGTTTCGTAGTAATTTATAGGAAGCGTCGCAAAGGGTACGGTGTGGCCGTTTGTCGTTCTCTCAGTTACAGACTATTTTAGCCTGCAAATTGTGTTTGACTTTGTGTAAGGCTGCTACGCCTGCGATGCAAATGTGGGGAATGCAAATTTGCAACTTGCTCAGTACGGTAGCTGGACAAAGGGATATGGAGAGGCGGGTTATCACGGGTTAATTACAGCGAACACCGCCAAGCAGTCGGGCACCTAAACCTTTCTTTACAGATGCGCATTTCAGTATTCTAATGGCAGCCTCGGGATCGCCGCTGACTGTCACATGCCTGTAGGTGAGATGAACACAAAATATGAGTATACAAAAGAGAATTCCATTGAAAAAGTATATAAAAAGAGAGAAGAAAGAGGGAGATAGAGATAAACAACACCAAACATCTCCCTGTGCATGGAAGGGACTGCAACCAATAAACCAAACCCCTGGCCCTCTCCACCAATTAGTCTACAATAAACAACCTTTTACCCTCTCTTTTTATTTCTCTCTCCAGTCTTACATTAACCAACGTCCTTTTACTCACTGTCACTGCCTTTTAAACTCACCTCTGATTGGAAACCAGAAGGAAACGTACAAAAGTCCTCCTGCACATCGCGTGCTTTGTAAAAGTCATAAGCACATATAGGCTGATCGAGGACCATACATACATAAGCTATTAGTATGACTTTTCTCCACCGCTGTAAAGTTCTACTGCAGAGCCGACACACAAAAACAAAGTGTTTGTTGATTATTCAATCCTTTCATCACCAAGGACGGCGTGTTTTCTTTCACTCAGAATTACAGCAAAATGAGACCCCTTTTTGCTTGAGAATCATGTTTCAGTTTCAGGCGAAATTTTTCTCGACTCTGTAACTTCGCACTGTTCTGCAACACTGAAGTTTTTTTTTTTTGGGGTACCCCCAAAGCTCGTTGACCCGTTTCAGTAAGCACACCATATGACGTCCATGTACGCATGCACACGCAGGAATCCAGGTTATCATCAGACGTTTCCTCCGGGAGGACGATATGCGTGGCTGAAGTAAGTTGGAAGCACACGCTTTAGGCCGCTTTGAGCGTGCAGACAGCGGTTTGGGACCATTTTCTCTCGCTCAGTCGGCTCATCACCCACAGGGCCTCCTCGCCCTGCCCCCATTTCTCACCCCCTTTAGTTGCAGCAGCTGCAGAGGGGCAGGACGGCTACTCATGGCTCTGCTCCTTTGGTTGCAAGCAAAGAGCCCCGTGGCAGGGGGCAGTTACCATCTCCGCGGCAATCATTGGAACCCGGAAAGGCCAACAGCAGCAGAATTAGATGAGACCGAGTGATGAGAGGTGGTGAATGCTCATGCTCATCTCATTGGAGTGAGCTGCAAGCAAATCAACGTCTCAAGCACAGAGCTTCAACAAACTACCGCATGCCCTGGGTTCAACAAACAACTGCTCCTGTGAATGTGTGATCAAATTTTTAAAATTCCGAACACTTCTGTATTTGTGCACCAAAGTCTTAGATTAACAATCAAATTAAAGGTAGTTTTATGCCGTCATCGTTTGTTTGCATTTGAGGAGATTGTTTGTATGTCTGAAATGACAGGTGAATCACACCATAGGCAGTAGTATAGTACGATCGAGTAGAAGTACACATAGGGCCAGAATCCCAATGGTTATAAAAATTTTGCCTTGATATTTTGCGGACGGTTTTCTTGGGGTTGAGGCCGGGTAGAGTGTAGGAGTAATTTGTTAAGCTAGGCTGAGATTAGTTTAAGGGATGGATTATATATGGGTTTTCAAACCTGGGAAGTCTGACCTGATGCCGCTCACCGGGGAGATCACTGTATTTTATTAGGTGTGCCTGTGTAAGCCGGAGTGCTGTAGCTGTTGATCCCATCTCTCGTTGCTGAAAACTTGGCTTTGGTCTCCTGCCTTGGTTGGCCCAAGGCAGGTTTCTCTCTGCTTTGCCGGCAAATCTCTTTACCCCCAAGCTTGTTGCGACCCAGCTGTGCTGCTTACGAGGTGTGTGATGCAATTGATTTAATCATTGTTTAGTAACGCTGGCGCTACGTGGACGGACTTTGTTGTTTAGCTTGCCCATTCTTGTGCTCCTAAATTCATGCTTCGTTATTACGTACATCAACTTTTTATATACAACGTGCCTTGCAATTGAATGGGCGCGCTATATTTTATTTTAAAATAGTATAATTTCATAGATGTAGGAGCTGAACTCTTAAGAAACGTAGTGCAAAATCATATGGATTATATTTTTTTTTCTTTTTTTCCCCACAAAATTGGCAGGAGCGCATTTAGGAGATAGAGTAAACAGAGCACGCTAAACAACACTTGTACCTTTTTTTAGTGCTAAATCAATAATTGATTCAAGTTGGCCTTGAATATTTCTTGATTTTCACTTGCAATGGTAATTCATATTTATGTTTTCATATAATTGAAGCTGCAAGGAGCTCTTTCTCTTGCATAATGTTCCAACCCATATTAGCATAGCTCTTAGCGGCTAGCACTACCTTAGCTGGAGTCTTATCCTTTTTTTTTTTGGCAAAGGAGCTAGACCCTGATATTTATTTATTGATTTCGCTTTATTCTTTTTATTACACTGTTGTATTTCTATATCTATGGACACAGCTTGTAAACGAAGAGGACCAGACCTTGTTGACACGGGCCCACCTGCTAGTGACAGTGACACCAACAGTGCACAACACAGCGGATCAAGGCACAGTAGATTCTGAGGCACAGTGACCGGGACGACGTGTTGAGTGTGCATGCAAAGCACTGAATGCGTCCATGCAGTGCAGGTACAGCCTTTTTGGGCCCAAATTAAACCAGCAATCTGAAAAAGTGGCTTGGACCATGTACCAGCAATTCTCTTTCGTTCATCAAGCTAGCCGAACCAAATTGATTGACTCCACCAACCATGCGCCCCCTGTCATTTCACCAAACAAAATTTTGTCTTTCCAAATCTGAAGCACTCAGCAAGTCAAGAATGGGCAAAGATTTTCATTCACTACAGCTGATTTTGAATTAGATGTTACCTCACCTGCCGGCAAAATATGCTGGGTGACAAGCTTGACATTTTGGCATGCAATTTTGGTAGAGCCCAGCGTTTGAGGAATGAAGCTGTGGTTTTTGACGTCTGAAAAAGGCGAGCTGGAAGCGATGTGAAGGGGGAAATCGTGTGAGATCCATGAGAAAACGAGTGCTCATTAGGGATGGGGCTACCATCCGAGTGGTTTGGCTCCTCATCGACAGACTGGAGCTTGCCAAGGATAGCGGCTCTGCGACAGGCGCGCCATGCAACTTGCAGTGTGCAGAGGATCAGAATCGAGCAACAGCTGTCACAGAAAAAACTAGGGGCGACGCAGAAGATTTTCAAGCTTGTTGTCTATGGGGCGACGCAGAAGATTTTCAAGCTTGTTGTCTATTAGACCTTTTTTTCCTTATCCATTTCCTCGATGCTAATAACCGTTCCGACAGTGGAAATTACGGCTTCATATGCTTGCATTGTGAGAAACTTGAGAATGATGTCAGTCATGACCCACGCAGTAGTGTCAGCGGCGGTGATGGCGCCAACAATTCTTCCCCTGCACGTCGAAGATCGGAGCAACATGCCAGTTGACGAAGTCTGAAGCCTAAACAAAACCTTTGTTTTGCATGGATGGATCGGAATTTTTAATCTTTGGTCGAAAACTTCCTGTTGCCTTCTTTGTGCTTCGATCCGCAGCATCTGATGCGGGGTCCAGATTAAGAAGCTCATTTGTCCTCCCTGCCTATCTCAATGATCCGTTGCATGCATGCTTCAGTGGCAATTTGTCATATTCTACACACAGTTTGCTCAGAGACAGTGTTGGAGATACCCTGTTTATCATATCTCTTGAACTGTAGTAGAGACGTATTCACTTCAGAATCTCCAATTAATGGGAACTATTTCAATCCCTAAAGAAACAAAATGCATCCTATTTTTTTCGTATACATCTCTTTCAACTCTTGTTTGGATACTACAAGTAGCCCGTAGCATCAGTTGCTACAACTTGATATATAGGTCTGACCAATACTAAAAAGATGGTTCCTTGAATACTGAAGAAACTGGACAAGATTGTAGGTCCCAACTCGTCACATATCGTGTTTCACGGCCAATTTTGAGGAGCACACCAAATTTCAGCAACGTTGTCTGTATAATTGTGACTAGGACATCGACGTCAAATGCATTTACGATTCGTGCAGATATTTTTCCGTTTCTAGGATGAAATGATATCATAGGCTTACATTTTTGTTTGTAACATATATGATGATGAGGCGACGATCCAGGCTACGATGAGCACGCTTCCATGTTGGATCTAGCATCTTTTCTTCTTTGAGTAATACGGAAACGAAATCATTCGTTGTTGAAACTCCGTATCCAGAATGGATGGGAGGTGCATTATTCGAAGCGGTTGCAGTAGGCTTCTGCATGCACTCTCCCTATTCCTGGAATTGTCATAAATCACATCACCTCAGATCAATCGATTGAGGAATAAATCATTGTTTGACATGATCTATCCTTGTACGAGATGTCACGACTCGATAGTTCTCAATTTCGTAGTCCCCATAATTCGTTTTTTAATTTACTCATTGCATGTACTTCATGTTTGAACTTGAACAAAATGAAACACATACATACTAGTGCATCGTCGCTTAAAAAAGAAACCTAGTTGAGCAACCTATCTACCACTTTGGACACTATACTAGTACAAAAGTACAATGGTACGTAGAGTACTTAAATCTGAAAAGGGTCACCAACATGCCAGGTACGCAAAGGCCGTTTCTAATTCCTCCCCAACTTTAGAAGCCAAAAGCACAGCAATTTTGTATTCAGATATTGCCCCCGTTGAAACACCTGTCTCGCGGCATCTTTTTGCACACGCCTTTGACAGCAATATACAAACCGGGTGCCAAGCAATGCCTGCCAAGTGGTTACAGCTCTGTTTGAATCCCAGATCTGGAGCCCTTTTGTCTTTGCAGAATACTTGTCTAATGATGTTGTAGAGAGGACAGCATCACTAGTATATTATTACCAGTTTCAACCATTCCCTGCACTTTGTTAAACAAGCACCGATCCAGTGGAAGCTTACATGAGTGGAGTTTGTGATGGGTGCATGCACGCAGGTCATTAACGGAACCAGGTGTTTGTCTTCATGCTTCGTGTCAGCAACATCAGCTCCGATTGCGGGTCGATGAAGGAAAACAAAGACATGCGGAAACAAAAGCTTCTTTAGCCAGGCTCGATCGGATCGATTTTAGTAGATTCAAAACTTTTTCTTGTTCTTTTTTCTCTTCTACACTTTTGAGAATGCACCAGCTAGTTAGAATCATTTTCGGTTTCCTCGTAAAAAAAGAAGAGTGAATTGCATAAAACTACAATTATTTGTGTCAAGGTTTCAGAAAACTACAACTTTTGAAACCTATTTCAGAGAACTACAACTATTTTGACCATGTGTTTCAGAAAACTACAACTTTTGCTTCTGGCCCCACATGTCAATCTCAGTTTGAGAACACTACCATCTGTGAGGCTGACATGTGGGACCAGACACAAAAGTTGTAGTTTTCTGAAACCCATGGTCAAAATAGTTGTAGTTCTCTGAAATTGGTTCCAAAAGTTGTAGTTTTCTGAAACCTTGACACGAATAGTTGTAGTTTTGTGCAATTCACTCAAAAAAGAAAGGAATTACTTCATGTAGTTTGATCCTACAGAAACTATTCAGTTAACTGAAGTTGAGTGTTAATCAGCATTCAGCAGTTATGAACACACAGCTTGACGCGGCTTAAGCAATGTGAAAGTCGTGAACGTACAGAGAGGCTTCATCTCGCAATGGTGGTGCACTACGTTATGGCGAGTACTCGTAGTAAACAGAATTAGCACGCAGGCCATTCCTTAATCCGCAAGAATAGGCTTCTGACAGTACATCGCTGACCTGATGGATACCTTAACCAAAGCACGTAAACTACGACTTTTACCAGGCTGCCTGCACGCTTTCCAGTACCTGCTTGAGTAGGAGTACTTGATAATGATTTTTGTGATGCTAAGCACCACTACTGTAGACAATCGTAGATTAGTCGCAAAAGCTCCTCCAGAGTCCAGACAGGCAGTAAAAATCTTCAAAATTCGTACGGACGCCATCGCCGGAGATCGCCAGAGGCAGAACACAAACAGGTTCTGACTGGGCAGGGCATCTAATCCCCTGTCAATGATTGCCTCGGGCTCCGCGCTCAGACCCCGATTAAACAAGAGCCTTATCATCACCGGCGTAAGTTAACACGGAGCGGTATTGCAAGGCAACAGCGAATCGGCGAGCGCCGTGGCCGGTTTGTTTATCCCGCCCGCCATGTGGGGCTGCGCCTTCCGTCCATCCTTGAAGAGAGAGAGAGAGAGAGAGAGAGAGAGAGAGAGAGAGAGAGAGAGAGAGAGAGGGAGGGAGAGATGGCGTACGACTATTAGGCCGAAAATATAATCTGCTTCAGCGTCCGGTCAAGATCTAACCACCGCTAATCGCCATTGCCGCTGCCCATCCATCGCAGAATACTCCCGCGCTGTCCAGATTGCATCTCAGCTCACATCCTCATTGGACGCATCCGGTCCCACCGGCCGGCTAATCTCCCACTAGTTCGACGTTCGTGATCAATCTTGCCTGCGCCTCCGCGCGCGTGGCGTGCCGGAGGACGCGATCAAGCGAGCTACCTGTCGCGGCTGAATCTAGCGCTGTCTTTTCGGGTGATCGCGGCCGGCTGGGTCGCTTACAACTCATCATCAGATCACCTATCAGAGAAAAAAGAAAAACTCATCATCAGATGATTCAGATCACAGCATCCAATCGAGTATGGATTAATCGATATGTTTATTGTTCACAAAGCTGCAGCTATTTTGAGTGGAGCACTAGCAGCTCGAGCTCCTACTGTACTCCACTGGTGCTGATGTGGAGAGGAGAAAGCTGCCGGTTTTTTTCTCCCTAGCCTTTTTACCGGTGCCTGTGACAGACATCTTTTCCTGCTGCTCCGCCTCGGTAACGTAACATGGGCTCCAATCATTGAGATAACGAGAGAGAGAATCTACTCCTCCAAGGAGAGTGCTGGTGCTGGCAACCCGAACCGAAAACACTGCTGCTGCTGTATCTGTGGTCGTCGTCGTAGTGTATAATTATTGGGTAAACTTGATGATCATGAGAGAGATGTGAGTGGGTGATGGGGTTAAATAGTGGGGTACGTGCTGCAATCAGACAGTACACATGTCCTCCTGCCATGCAGCAGAGGCGAAGGACAAGTGGCTTAATTACCCTAATCGGACAGAGATGCTCCATTGGGACTTGTTTCACTGCAGGAGGCAACGGTGGTGCTGCTGTTGTAGACCGGTCGTCGATGGTAGGGCACCCCCGTCTCACACTGCTGCTGCTGTGGCGACGCCATCGTCATCCCAATCAGAGCAGGCCCAATAGTAGGCTTACCGACGGTTGTGTCAGCCATTTTCTTCATCGGGCAGAGAGAAAGGAGGAGAGAGAGCACGGGTTGACGCTGCAGGAGGCGCCGATCGCGTGGGCTGTGTGTGAGATAAATTGTGGGTCCAACAATAAATGGTTGAGACAAGTTAATTGTCTGCTTGTCTATTTGTTTGTCTACAAGACAGGTGCTCTCAACTATTAGGCTTGCTCTCAGTCTCACTGACCGGCCATTGGCTGCAGCAGAGTAGGAATGACATTCTCCCAGTAAAAACGAGGAGGGCACTCCACTCCAACGAGAGAGTGTACTGTGTGTGGAACATGTCAAGTACAGTTCAGTTGAACATTGAACGCACAGGTTTTGACGGTCCGTGCAAACGACTTCTCTTCAGTGATCCTACTACTGCACTGGAAATATCGGGAGTGAACTGTTTTATCTTTTGCTGTGGTAGGAATCCAAGAGGAATGAAATGATCGGAGAGTTGCAACGAATTTCATTTAGGGCCCCATTTCGCATTTGGCACGGGGGCCTCGGAAACTTAGAGACGGCCGGCCCTGCTCCAAATGGCTGGGTCTTAATCTGGAACTAAAGGGCTTGCTGCAAGCAATGGACTTCGTACTGAAACCAGTGATGCTACCCCCAACAACAAAAGTGCCGCAACGCAACACAGCATGTCACAATTCCCCGGTGCGCGCGCGAGCAGCACGCCACTAGTTGGCCACTGCCGTCGCTCACCGATGCATGCGCGCGCGCTCCGCGCCGCGTCCATGTCGTGCACGCACGCGCGGCTACAGAGCTCGCCAAACAGTCGCCGCAGCACTGCACGAGACGGGGAACGGCACGCCTTGTCCGCTTGCCCCGGGGAAAGGACGCGACAGCCATTTTTTTCTCCTTTGGATTCAGACACACTTGCGCCAACAGTTTCACGGGCGGGCGAAAGGCAAAGCCGTGAACGGAGAAAGGTGTCTGTCCGCGCCGCGCCCATGCATGCGGCGCGTCAAATCCGCCCGTCGATTCGCCACCTTGCTTGGCGTTCTGCACCGGTTTGATGGCGCTAACGCCTATAGCTTTGACTCGCCTGGCATGGTCTTGGACTCTTGGCCAGGGCTCTCGTCGCGAACTCGTGGGAACCGAAGCGTGAGCAAAGCCTGCGGCGGAGACGACGACGCCGGCCTTGACGAGACACGACGGCGCGTGCATGGATGGATGGTGCGTGACACTCGGCGTCGTCCTTCACGTAGTAACCGGTGGTCAAGTGGGCGAGCGAGCGCCAAGAATCAACTGAAACATCGCATCAAGCTCACAAACCCGAACGCTTTTCAGACGGTTTCCTTCATTCATTCCCCTCATTCCTTGTGATGCGTCGGCACACTAGATGCTCGCTGCAATTGTTCAGGGTTCGTGACCGACTGCTCCTGCAGTTTTGGCAAGGAGCAAACAGACGTTGAGGTCAAAGATCTATAGTACAAACACACACACGCATGCTTTGCCAAAACTACAGGAGCGATTCTGCTTGTTACAATCTGTTTCCTCGGCGTCGCTCGAGACTGTAGTAGGGTTCCCAACAGGCGCCGGTCCAGGAGGCTGCAGACGACAGAGAGTCATATGTGCTGCCAATGCAGCGTTTCTCATTCCTGTGCGCCGATGACAAACCGCACGGGTTCAGGATTCAGGAACAGCGTGCTTGTGCTCCGTGCCGACACTGTGGCCGTGGCCTCTGGGCCGGCTCGGCTCGCGTATGAGTGAGTACAGGCTCCGCTGAGCGAGATCAGGCACATTCCATGCTGTGCTCAGTAAAGCTACAACATCAGCGAAGCAGCGTGGTAATCAGTGATCCCAACACTCCGTAGAGATGCAATGTTTCAAGGCGTATTGATCTGCAGTAATAGCCGATCCAAGCAGGTTGATGCTGCAGACTATGACAGCAAGACAAATCGAGTATCATCCAATCAAGCGGAGAACGTTTGCAGAGTGCATCATGGACTGTGCAGTAAGTCGCTTACATGGATCATTTGATTAACCGACTTGTCTGTGTATAATGTTAAAACGATTAAGTAACATCAAGGAAACAGTAAGCCTGTAATCTAATGAACTGGCAGAGCGCCCCTGTTTGTGAAGCTGCTACATACACGAGTTGAAATCTTCAATAAATCATAGCTCGCTGTTGCTTTCACCACCAGATGTCTTCCCATTGACAGCAATGAGCTCGGTGTCAAAGATCAGAGTTGCTCCACCTATTGAATTGGGGAAAAAAAATGCAGGTCAAAAGAAGACTCTTCGTACTGAATGTCCATGCTAAAATGGCCATATTTAAGATGAGAATCTAAACACTTGATTTCTTCACATGGAACCACCAAGCAAGCAAACAAATTATCAGCCATACCAGGAATCTTCGGTGGGGAGCCTCGCTCACCATAACCCATCTTTGCAGGTATCTTTAGCTTCCGCTTTTCACCGACGCACATACCAAGTAATCCTTGGTCCCAACCTATAGAAAGAAACAATAATGTCGGTTGGCGGATTTCAGAATGGATGAGATATGAATAGCATAAGTCATTTCCCCAATTATTCTGATGACATATTCTTTCAGTCCAAGTCAGTCTAGAATGGACCACAGATAAACATAGAAAAATCATAGAGCTACAGGAAAGGACAGTAAGTTAATAACCTTTTATCACTTGGCCATTCCCAAGAGTAAATTCAAAGGGGTCACCTCTGTCATAGCTAGAATCAAACACTGATCCATCAGTGAGTGTCCCCTGCAACATATCAAGTTTTCAGCCAAGCGTTAAAATAATATAAGCAGTATCAAAGAGTGATTTAGTTGAACATAAAAGGCAAACAATGACCGGCAAAAAAAGAAAAGAAAAAAGGTCCTTTCCTGTAAGCTCTAGAAAGAAAAGAAAAAAGAAAAGACAGTTTCGTCAAGCACTCACCACAACTATCTAAACCGGTGTAAGTTCTGGAAGGTGTTAAAAAAGAGCATGCATAGAAATCTGCAGTGTCCTATACCTAAATCCTTCAACGAGCAACAGCATCACAACAAATAATGTAAAAATATTATAGAAATAATTTACCTGATGACATTGCAAATGTCCCTTATAGAAATACTTCAAGCCTTACAAATATATTGGGTACTAGATAGATACTTACACGATAATGAACTTTAATTTTGTCGCCTTTGTGTGCTTGCAAGGTGCATGACTCCGGCTTGTGCTGAAAGGACAATGAACCAAATAAAACAAATGTCATGCAGAAAGCAGAATCAAATTGGGCAGTGCCTTAGGAATGTAAAAGAAAAGAAATCCATAATCTGTATGCAGTCATCTTCTCATTTTATGAACCAAATGCTTTATAGCATTTGTTTCAGACTGAAAGTAGAACATGCTGTTCTGCAAACTCTGTAACCAACCACACCCTAGCGCATACTTCAGTTTGTGACCGAACATTCCATTTTTTTAGTTTTTACATAGTATGTCTACCAGTGAATGTTGGTTCAAACTCCTGATACCCGCCGGCTACCAGCAATTAATGACAGCTTGGTCGACTGGTGGCTTCGTTCCAGGAAAGCAGTGGTCAAGGCAGGACGGAACGGCTTTGATTCACTGGGAGTCCTCAAGGTCTGGATGATCTGGTGCCAGCGAAACAGTTGGGGTTTTGAACAGGGAAGCAGTGCAAGCGGCAAGGCTGATTGGACAAGTACAGAACAAAGGAAAATCCTGGATCAAAGCGGGAAACAAAGCGCTGTCGCGTTTCATTATTGATAATGGATAGTGATCACAAATGGGAGGTTATAGGTCATAGGTCGTCCTTTAGTGTTTGTGTAATACTGTAATTACAACTTAATTTCTTCAGTGGGTGTAAAAGGAGGGGAACTCATCTTGGGCACCCCTCCAAGTGTGTATTTTTCTCCTCTTCTACTTAATGATATGCGTGCCCAGGCACATTATAGAAAAAAGAAACACACGGTTAAAAAAAAAGTTACTGATCAGCTTTCGGTTTCAATTTCTCCTACCAAAAGAATTTGAGAAAGCCCCCAAATAGGGAGCTTTAACAGCATTCCAACGGTTACTTCTTACGGGTAGTACAAAATAGACATTGTTTTACTCTAAGCTGTAACTCTTTTCCAGCTTATTGAATGGCAGTGCTCCTGCTTTTGTTCTAAAGAAAAGGAAGGTCCAAAACAGAAAATGCTACTTCTGTGTCCTATGCACCAACCATGCTCCAGTTTCTTGATAAAATAAAAAAGGACTAGTCCAATACAGGCTACGTACTAGGTAAGGTAAATCATCTAACTTCTAGTACAAACTAAAGGAACAAAATAAAAAAGCAACGAACAATTACTTAGCATTACCATAATTTTTTTCTCGAGCTCGTCTATTGTAAAGAAAATATCATAAAACGCAAGTGAAACTAAGTACATTTCATCACCCCATCAATTTGAGTTTTAAGTGGAAAAAGGGACCAATTTTGCAGTCACGGATCTGCGTAGCTACATATCCTGCACCATCTAAGCGGAGTCAACCCTCTTTGTGAGCTCCGTCACCAACCATGCTATTGAATTGCTCGTGCTCTCAGTCCGCGCATTTTTTTTACTGGTTCAGCGACTCGTAGATCCGGCATCCGATCCCGAAAGAGCAACAAATAAAACGGGATTCATACTGGTTACGGACTACATACCTTCACACCGATCTGAAGCTCCGTGACGTCGGCGGACTTCTTGGCGGACGCTGCGGACAAATCAAGCGAGCGATGAGCAAAACTGGTAAGGCCGGAACAGGGGAAAAACAAAACTTTGCACGTCAACGCCCCCAAAAGAGAGATGGGATTGGATATGCTCGGAAGTTACCGGTCAGAAGGATGGCCGCAGCGGCGACGGCGGCGGCGAGGCAGAGCAGCTGGCGCTTCTTCCCCATTGCGCTTCCACTCCCAAATCGCTAGAACCTTCTTCCTCGTTCGGTTCGTTCTGTACGGGTATTTGGAGCATGTATGCGACTCGAAATAGCTTCTGTGGAACGTAGGCCCATACGAGAATGCAGCCCATAAGAAGATGCGGTGGAGTTAGTCGGGACAGGCCCATATTCCATGGGTATTCTTTTAAACGGGGCCTGCCTATCAAGGTTCTAGGTCACACACTGGATGGACAAGATTGGTTAATCGCGAGCGGTCAACGGTGGATAGCAATCTGCTGCAGTTCGGCCATGTGTATATTGAGTTATTGACCATTTCAAACTAGCGTCAAATAACCTAGATGAGTGCATCAGCGTCTTGCCAAATTCAGACGTCACGTTGAGGATCGGATAAGGAAATAATTTTGAAACTAATTGCTCGAGAGGTCACCAGCAAGCTGATTGTGCAACGACGTGGAGACCAACTAATTACAAACCAAGTCTTTGACTCACTTTACGACAGATATAATCTATTGAGATAACCATCCCACACCCACAGTAACTAAAACAGCATACCTGTACTTGTATCAATCAATGCAGAAACATAAAACACTAGAAGCTGTGGCGCGCCGCTGGCGCGCCCCCATCTTTTCTGCCGTGCTTGTTTTCATAAATCACTGACACATTTTCTTTCACAAAAATAAAAACTATTCACATGTACAGATGCACGGAACTGTTTGCATAACCGAATATAGAGCGAAGTGCACATTTTTTTTCTGGAAAGAAAACACGACAGAGAGTAGCTGCGAATTATTAGAATGTTTTACAACACACGATTACACATAAGCTGGATTAAACAATACAACACGCGCTCTTACATCCTTTCTTTTGTTCTTTTCTTTTCCTCGCCGTTCCAATATTTTATTGCTTCTTTCTGTTAGCATACTGGTTCGTAGACCGACTTGGCTATTGTGATGTAACACAAAAAATGAAAAGAAACAAACCGCGCTCGGCAAAGACGACAATGGCACTGAAAAAATTTCAGATATAAGAGTCAAATCTGAAGCCACCAGTATATATACAAGCTTCTGATCATGATCACACTGGCGAAACAATGTCTTGCAATGCAGGGGGAGGGAGCAAAAAGACAGGTAACAAGGTAATAATTTAGTAAAATCCTGATTGTCACTACCAAGAGTTTCATAATTATTATTTCATAGTCGAAGGAAATAGGAACCAGATAACTGTTAAAGCATGCTCCGTCTTGTTCTGATGACATTCGTCCTCAAATAGGGCATCAAGACCTGCATAAAAGAAGCGTATGATGTATCAAAAAACAAAAACGATAAAATAATTATAATTGATGATATGAAATGTTCTGACTCCAAAAACTGCCCAAAGAATCATAATAACATTTATGTTTGAAATTAACGTATTCTTACATAAATTAACTTCAAATTTTAAAACAGAAACCGCACATCTCCCGATATAGACAAGACGAAGCTCCAATGTTAAGAGATTGATTATCTACTTCAATTGAATGCCTGGGCACTATGAGTCCCTATCCCTATTTAAGGAAAAAAAAAGAACAGATTTTACCACAGTTATTTATGTACACGGAAACGGTAAATAATGTAGGAGCTGTAATCGATGAATGATGCACCTTAATCAATGCTTTTCAGGGTGCACGTTTTATTCCCTTTACAATTACTTCTTTAGCTGTTCAAATGCCACTACTCGCTTGCAGAGCATAACTGTCAGGTAAAATAAAAGCAAATAACACACGACAAATAGACATACACTCAAGAAAAAACACACTACTGACCAGAAGGATGTCTTTAAACAAAGCATGTATAGTGGAACTTAAACTTTCATAGAGTACCTTATCTCAGCGGCAAAGTACTATGTTCTTGCCATGTCTGAAAGTATACGATGTTCTGCTTCTGCCTGGCATCCTTCATTCCCGTCTCATATCTCAGAAGCTCCTTTGGTACTTCCCTATAAACAGAGAGGTGGGAGTAGCTGATACTCTGACAGAGGAAAAAGTGGATACTCCCAAATAGTTGCAAAAATCTAGTAGTGCATACCATGGGCTTCTCCATGTTGGCCAGCCTATTAATATTCACAAGCAAAGAAAGCGCACAGCCTGGGACTCACCAATCTCCTCTTTAAACACTGCATGATACATGCGAAAGATGGAACTCCCTGCTTGCATAGACAAAAACAGAGGAGAAAGAGTTTTAGAGTGCCATAACTAATTGCCTGTTCTAAATGTAAAAAGTTAAAATAAACCAGAGCTACAGATGATAAAGAGGTTGAGATTGCTAGAAGTATGTATACTTCATTATCTAAAAAAATAAGTATGTATACTTTCTCACAATCTTCTAAACGTAACATGTAGCCTCCTATTCCAATATTGTTACCCACTTTCTAAAACTGGTACAATTGCAACAAAGAAAAAGAAGAGCGTTATTAAAACTTCAACAACCTGCAAATTAAATAATATGGTGCGTAGATCCGTGGAGGGTTGTAGTGCTGCTACGATAGAGGTCAGATGCTGCTGTATTGATTTTTAATTTGTAATGCGAAATAATCATCTTAATGCACAGTCATACAAAAACAATGAACCAACCAACACTGAAGTTTTTGAGTATACATGTTTGAGTAGCTTGGTATTTCACTTTTTCAGGGCCATCACCGGTAATGATCACTGAAATACCAGGAAGACTCTAACAGCAGTATTATTAACAGTGTCAACCCATATCTTCTTGAATCCCTCTCCAGTTAATACTTTTAATCAAAGTACCAGCAGATTATTCAAAGAATAAAAAAGCTCTACAATTGATTAGCAAAGTAGCTAGCGAGCAGGATATCATACCCAAACGCATGTCTTGATACGGTTGGCTTATCCATCTAATTATAATGTTCAATCATCCAAGAGTTAATAAAATAACTTAATTTAGCATGGGACCAAGGATGGTATATTAAAATTATGAGCAGTGACATCTTGCAGTTGTAAATCGCTTTAAAATTTAAAGAAAAAAAACACATTGCCCATGTGATGTGTAACAGTTGCAATATGACAAAGGGATATAGTGTATTGTTTGGAGAATGCAAGAAAGATGTTTGACTAATCCAGAATACAAGCCTTTTCCATTCATTTCGGCTTCCACCTTGGGCTGCTTGTGGATGGAAGTATGGAACCACATAAGTGAACAACCAATTCTCATTCAGCTACATATCGCTAGCAAAAAAGCTTCTGCACTGACACGAAATACTGCACTTCTAGCTCGTCCATGGTAGTGTCCAATCAATACGCTGCCAAGCAAAATGTTGGAGACACGGAAAAAGTAATTTAAAAGTGGCCTATTGCTTTTCCTCATGTGTATGTACATCAGATTGGTAGATCAGAGTTCACCATTTAAAAAAAAACTGAAGATAAACCAAATTAAGTTGTTGGCATTAGCAGGCGCAGTATATGAACAGGTAACAATACTTCTTCGAGGATCATAGTCTAATTAGATGCACGAAATAAAAGAAAAGAAAGTGTGTTGTGTGATACAAAATCGACAGTGAAATGAAAAACTTTGCATAACTATTTTGATAAAATCTTATCGTCAACAACAACTACCCATTTACCCTGAAATTTAGGCACTGAAACCTCATCCAACCCCATCCCGTATACGAATTTATCAGAATTTGCACGAGTCATCAAAGCGAGCCCAGATAGGGCCGACATGTGAACTAAATCAGGGAAACCAAAGCTATCATTGGAGCACTACGAATTGACCCTGCAGTGCTCAAGTTATATTTTCACCTTGAACACTAAGCAAAATCTAAAGCATGGCAGGTGGGAAAAAATTGTAATTGCGGCAACAAACAATAAAAGTAATTCAGTTTGGAGGGGGGGGGGGGGGGGGGGGGGGGATGAAGGCTATGTTGCCAGTAAATTAAGTCGTATTCAGTCAAATCACTTCAAACACTTGGAAATACGAGGGATCAAACGTGAACATTATCAAGCAGAGATTGAACCCAGAAGGAAGCAAAAAAAAAAGTTTATTGCCTGACAACCTTGGGTTGATCTCTCAACTGCAATGACAATAATAGGATGCAAAATATGCAATGCTACAAGACTGGCAACAAGTTCCTCAACTGTTTAATATCGTCCACATCCGTTGTTTAATTTAAGAGCAATAAAATAACTTAGTTAAATGAGAAGGGCACATCAGCTATTAATTTTGTTGAAAAGTAAACCGTCATGGAACACTCTACACCTGAAGCATACTTCTTGATCAAACGAAGGTCCACCAATTTTAATTATGTTCCTTCAATCGCCGTGACTACACATAAAATGCGGGTGGGTAGGGGGGAAGGGTAGTCAGTCCTACAATCAAAGACTACTGAAACCTTTTACAATGGAGAAAATGGTACTAATAACATGTTTCAGTGTATCAAAACAGCAGCAAAATGAGACATCAGATTTTCAGAATGCAACTACTTGATTCAGATTCCAAACTTTGGCTTGTCACCTCATGACTCAAGTTCCTGGAATGCAACTAATTGATCCAGTTTTCAATTTTTTTTTGGCCTATCAGTGGCATGGCACATCGCGTACTGTCATAGGCAATGCAATTAGGAAGATGATACACAATCCTTTGTATCTTAATTTGAAGAGGCACTTGATAGTTCGTACAAAAGGTTGTTTCAGTATATAAAAGATTGATACCTGAGCATTCTTCTCCCAGGTCACGGCAGATCGTGCTAACTGCAAGAAATCAGTCTCCCAATATCCACTTTCCTGCAGGTCAGGTGATGGTTCCCAGAACCAGCCAATCAATCATTCGTGCTCTCTCCTGCCTCAAATCAAATTAAAAGGAGGAAATCATCCGCCTTGCTACCAATCTTCAGGAAATCGGAAATAGACAAATTTTGGGAGAAAAAGGAATCGAGTAGGGAAGGATCCGCTCACCTGATGCTGACGCGAGATCCGGCAGCGCAGCTGCTCGCCGGACTGGCCGCCGGACCCCCAAGCCGCACCCCATCCCGGCTCGAATCGCTCCCGCACTGGTCGCACACCAAGGAGCTCGCCCAGACGCTCGCCATGGCCAACGCCACCACCCCTGCGCAGTAAGGGCGAGGCACCGGCGGCTGCACCCAGGGCGCGGCGAAGAGGCAGCCGAACGTGGGGAGTGGCCAGTGGTGCGACCAAGCCCACCCGAGACGCGGCGCTTCCACTGCTCGACGATGGAGTTGAGCCGTCGTCGACGCCGGAGCCACACGCGCGCTTCGTCCTGGCACCCAGCACGGGAGCGCGGCGCCGCCGGCGTTTGACCTGGCCTGAAGCCAGCCGCCCTGCCCCATTGCCTCGCTAGCCACGCGCGAGGCGGGGCCGTCAGCCTTGCCCCGCCGTGCGTCGGCAACGCCTGGGCCCCGCGCGCCCGCGCATCGGTGGTCTCGGTCGCCGCTGCCGCCGCCTCCACCCCTGCGCCTCGTCCGTCGCCGTTGGTGTGTGGCGGGGAGGATAGGAGAGTGAGGGAGGGTGTGGGCGCGACGACCGTCAGGGAGGTGGAGGAAGAAGGGCGGCGGCGGCTGCGCAGGAGGCAGAAGTCGGAGAGGAGAGGAAAAAGGAAAGGGATAAGGCTCACCCGAAAATGAAGCGCGGCGGCCGGCAGTTCGGGCGACGATGAAGAGGCGGCCGTCGGACTCGACCTCAGCGGAAGACCACGGGCACTGGCGAGAGCTTCCACCGACGCCCCGCTCCTAGAACC
Source organism: Eragrostis curvula (assembly GCA_007726485.1). Classification (NCBI taxonomy): domain Eukaryota; kingdom Viridiplantae; phylum Streptophyta; class Magnoliopsida; order Poales; family Poaceae; genus Eragrostis; species Eragrostis curvula. Next base: position 21,301,750 of record RWGY01000009.1, on the reverse strand, counting down.
AGTTGAGGCGGCGGCGCTGCTGATTTTCGGGCGCGTCCCAACTGTTGGGCGAGGTGGACAGCTCGGCAGCGGAGGCCGCGGCGGCCCAGGAGAGGAGCGGCATCGTCGGAGGAGCCGGCACGGAAGGCGGAGCGACGGCGAGGGCGGCGCCGAATGGATGCAAATCGGCGGTGGCGTGTTCCCCTTCGCTCAGAACGGGCAGAAAAGGCGAGCGGCAGTGCGGCTCGAGAGTCGAACACGCGTCTCCTGGTAAGCGGCGGGGGTGCTCTCCGCAAAAAATACAAGCGGGCGGTTTTTTGCAATTATGACACGACTTCAGAATTTCGTCTTCTTCGCATTGAAATATTTTCAATGACGAGGGCTTATACGTAAAAACAGTAAACGCATTCACTGTTGTCCAAGGATGTCTTTGGACTGCGGGTTGTTTTATGAAGAATCGAAGGGTCGTTTTGCAAAACAAGCTAGGCGCGTGGATGACATGCAACGGCGCGATGAGAACAGACCGTACGTTCGCGATTTTTCTGCCGACGCTGTGCGCCCGAGAGGCCGCCGATTTCCGCACGATTGATCTGTATATAGATGTACTACCTTCGGTTGCAAATTGATGTCGTTTCGGACAGAAATGATGGTTCATTTTACACTGAAAATCCTTATCACGACGACATTAAAAGAAAAATGGAGGGAGTAGCAAGGTACAAACATATAATACATAATTACACCATTTGGATGCGTTAATCAACGGGACAAACATGCAGGCTTGCAGCACGTACGCACAACGACACGCATCGATCACTGCATGAAAAAAACACTGACAGTGTGGCTCACAACGCCCTAACCAAAACGAAAGACAATAGTCACACTTCGAAGCTTAGACACGTACACGCACGAACAAATTAACGGGTCCGAGTGAACCCTTTAGGTACGCATTCACTTGCTGAGATTGGACGACGTCGCGAGCATGCCTAGCTAGCTAGCTGCGTGCGTCTGTGCGTCGTCAGTCCCTGCCGTGTAAGCCGAACTTGCGGTCGACGAAGTGGCCGACGGCGTGCAACGCCGGGCCGAAGAAGCCACCCCTCCTCCTCTGGTCGTTGTCGTCGTCGTACTGCGGCGCTCCGTACATGTTGACCTCCCTGGTCTGGATAATCATGGGCGACCTCGCGCCGTCCTGCGGAGCCCAGTACGCCGGTGCCGGGTTGTAAGGCGCGTAGCTGCCGCCGCCGCCGTTGTAGGGAGAATAGTTGTTGCCGTAGCCTCCGCCGCCGTTGTAGGGAGAGCTGTTTCCGTAGCCTCCGCCGCCGTTGTAGGCAGAGCTGTTACCGTACCCGCCGCCGTAGTAGGGCGCACCTACGGCGCCGCCGTTGTAGGTGTTGCCGCCGCCGCCGCCGCCGTGGTCGTTGCTGGTGTTGTTGTTGTTGTGGTACTTGCCGTTCCTGGTATAGCGGTTGTCGTCGGCGTCGTCGTCGTCGTGGCTGCCGTTGCTGTGGGCGGTGTAGTTCGGGTAGCCGTCGTCCTCGGCGGCGTCTTCCTCAACCTGCTTGCTGCTCTTTTTCAGCCGCGAAGACGGGCGTTTCTTGCCGCTTCCGTATCCGTCGTCCTCGTCGTTGTTGGTGCCTCCGCTTTGGCCGCCGAAGAATGATTTGCTCTTCCAGAACGACATCCGGTGCGTACGTGCTGCGCAGAAAACACAAAATGCGTATATAAATTAGTCAGGATCCGATGCTTTGACACATGAACAGTCTCTGCTCACAGAAACTAGAGAAAAACACACGAATAGATAAGGGAACAGTCCGTAGAACACAGCTGAATATATCTGAACTCATGAACTAGCTTTTCATCATTCATATATTGGTGAAAGAAAGGCAAGCTGAAAGTTGATTCATAGACACTTCAGACATTAGCTCGATCCACACAACAGTAAAAAGCGAAAAGAAACAGAAAAGAAAAGAGGAATTTGGAGCATGCAGGTAACGTAAAGCGCACCAGCTGTGGAGGCAGACAACCGAATGCTTTGGATCTTTGCACCGAGCTCAGCAGCTAGCGCTATTTAAGAGCTTCAGGTCGTCGGTCAACGACCAAGTCTTCGCTTAGCTGCATAAACAATGAAACTATTTGTTTTCCCAGAGATAAAGATTGCGATATGCCGAATTTGGCACCTGGATGACTGATGATAAGTGATGACTGTACACCGGCCTGATTATCAGTGATATAGATATCCTTTGCTCAAGAAGACGCATAGTAGGATGCAAAATGTGCAGCGTAAAGAGCAGGTGCCAAAACTCAAATTATTTGCACGCGAAGGCTCAGCTCTCTCTCTGGGCCTTGGTTTGATCTCATCTGCGTTCATTTCCGATCCAAAGCTCAAGATTCAACCGTTACTTCAGGAATCATCAGCCATGCAGTATCTTCGGTACCGAGAGTCGTTGGATCAGATCAGGAACGATGGCATAAGATGTAAGTAGTGTTAGCAGCCCACACCGTCATTGTCTATGTGCGTCGTGGCTTACGTCTTCGACTTGGTTGATGCATGCGTACGCAGACACTACTAAACAACCAATCCCCGCTCACTGTTTGTCTCAACAAGAGGAGACGAGGAAAAAGGGAGAGAGAGCAGAATTCAACTGGACCGTGCGTGTCGTAACCCAGAGCGATCATCCTAATCAGCCGTGACTAACAAGACAAAAAATTAACTCTATGGTTGTGCCTACCCGAGCTACACCACGACAATGCAGCGATATGCAACTTTGTCTGCAAGCACTTACATATTATAGTGTGCGGTAATAGTATTACAGTAGTCAATCAGTCAACAAGGATATTGTTACTTATATTAGTGCACAAATTATTGTTCTTTCCTAGAAGATGCAGTACTACAGACCCTACCAGCATTCAAGTTGCTAGCTTGATCCATACGTATGTACAACCAAAGAAAATTATAGCCATTGGACCAACTTTCGTACAGAGAATAGATGGATCAAGATCAAGATTTGCAGTGATTTTTGTAAAAAAAAGATGTTTCGATATCCTTTCAAAATCAGGGACGAGGGTGTTGGATCCAATCAAATTAGTAAAGAGGATGTTGATCCATTAACCAGTAACCAACCTTGATCGATTGAATATCTATCAGATTATTGGCCAGGCAGGTAATGGGATAAGCATGAGTTATATTTGAGGCGATCTAGCTGCATATTATATGTATATATGCATAGACCTGTGACCCTCGATTGCACAGGTTACAATATTTAATCACAAAGGAAGCAACTATACTCGCGGCAAGTTGCATTGGAGCTTGGAAGGCGATCCAAGGCACCCACTTTTTCCACTGTTTGTATCATTGTCAACAATGGATTTCACTCTCGCGCCTGCAGATGATGGTCCTTGGTGCATATATATACTACAGAAACTCAGTCACTTTGCAGTTATTCTTTGCCTTTTCCAAACAACCAACTTTACTTTACGAACTTGCGTCGTCAATTGATCACATGTTGTCATGCAAATTTATGTAGCCAACTGGCGTTCTAGCCAATATGTTCTGGATAGAGTACAGCTAGAGATAAGGGACTGTCACACACTTAGAAGATCCCACGTAATTAAGTTGTAGTATTTGTACTATTTTTTTTCTTATTCCTGTTGCCCCAAATGTTGTTCATCTTTCTGTCGTTTTGTTTGGTACCGACTCTCATTCTGTGTTTCTTCCGGTTCGCTTGGCTTGTGTTAGGATCGGATTCGAATACCAAATCCGAGTCCGATTGGTTGCTCTAATCTGATTATATATCCATCTGAGCACACGATGGCGGACAGAAGGCAATCATCGGCACAACCAACAGATCCATATGAGCGACACGCTCCCAAAACGACGCCGGCCGACGACGGCGCTGGTGTCATATTCCGCCGGCGTGATTCCTGATGATATACTCTTCTACGAAATTCTCACACTACTGCCAGTGAAGTTCCTCGTGCGCTTTCAGTCCGTCTGCAAGCTATGGCGCGCCACAATAACCAGCACTCCTTTCGTCCGTCGCCACCTCGAGAATTCCAGGTCCAGGTCGTCAATGGTCATCATGCCCCGAAAGTATAACGAGGAATATACGAAGTTTGCCCTTGGGGGCATAACATTCTATGGATTGCAACCGGGACAAGGCACCGTTGCCGAGCTCATCCTAGAGAAGAAATTCCCAACCGGAATCCCGATGTTCAGTATGCCTCTGCATTGCGACGGCCTCATCCTGGTCCCCTGCATGTACGGCCGGATGTTTCTGTGCAACCCGGCGACCAAGGAGTTCGTCGAGTTGCCGCAAGGAACCCGCAATGTCGCCGGGGACCATAGGGCCGCATTTGGATTCGACCCTTCGAGTGGCAAGTACAAGGTGGCTCGGCACTTCTTCAGATCATACAAGAAAGATGGAGAGGGCACAATTCTGGAGTACAGCGCTGGACATGAGGTCTTAACCATCGGCGATGGAGAAGATGCTTGGAAGTGGAAGGCCACCATGGACCCGCCTTACGCGATCAATGCTAGGACTCCTATCTGTTTGCCTGGATCCTTCTACTGGAGTGCTCTCCACTCCTCGACCGGCCATGGTAAAAGTAAGGTAAGCAAACATGTTATCCTTCGATTTAACTTGAAAGATGAAACGTTCACCGTGCACCCGAATCCACCATGCAGGGGATTTCTAAGCAAGAATGACACTATGTGCGAGCTCGGCGGCCAGTTATGCTATGTCTACTCTGCCTTGCCGTGGGATGTGGCCATTTGGCTGGCGAAGGACGGACCAGAGCTCGCTTGGTCGATGCGCTGCCACATTAGCTTGCCTGTGCCAAGGTGCGGTGGCTACGTGTTTTTGCTTGCGCGTCGGCCAACCGAGACAAGATATTCATCTCGGTTGATGGCGGGTGCCTTTTGAAGTGTGATCTGGGTGATGGAAATATTGGAGAAATTTTCGACATGGCGAGGTGCTTGGTGTATGATAACCTGGAAGGTATAAAATTCAGTACCGGTGATATCCCTGCTGCCCACTATATTCTCCCCTGCGTGGAATCGCTGTTGCGTATAAGACCATGTTAATAACGAGTAGCTCAGTTTTTTTTTAAAAAAGACCGAGTTATCAGGAGTATGTGATCAATAAGAAATGTATGCTTGGATGCGCGTTGTTATTCAATTTCTCGCATGTGCAAGCGTTGTAATCTGAATTATGAATTAGCAGTAGTAGTCTCAGTTGATTATGATCTTCTGTTCGTTGTCGTATTATTGTTACTGTTGTAATTCCCGTATTCACAGTTGCTGACCGTGTCGGTGGGGAAACAAGGAGTATAGGATTCCTGAAGTTGAAAGCACGAGTGTGACATGCATCATGTAGTTTCCGTTCTAAATTTGCACGCAGTTTGTAGAGTTAGATGTAATTATTATTGTGTTGTAGGTCTAAAATGTAACTGCTGCCTCCGCCTCACTGCTGAACATAATAAGGATGTTCATTTATAGTCTTCCTCTGATTTAAAATTGATGATGTTATAACAATATTTTCAACTTAAACTATGAATGTTAGAGAGAGAGAGAGAGAGAGAGAGAGAGAGAGAGAGAGAGAGATCAAATTCAGGAAAGCTGAGAGAGAGAGAGATCAAATTCAGGAAAGCTGAGAGAGAGAGAGAGATCAAATTCAGGAAAGCTGTTCGTTAAAAACAGGAATGAGCATAACATATTGATCCCATAACCTTTCATTATTGATTGAATTTCTATCAGATTATTGATGAAGCATGTAATGGGATAAGCATGACTTCATGAGTTGAGTGGGGATCTATATCTGGCATTTATAGAGTTATAGACCTGTGAGCTTCCATGGCACCCTCGCCCGTAGTTGATGGTCCTCGTCATACTGCGTAGTACTTTGCTTTTATTATTTTGCATGTTTTTCTCTCATTTCCTTTTCCCAAACAACCACCTTTACATCGAACTTGTCGTCTTCAGCTGATCACATGTTGACATCCAAATCTTGCTGGCCGAATCGGCGGCCTTGTCAATGAGGTCAGGATAGCGTGTAGTAGAGATGAGCACATAGTTGAAAGCACGAGGCGGGCATGAGACTTGGGCAATATATCACACATGCATGATATATACACAAAATAATTAAGTTCAACTTTAGTCCCTCAACTCTTGCTTCAGTTTAGTTTTGGTCCCTCAACTCTTAAACCGGTTAGATTTGGTCCCTCATCTTTCAATACCACTCATCATCCGTCCCCAAATAGCGTATAGAGTGGTTTTCTACGTGAAACAGAGCTGACTAAGATCACGCCCCCTGTCTCAAATCGTTAGCAAACAAACTCTATTTCGCTTCTCCTCTCCGCATCGCTGGCAATTCTTTTCAATCGCAATCTTTGGCTCTCCCAACCTGCCACTCAGTTGAATCTCAGTCGTCCTCTTCTCCTACCTAGCTGGTCGTGGTAGTTCGCTCCCAAGCTCCCCTGCATGCGGCAGTGCGGCAAAGAATAGAGATGCTGCTTTCTTTGATTTTGTCATCTTCTAGCAGATGCATGGTGTCAGTTCCCTAAGGCTAAAAAATGGAATTTCAATTAAAGTCTACCCTGCAACACGGACATGCGACATGATCTTTTATCTTTGATGGCTTTATTAATGTGCGGCTGCAGTGACCCGGTTAGAGCTTCGAAGGCCATTAACAAATTGTTAGAGAGATCGATCAATGGACATGTAAAAGAGAGGCTATGTTGGATTGACCCGTTCCATCCTATATTATGCATGACCATGCTTACGAAACCACCATAAATACAGCTTAGAGACAGATGATGAATGGTATTAAAAAATGAGGGATCAAATCTAACTGATTTTAAAGTTGAGGGAGCAAAACTAAACCGAGGCAAGAGTTGAGGGACTGAGGTTGGACTTAATTACATTAGGAGGAAGGATCGGGAATGCTTCCTCACCCATGCACAGGGCACAGCCACGCATCGTCTGTCGTCTGACGTAATTCAATATTAACTTTGAGATGCATGTACTGCAACCACTTTGTTTGACTACTACGATCCAGAAATTAGCAGTGTAGTTTCCGAGTACAGAAAAATTAGCAGTAGGCCGGCAAGCCACCTCGGGATAATGACGAATACGTAGGCCAAAGCATATGGCGACATAGACCAGTGACCGTAGATTGGACTGTTATGATACTTAAATCCATGCTACCCAAACGCAGCAAGTTGGAACGCGCGCGGGCGCGCAAGAGCGCCACGTTAACTTTTTCCCGACGGATTTAAATTGGCGATCGTATGATGTTGTTGCACCGCTGCTAATATTTCGCTTTCGTATGCGTATATAAAGCCTGTACTAGATCTCCGCTTGCAAGTACGTGGGACGTTTTGGGTAGCCCAATCGGCGTGCTTGCTGTCCCGGTGGGATCTCTTCAGGTTCAAGCGACTTGTGGAGAAAAAAAAAACTGCTGATGCTGACGAACCTGACATTACGTGACGTGGATGTAAAATGTAGTTCGAGCGAAGCCTTTCTCTCTCTTTTTTTTTTTGTGGAGAAAGAGTTGGATTTTATTAAATATAGCTACACAAATTTACATCCAGACCCTTGTACCGGAGCCCCTAAAAGAAAAGAAAATTACATTGAAGACCACTAAAGGAGCTCATTGCCATCTCCGCCGCTCGGAACCGCCTCTGCTCGTCTTGTCTCCATCGCCGATGATGAAGAAACGCATCGAGGAGGAAGCTCAAAGCCGGAACCCCAACAGGCGAAGCAATATCAAATTTTGACGAAGCCATCAGTAGCACGACCCAATAGTCATGCCATAGTTTCGTCAAAAAAAAAATAGTCATGCCATAGATCGATGAACGCCCAGGCTACGAAGCGACCACCGGCCGCAGCTTTGAACTCGTCGACAGGGATCAGACGCCTGTCGCCTCCGCGGCAGATCCAGATCGGCAGGAGACCAAAATCCACACAAGGGGATAGAAATCTCCCATCCTCTAGCAAAAGGATGGAGAAAAACTAACCTCCAAATGGGCTCGAGCGAAGCCTTTCAGTCACTAGTTCTGTAGCGTCATGCGTGTATCGCGCGCGTGCGAGGCACTTGAGGGCCTGCTGCTAATCTTGCCCATCAGATGCCAAAAAGGATGGGTCGTTGCTCCATCCGTGCGGACGCGGCACCTTCGGCCCACATCAGCAATGTCACTAGGGTTGGACTACCGAGCCAGCTCGGCTCGGCTCGGTCCAGCTCGTTAGAATAACGAGCTGGCTCGGCTCGTTATCTTAACGAGCTAGAATGCTGGCTCGGCTCGGCTCGATACGAGCTCGAGCTGGCTCGCGAGCCAGCTCGTTAAGCTCGTGTTCAGTCTCCAACATCTGCCGCGACCTGAGGAACAAGACGACGAACCATCGTCGGGTACATCTTCACGCCCTTGAGCACGAAGGTATGCCGAGCGGGGAGTTGGAGGCCGACGTCGCAGAGATCGTCTTGGACGAGAGGGGACGGGGCTGGTGACGTGGAGGAGTCGGCACCACTGCATGAGGGGAGTAGGGAGAGCGGCAGCACTGTCCGACTTGAGCCGCCGACCGTCTCGCATCACGTCGCCTCCTCCGGGCAAGCTCGCAAATGAGCAGCTAGGGACCATAATGACGGGCCAATGAGGCAGGCGGTGCGGCTCACGAACGGAGCAATGCAGACATGCTATGGGGACTTGGGAGGAGGCAAGGTGTGGTGATGGCGTGATTCGAAAAAGAGATAAGGTGTGGGGAGGGAGGAAGAGACTGAGAGGTGCTGAGTCCGTTGAGACTTACTGGCTCGTTTGACTCGCGAGCGGCTCACGAGCCGCTCGTTAAACATAACGAGCTCCAAACCTGGCTCGGCTCGTTAGAAAAAGTGAACGTGCGGAGCTAACGAGACGAGCTTTTCGTCCAGCCCTAAATGTCACTATGTTCCTTTGTATTGTCGCTTTGGAATTTCAACATTGACATTTGAAAACCGTCTTCTACGCTGCCATCCAACAAGGAGTTTGCTGAATGTCAGTAGCCAAACTTTGCTCCAGATTAAAACAATCTCACGCGAAGCAACATTTTGAGTAGGCTTCGTCGGTATTGAGCTAGCAGGCTCAAATTACCCACTTTTTATTTCCAAAAAATTACCCTAACTGTTTCAAATAAAATAAAATACCGTAGCAATACCCCGTGACAGTGCATCATTTCAGCTCGAGTTTAAATGGCCTTTGAAAAGGAAAATGTTGATGTTTTTCATCAGCTAATACCACAATACGAACTGGACCATAAATTACATTTTATTGCACCCAGTTTCAGCCGAAACAACATAAGTATCCTGATTTCCAGTGTCCAGCTACTGTATATCCAATAATCCAATATATGGGAACCTCTAAAACCACAGATGCAACAGGCACCATGGCCCCTCCCAGCTCAACCAAAAAAAAGCGCCGGCACACGCTTCTGGACCACGGTCTCATGTACAAATTACACATCATGTAAACACATGTACACTAGTCTCAGCAGGAAATTACCATGTGAAAAACGCAAGAGTAAAGAAAATACCCGCAACCATCCACAAATCTCAACAGCACAAACCCCTCACAATTGGGAGGGGAAAGGTCGTGTCATGTCGATTCCCAAACAAATATACCCCTGGTTCCTATGTTCTGTGCTGATCAAACAGCCCGATCACCACTGGTTCCACGATCAGGCCATGTTTGAGATGAACTCCATTACCAAAGGAGAGCATGGGAAGCATCAGGCCAATCCTCTAGCCTAGCAAGTCCTTGAAAAGATTAGGATTGTTTCCTGTTGGTGTCACACCTACTTGCCGTGCAGTGGCATCCTTTTGCAAAGCATCTTGGAGGCTAGGACCCTTCTTTGCAGCCCCTGCCGTTGCTCCTTTTTGGGAGTTCAGCAAACTAGCATCACCTAGGGTGGATTCTGTGGATCCACTGTTTGGTCCAGTTTGTACATCGTCTGAGAAGATTGACATAAGATCAGGTGTTTTGGAACTGCTGGAGGCTGGTGTTTCAGAAACCACAGGAGAGGCCGATGTTGGTCCAAGGAGCCCCTCCAACTGTGAGAAAGGGTCAGCTGATGGAGCACTTGAGGAAACTGGCTCGCCCAGATCCAGCAGATCAGGTGGTGGAGCAGCTGGAATTACTTGCTCTTTAACAGGCTGGGATGCTGTATTATTAACAGCTACCTTCTCAGCCGAGGGATTATCCTTTGCTGTCTTTCGAGAAGCATGCACTTTCCTATCAGCTTTAGCAGCTGAAGAACCAAAAAGCGAAGCAGCCAGACGTTGCTTTTCTGCTGAAACTTCTGTGCCCTGCTGTCTCTTTGAACTGTATGAGGACTCACGTGTCTGTGAACTTGTTGACCCTCCACCGTCAGAATGAGAGCCCCCATTGGATGCTTGTTGGCTAGAGGTTGAGCTTGAAGGTGTCGAAGAGGAGGAATATGTTGGCTTCCCCCATTTCTTTTGGACACCATCAAGGCGAAGTTTGACACCAAACTCACCAGAAAGCGCGTCACCTGATGGCTGTGACCTTGATACTTGATGGTCTTCCTTATAATATCCTGGTTCTGAAACTGGAACCAGGTCAGTAGTTGGCATCGACATGCTGCCTTGTGCGGTTACTACAGGCAGTGAAGGTTTCGGCATCTCATAGGCCTCAAATCTTAGAGAATGGGCAGATGTTTCATGTTGTTCTTGGCTTCTGTAGTTACCAACACTTATGACACCTGAACGTTCGCTTTCTGGAATGTAAGGAGCTGCACCCTTTTCCAAGGCTTGCTGCACATAGCTGTTTAGAAACGAAAGGTTTCTATCGACCTGCAATTAAATAAATATTATAGCGCTGTTAGAATTTTTTGAGATGATGTCAGTTCACGTGCAGAAAAACTCACAATATTCATCTACTTCGAATGATAATACTCGGATCCGAGTATTTGTCACTATTGAGAGTAAAAAGATTTGCGGCCAGAGCGTCATTGTTCTGGTTTGTGTGCATCTAAGTTTATACAGATAAAAGAGATTAAGGTTCACATCTGACTCGGAACTACATTTACACTTGCACTTTGATTCCACAAGATTGCTCAACAGTTCAGCTTGACTAAGCTTTGATCAAACACAGTTAAAGGGAAGGGATCTTAAGCGAAAGAGGAGCACATGGATTATCAGTTTGGTTAAGGACTAATTAATATTTCTTAGTCAATCTGAAAAGAATGACGAAGCAGATAACCGACTCAAATCATCCAAACTTCTAAAGATTACTAAGAATCTAACTCAATTATTTATATCTAACTAAATATCTAATCCCCCAACCAACAAACTTGACATATCATAACATGCTTCAGCACATTTCTACTCGTCAAGTGCAGAAAGAAGGAAAGATATGCCCAAACATTATACACACACACCCCTCCCAAATATTTAGTAAGAAAACTAGCCAAAATGAAAGAAAAACAGTACCTCAATATCTTCACAGCTTGCATCTGAGGGCATTACACTTTCAACAGCATGTTTGTCCAAGCCTAGTAAAGCCTGTAGCTCATATGCTCGCTGCTGCAAGTCTGTTGAATGAGAAGCTGACAATTCATCCACCAATGTTTGACACTGCAAAAAGTGAGATAGCAGATTTATAAGTATTTGCAGTAGAAAACAGAGAATGGTAGCAATTCTACAAGAAGATTTGACTACTTTTATAGGCACTCCCACCATGCGGACTATGTGTAATGTCATCTCATACAAAATATCTTTTCTATCTGTAATTTCAGCTCATATATATTTTCGTATTACATCACTCACTTTTAATCATGTACTAGATCAAACAATGATTTTGCCTCTTTGCTAGCACATATCATGAGAATAAATGCTTCAGAAATAGTTATTATGGAATTGTATCCATCACAGAAAGACAGAAACCATGGGATATCTAAGAAAAGTTGCTAAGAGGAATGAGCTTTCTTTAGTAGGTGTCAGCTGAACTCTGCAATGTTGGATGACTTTACCTAGTCTATCTTTGGCCTATTTGTTTGCCTTATCAAATAACCAACACTACAGCTGTAAGTGTTCATTAAGGCAAAAGCATCAAACAAGAGAAAGGATCAATCTGATCAGAAATTTAGTACTCAAACAGCATCATAACTTGCAGGCATTGTGAGTCTTGTGAAAAGTATGATGCTCTTTCAGTTCACATGGGAACATACATCAAAGAAAGCCAGTTGGATCGACAATAGACTAAAGCTAATGATGAACTGATGTGAATAATGATGAAATCAGACTATTCATAAAGGGGCCGATTTCCATTTACCTCAGGCAGCAGGTCGATCTTCCTTCCACGAGCAATTTCAAATGCAATTATCTTCAAAATTGCTGAGATTGCATAAGCCTTAAACAAGCAAAACCAAGAAAACAAGAACACCACGTGTCGTTAAAGACAGGTTGAAAATGTACTTGAGCAATAGAATATAGAGTAGTCAAATTATAACAACATTCAAAAAAGAATCGGCAGGTAAAAGCCTATATCAACCAAATGCATGCTACAATTATGGTTCTACTTCGCTCGTAAAGATTCTGGATGAATTTGCAGATGAAGAGGAACCTTCAGCAATGGACAGCCTGATTGCTTTACATCAATGTATGTTTGTTTGTCGATTTATTATTGTTGTGGTTTGAATCGGCAGCAATGTATAAGTTTGGCAATTCAAAGTCAATATTATGATAACGTTGATTAAAAGATCAAATAAACAATAAGTTGTACAGATTAAATACAAATAATAACTTAACAGTTTCAGATTGACCAAATCAATTCCAAGTGTGTAATGTTCCCAGAACTAAAATGGTTAGTATTTGCCTTAACTAGAACCATCTTGACATACTTCAGCGTCGAGCACACAGGGTATGAAGAGGCCAAAGCATGTACCTTGACAGTGTCATCAGTGAGGTGGGCCTCAGCCACATCGCACAGCTTCCCAATAATATAAGATGCTGAATATTTCCCATCTGCTGTTCCATACTCTCCTAAAACCCAGCATATTATCTGACAGCAAAATAAATCAATATAAACGATGCAGTAACAATATTGAAACGACCCCTCCAATGTGCTGATATGTACATAGAGCAGAAAGATATTTATGAACCAGCACAATTATGTCCCACATCAATAATTATCCCAAAAAATGTTGAATATCGAAAAGGAAGGAAAGAGGCAAATATTACCTGGAGAAAAGAAGAAGGAAGCTTTGGCTCTCCAACAATACGGAGATAGGAATCTACCTGTTTTAGCACAAAATAAAAATATTACTGACTGGCAATCAAGTTGTAAGAAATTGAAAAAAAAAATTATCCAGCTGGAGAAAGCATGTCTGAAACTTTGTCAACAGACTAGGAGTAACAAATTTTAACATCACAGAAAGAATTGACACATGTATAATAAAAACTGTCAGGTTAGAAACTAACTGCTAAAGTTTTGGGTCAATACTTTCAAATATGAGGACACAGTTTTCTTCTTTAGTTGTTTCAATATAGTCCATTTTGTATGGCCATATAGGTGGAAATCATCAAGCTTAATCAATGAAAAACTAATCATTGCCAGCTTAAAATAAGCTTTCCTTTCATAGTTTCAAGAGAATCGACCAGCTGGAGATATTAATCACGATTGGAAATGTGTTCATTTACAGTAATCTTGTTAAGTGAAACGAATTTCGAGGTTCAGAGCACATACAGCCGATGATCTTAGTTGACTGTCAGCACCTTCATCATCCTCCCCAAAGCCTTCAGCAATAAGCCGCATCAAATTGTGCGCCACTCTGATATTGACAAGATCTCCAGCATGTTCAAACACTTTATTCATGGTCTGCAAAAGGGTTTAAGTTAACAACAGGTTCTTCTGTTAAAAACAATTGCAGGAAAGTTGCATTGCTCGACAACAAATTGACCAATATACCACATGTAAATACCTGAATGAACCACTGATTGCTAGGTGCGAATTGCTCTGCGAGTTCAACACAACGTGATGCAATTTCTGCCTTGTAATGATGATCAGTTATGTTGATCATATACTCAATCATCCTATCAACAATGACTTCAACATTTGTTGACTTTGTCATCTTGTAGAGAAGCTCAAAGGTCTTGCGCTTCAAAGTGTCATCAGGGTCCTATTCAGGAGAAATGCAGTGACAAACAATAAGTGATACTAAAATGATGGGTTGCTTATACAAATAAATGCATCTTCAACTAGCACCATTCCTGGCAAAAATAAGGTCTGCCAGTAGAACATGATTATAACAGATGATCTTGTGCATCAAGAAACAAGTATACGTAACTATGGTTGGCAAGACTGGGAACTCAAGTGCTTAGTTTGGCATAACCCTCACCTCTAAGCAATCAATAACAGCCAATTGATGCTCTTCTGCAATATCGGGATTTATTTTTATCAGCCGGCCAAGAGCATCAATGCCCATGTACTTCAGATTATGGCTATCACTCTGCAAACAACAAAAGATGTGATCAAGTGGATTAGCTTTCAAAGAGTATCAGCAGAACAAGGGCCATTTATTTCTCCATAACTGATCACGTGCAAACCTTCAGAAACTTTGATGTCGTTTCAGCTGCAGCCTCTAGCATCTTAGGGTTTGGGAAGATGGATGAAATACAGCATATGCATTCATACAATATAGCATTGCCAATGTTGCTTGCCGTGTCACCCTTCCTGAATATGTCACCCAAGACTGTGTACATATGTCCACTCGCTTGTTTATCACCGCTACCCAGTACAGCAAGTATCTTCAATAGTTTTATCTGCAGATGGAAACAATAAAACCTAAGGGGAATAGTAATGGATGGTTACAAGTGACACTTCACTTGAAGCAGCTAGAAGAATCATAACTCAACTTCCACCTAGCAATACTAAATACTGAATTAACAGCACTCGTATACCTGGATAAACGGTGCAGGCATTTGGTGGTAATCGTAGGAAGTTGGAAGCCTCCTCTCCGCAACTTGTTTGAGGATGTTAACAAAACTAACAACCAAGTCCTTGTACGCATTTGGATCTTCCAAAATCAGGTCATAGAGGGGGCACAGCGTTGCACCCATGACCCCAGGATCATTATCACAGAGCCTCTGCAGAACGACAAGCACCACTACTCAGAATTCCATGTAGTCATCTGTGCCCCATTTCAAGATAAAAAAGCTGCTCCATCTTACTAGTACACAGTAAAACATGTATTGCATATGAAAAGAAAAGAAATCCATCTTTAGAAGTGTACATATTTGGAGTTGAAATACGTGACTTGCTTATATATCTAAATTGACATATCATGAACATCCAGGCGTGCGAAATTCGCATATTGGAAATAAAAATCACATGTTTGAAGCCAATAAAATGCAACGTGTCGCAGGCAATAGTTAGTTGGTCCAACTCAACGTATAGAATGACAGAGAAGGCATTTTAAACGCATACAGAACATCCAACTTATACATGATAGGGTGTCTTTGAGATAAATTGCAGCTTAGGAAACTAATGCATGATGATGGCGACCTATCCGGTTTCTGTTGATTGAATTTAACCCAAAACAACATGGGACAGAGAAAAGTTTGGACCTTTCGGAAGTTGGAGACAAGGTGGGAGACGGAGGAGGGTGAACGCTGGTAGAAGCGGTGGAGCGCCATGACGGCCTTCTTTCTGACGGCCTCCTTGGGGTGCGCGAGCAGCTCCACAACCTGGGGCAGCACGGCGGGCATGGCCTCCTCGCCAATGAGCCTGCAGGCGGCGGTGAGCGCGGCGCAGACGACGAGGTAGTTGTCGGACCTGAGGTCCTTCTGGATGGTGTTGACGACGAGGATGACGAGGTCGTGGCGCTCGTCGATGAAGAGCGCGACGGCGAGGTAGCCGGTGCGCTTGAGCGGGAGCGCCTCGTCGTGGGTCATCTTGACGGCGTGGATGTGGCCGAAGGAGGCGTCGTGGCCGAGCATCTCGGCGTAGACGAGGCGGAGGAGGAGCTCTTTCATCTTGCGGCGGGGCACGTCGGGGTCGGCGAGGCGGCGCTTGAGGTGCTCGAGCTCGCGCGCGATGATGCGGTCCTCCTCGGCCTTGGAGCGCGCCTCGCCGATGGACTTGACGAGGTCGAGGAACTCCTTGGACTGGCCCCACCCGCCCTGCGACCCCATCGCCAGCTCCCGCCCGATCGTCCGCAGCTGCTCCATTGCGGCGCGAGCTCCGGTGGGCGGCGTCCTCCTCAGCGGCGCGCGCGGGGTTTGGCCGCCGCCGGCGACCGCGGCGGAGGAGTCGTGTTGGGGAAGACGGGGCAGTGAGGTGGAGGGAGATCTGGATCGGGCGAGTGGGGGAGAGCCTAGCTTACCGTAGCGGGGGAGGTGGGTTTGGGAGAGAGCTCGTTTGGGAGATCGGGATCGGGATTAGCGACCCGAGGGGGAAGAGACACGAGTTTTTTTTCTTCTTCCACTCGGTTTTGCTTAGCAAGCGAAGTCTTGTACTGTTGCGTTTCTTTTGATCTTTCACTCCTGCTGACTTACATGAACTCCCAAAATGGCTAATTGTCAATTGATTGTCCGACAAGGTAAATGTCCATCTAAAAAACAAGCTTTATGTTTCTCGGAGCGGTTTCTGCTATAATGCATCAAATATGTTGTACTTTTCTTCTTCAGTTTGGTGCAGGCGGATTTCACACAATAATGTCAATTACAGCAAAGTCATTTCATGGTTCCTCCTGCCTCCAAAGTCCAACGTCTCCACCCTAATTAATTTCAGAATCTAATTACCACGAAAGTGAATTGACCTTGAGCTTAATTAGAAACGCTAGCATTTCATTACAAACGTAACGCTTACATGAAACGATTATGGTAACCATTTTTTTTGCCCCTGGGTACGAAATGGCGGCAGTCAATCACAAATTCAGTTCAATCCAACATAATGATTCATCGGCCAAAAAAAATTATTTCGCTATATTAACATGATGTAAGCAACTACATATCATCATCTCATTACTGATACAAACTACAGCGTTTTAACAAAAATTTACAAATGCCAAAGAAAATGTGGTCTGCCAACGCAGTGAGCTCACACAGCAACAATCTAGCCCCAGTGAGTTTGCTATAATCTAGCTGTGAATCCTGGTGAGATGCGTTGAGTTTCCTGTTAAAACTGGGCTCATACTTTTCTTTGTTTTGTCCACCTGATTGGCATTGGTTCAGTGGCTCCAAACAAAACCACAGAATATTGCATGGAAAAAAAATGCCGGTTCACCAAACACTAGTCTGCCTCCCCAAGTCCATCGCTGCCATCACCTCTTTTTGATATTGGGGCCATACCGCCACGCTTCTTGCCATGGGTTGCTACTTCCGCATTTTTCCTCAAGACAGCACCAGGTGAGGGATATGGTCTCTGTTGAAACAGAGGTCCCTGCAAATTAAAAATAAAAATAAGGCCTCATGATTCTGAGTTGTTCATCAGTGGATGAATAATACGATATTGCACATTTGTAGGGGAATCCCATAAGTGAGTCCACAATGCAGCCAAAGTTCCTAAACAGTGTTAATAAACATTATGCGTGGATGCTGGCCACGAGATTCTGTTCTAAAGTTCCACACTTTGCCACAAAAAATATGGCAAACATAGTCGACCGAAACAGCCCCTTACTGTCAAACCATGGTTACGCAAACCAGCAGCAGATAAAAGAAACTTAGCAAATCAAAAGAACATACAGCTGCAGTAGTATCCGCTGCACGTGGTTGTACACCCTTCAAGCCGACAACCCTACAAAATAAGATTACAAATTTTATCAGTCATGCATTCTTCCTTGTTTGGTCAAAGCTAAAACAAAGAAACACCAGAAAGCTAGTGAAAATCAATTGAATAATAATAAAACAGGAAGAAAGATGCCATGTACCAGCCACCCCGTGGAGCATCTGAGTACGAACTTGGGTCCATTGGGTCAAGCTCATCGTCCTCAGCGCGATTTCTTTTGCGGTGATCTTTTCTGTTTGCTTTGCCAAAGGGGGGTTTTGAGCTAGATCTACACACAAAAATAACATTATGATACTTGTGTGCTCAAATACAGGGCAGAAGATTCTTGCGACAAAAAATACCATATAATGCATATGGAAGAAGCACAGCCATTCAGGAATCCTATTGATGCGGCTAATGCAAATTTTGTTATACCTGTCCTTAGCTGCAACATTCCCCTGACTTTTGGGAGCATTGTTGCCACCAGAGTGCATCGTATTGTTTGGGTAAACTGGATACTGCTGAAATGGAAGATTTTGAACCCTGCAAGGAGTATTTACAAGCCAAAATTTAGCCCTCTTTCTCAATAGTTCATGAAATAAATACAGCAGATGCAAGATTAGAGCTAGTGCTAGACTACTACCATATCGGTAAGAGATCAAAAAATATAATTGAAGCTGGTATATGGATTCCAAATTACACTTTCAAAAAAATAATGTCATCTGCAAAATGGAAAAACATTTGATCTACTTTAAGTGGAGATAATCAATAGATTACCTTGTGCAGTGATTGCAGTATCCCCACTGCTGGACAAGGCCAACTCCCCAGCCACCACAGCCCATACATCTCTGCATCTGAGAGTTCCAAAGATCTGTAGTTGGAGCAACTGGCTCCACAGCAGTATTGGTGGGAGCATGAGGTGCAACACTGGCATTCACATAACTAGGAGGCACAGTGTTGGTGGGAACATGAGGTGCAACACTGGCATTCACATAAGTAGGAGGCACAGTGTTGGCGGGAGCATGAGACGCAACACTGGCAGTCACATAACTAGGAGGCACAGTGTTGGCGGGAGCATGAGACGCAACACTGGCAGTCACATAAGTAGGAGGCACAGTGTTGGTGGGAGCATGAGGTGCAACACCAGAGTTTACAGAAGTAGGAGGCTCCCACTGTGTGGCCTGTGTCTTTGTATTGTAATAGTATTTGTGGCCTAAAATAATGCACAAACTATGTTAAATTGATAACGGAAAATGCCTAAAACCAATAGTAATAGGGCACTTCAAAATATAACGTGCAAGCACATGGACTGTCACTATCCCAAAACAACCAAACGTGCGCATGCACACACTCTCACCAAACAAGGTAAAAAAAACATGACCGAGATTATGAGAAGGTCATCTGTGCCTTATATTGAATGATCTTGCAGATGTTTTTCTCTTCTGCCAAAATAAAGCGATAGCCAAGGATGCGAACAGTCGAAAAAAGAAGAAAAAAAAAACAGTGCAGGGTACACAGCCACTCCAACTCAAATTCCCATTTATATGAACAATATGACTTGTTTCTGGCCTTGGATCTGGAAGTTTCATTTTCTTTTGGAAGCCTCAAAACTTTAGGGCCAAATGTTGTAGTCAAATTTCTGTGATTTTCACTCTTATAAATAGAGAATAGCAAAAGATCTGACACCTGTTGATTCATCAATTGCCTCCTCCCAATTCTCTGGCAAGGATGGAGAGACTTGATGTTGCATTGTATTTACAGCACCACCTGGGCGATCCCATTGTGTTACTCCAGTGCTTTGATTGTAGAAATAAGAAGCCCCAGTTGTTGGGTCCTTCGCTTCAGCCTGAATTCAAACCAGGTAGGCTTAATTTGGGAAGAACAAGAAACAACTCTTGTATATTACTCTCCTTCTCTGTTACTTGTCCTTTAGGACATGCAAAACATCTCCAGGATATACCTCAAATAATACCTTTTCCATTATACATTAATAAAAATTAGCGATAAATCTATTGTTAACATATAACTATTACAATCATAATATTGTGACATATCTAAAACTTTAAGCTCGTCAGTTTATATTCATGGTCAAAGATGTCAGCAATTTTCCCTAAAACAATTGATTGCTCTTGCTCATATTCTAAGATGACATCTTGGATGGAACAAAAGTAATAATTATTTTTTCGAGAGAGCAAGTAATAGCTATCACCATCTTACTCTAAAAATAATAGTGAAACTATAACAAAAGTTATTATTTTGTTAAAGGTACCAGAAAGTTGGCCCACTACAAACTGACTACGAAAACCTATGTTGGCCAAATACATCAGCTTGATAACCACATGATATACTAAAAACAGTAACAGGTAAGAAAATACTTTGGTACAAACTCACCCAACCAGGGGGCAGCTCTTGGGCAGGCTTGTTCGGGACTTGAGAATCCCCCTGTAATCCAGTGGCACGAAACAAATTATGCGCTAACTAATAAAAAGAAAATGAGTTGTATGAAATAGAAGATGTGCAGCCAGGTTCTCAGAAGAGCAAATTAAGGCTAAATACAAAGAGTCAATTTTCTCCATTTTCAGTAAACTGATTGTTAACACTACTCTCATCAACTGTCAATCTTTCCTAACTCCCAACTACCAGTATTTACTTTCCTGCTTTCCAAAGAATCAGTAACTTACATTTTGTGTACTCATGCTATTCTTATTTTCTGTCTTGTCTTTGAGAATTCCCCTTGCTTTTAACCTCTGCTTCAAAAACTCAGGGAGATCATTTGTGCCTTTTGCTTTATCGGTTTCATCCGTAGGTTTATCTGAAGGAAAGAATATTAGTACACTTATTTATGAAACTAGAAGCAGGAAGTAACTTGAGACGTGACATACTCATTTGAGCATAATAAGCACCACCTCCGGGTACCCCATAGCCATTGCCAATTTCAACGTTGCCTGTAACCAATAGACAGTTTTTGGTAAGAGATGGCTCATTATATCCTCGAGAAGCAAATTAGTAAGGAACCAACTACTTCATTACTATAGTATGTAAAAGATAGAAGACAGAAGAAAATGATAAGCAATTGACTACAGTTTGCAGAAATAAACAAAAGTTGTTCGGAAATATAATTACGGATTCTCCTGTGACTAATGCTCGGCAAGGACTTAAAAATAATAATCATCTAAGTTGCTTATTCACTATAGAAATGGAAGTGAAATTGGATGGACCAAACGAAAATAAAAAATTACAGCACTATCAAGAAAGGACAGTGACCATTATTTGGATGAACCGGCTTCCCCTTTTTGTTTGCCATCTCTGCACGATGGTCAGCTGTCATCTTTAGCAAGTGTTCCTAAAATACAATATAACAAAATCGACTTTACTAATAGAAATCATACAGAAACACATGTGTGGGAAATCCAGAGATGAAACCACGGTAGATTATTCACCTTCAGTGCATTAGGGTCTCGACGGCTCGAAAGTAAGTCTTCACCATATTCTGCAGATTCATTTGTTGTCTTTGCTTGTCTGACGGAAAAAAAGAGATGCAATGGGAACAGCAACATCAAGCAACTGCCAATAACTAGGACAGAATAAAACAGAACGAAACAAACCTTTGACTTTGTATAACTTGCTGGGTTTCAATGTCCTAGTTATCAGAAACAACTACCACCAATCAATAAAACAGAAACATAACTGCAACTCTTAGAATGTACTCAGCAGGCTATTAATACCTGTGCATGAAGAACAGCCTCTTGGACAGCAGATTCAATGTTCGCTGTGCTGCCATCACCACTGGCACTATCGTGTCTAGTTTCAAATGGAGGAGGATGAGAATGTGGAGCAGCATGGAATTGTGGAGGGTGATTGGGAGGTGTCTGCGGCCATGTTTCAACACCCGGAGGTAATGGTTGTTTCTGATAGTTGTCCATGAGTAAGCAACCAAATGTGGTGCAACTCTAGTCCAACCCCACGCACACCAGCCTAGTTTCTGCAACAGATAATCATCTTATCAATATCAGCACGCAGGCAGCTTAATTGTTTGTACCGGTTCTCACTAAAATGAAAATTAAACTCAGTCAACATAGCCAGTCAATAAAGAAACCTATTCTAATGCGTGAATGTAACATTTTGGAAGAGATGACAAAACGTGCATATCTCCTATCTTCGCCAGTGAAGCCTAACTGGAGCTCAAGTACCTTAATAATTGGCCCGCGACTTTGCACCGCAATGATACCAAAACTTAAACCCCAATACTAACATATAAAGCAGGCGGAATAAGTGTGGGATTGGTTGTTCATGGAGTCACAGTCACGAGAGATCAGTCAGTCAGGCCAAACTAGGGTTCCATACAGTGGATGACGCAGACAGAAATGTAAGGGGGGCTCAACCTCATACCGCTCCATTACCTTTGCTTAGTTGCTTGCTGTCGTTTGCCGCTGCCGCTGCTTTGGGCCGCCGTGGCGAACCACCGCTCGTCCAAGCCGCTGCTGCGCTGCGCTGCTCTGGCCGCCCACGGCGCAACCGTGGTCCCAAGTCCCAACCCTGGCTGCGTCGCACCTTGACTCGCCGCGCCGACGCAAGGCCCACGCCCGGCGCACCCGCACCTTAATCTCCCGTGCGTCGACCGCTCAGCCACGCCCGTCGCCGGCGCCACCGCACAGACCCCGGAAGCCGCACCGCAAGCTCCGCACGACGGCAAGGCAAAAGCATCAGACAGGCCTGCTGGCGATTACGGATTCTGTGGGCTACCTTGCTGGGCTGTTTATAATTTATTGGCCTTATAGGCCCATCAATGGAGTCGTTCGCGAAGACGGTGTGATGCCTCGGCCTGGTTTTGTGTTGGGCCTAATTTTAGAATTAGACACATGGAGCCCAAAAGTGTCTATATAGCTTTGCTAAAGAAAGGACAGCCTAAAAAAAAAACACTTCAATGGCAACGATCGGTAGAGCTGGCTGCAGCTGCTTGCAAATCGCAAATTTCTTGTTGGTTGACTGCAGTGGCAGCCAATTCAAACGATCACGCCCAGTACTGTTTCGGTGGGAACTGTGTATGTGCAGTTATCATGTCCCAAAAGTCTATATAGTGGGGTATATATTTGAGAAAATTCTTTATTTAACCTTAGAAAAGTTCAGGGTTTCTTTCTGGTCCCAATCTGAAAAAAAATTTACCTCTATGACTCAAAACACAACTTTCATTCCTTTCTTGGCCCTTCCGTCAGTTTTGAGTATTAATGGTGTTAAATGTGTGATGAAATGACCATTGTGCCCTTGACTTGAATAAAAATATAAAATTTATTTTTAAAATTATTTAATTGTTCAAAATTTAATAAAATCTAATTTTGTGTAACATGAAATCTTGAACAATTATGTGTAATATGAAATCTTTAACAATTATGTGATTTTGGAATTTCGGACAATTAAATAATTTCGAAAATAAATTTTACATTTTATTCAAGTCAGGGGCACAATGGTCATTTCAGCACACATTTAACACCGTTAACACTCAAAACTGACGGAAGGGCCAAGAAAGAAATGAAAATTACGGTTTGGGTCATAGAGGTAATTTTTTTAAGATTGGGCTAAGAAAGAAACCAGAAACTTTTTTAGGGCCAAATAAGGAATTTCCTCTATATATTTCCCTCACCTCAAAATTTTCATGGGTCTGAAAAATCGCAATACTTTTCAGTCGAACATGTGAACACGAGTTGTAAACCAGCATTTGGGTTGCGAAAGGGCATGTAGCCTAGTGGTTACAAGAGTCTTAGTAGCACTTGAGGTTCTGGGTTCGACTTCCGGTGAGAGCGAATTTTCTAGGATTTAACGGCTTTGTGCTTTCAGCGTTAGGCGATGTGGCCGTCAACAGCGAGGTGTCAATGGTGACTTCGTCAATCTGGAGGATTTACCGGCTCAGTCTTCGAAGATGCTCATAGGGGTAGGGTTTGCGTATGTACGGTCATAGGAGTGAATATGCGTGCGTTGTGAATGTCTAAATTGTTTTGTGTAATCAAAAAAAAAAAACCAGCATTTGGGTTATGAGTCTTAGAGCATCTCTAAGAGACCTTCATAAAATTGGTCCTATAAATTTGTTTTTGGGAGCAATCAGAAAATTATGAGAGGTAACTTTTCTCTCCTCCTCCAACATTCCTCCCGTAAAAACGGATTAAAACACTTTTAATCGGGTCACATCAGCGTTTGAGTAAAAAACATTAATTCTATAGAAAAAATAAGAGATGAGAACCCCAATTCTTCTCCTGTTCGTAGCTACTAATGAGGGGAGTTTAGAGGCTATGAAAAAATAGGATGATTTTAAGGTCTTATTGGAGATAATTTTTTAAATTGAATTCTAATATTTTAATTTAAGAGAGTTTTATGAAGTTCTCTTAGAGATGCTTTTAAGATTTGAGGTTTGGTGGTTCTCCCATGGCTTTCTAGCTTGGTAAAGGTTTGGGGGGGGAGTCGTCCGAACTGGCGAGCGGCTGGTAGGCGGTGAGCGCGGCTGGCGATGGGGATGAAGGTCGACGACGCCCTTTGCATTTAAAATTTTGATCCAATGGTGGACAGCGGTCGACTGAAAACTAGTTCGTTTCAGTTGCATGACGTATATGCTCCTCCTATATATCAAGCAAATGGTTTCTCTAAAGTTTTTTTATTTTTCCCTGTGTCCAGCACTGTGTTAACCGTCTTGCACGATTCTACTGCTACCTACCAATTCGACAGAACCCATGCAAAATCAAAAGAAGCACTTGCATGAAAGTTTGGAACACTTTCTCACAGCGTCCCCAAAGGTAGAGGTAGCATTAACTCTCCACGTCATCTAAGAGTTATCTAAGAGGCAACATAAGAGTTCATATTAACTCTAAAGTAATGATTGGCCCCGCATGTCAGTGTCTCAATAAATGTTAGAGGCTGCCTCTTGAGGAAGTGTTAGCAGCCTTCTCTCTCTTTTTTTTCTCCAATAAACAATTCTAAGAGTTAGCTAAGAAGTAGTCATTGGGGACGCTCTCAGTCTCACATCACATCTTGTGCTGTGGAATCACTCCCGGGGTGCGGGGAGCCACTAGCCTTGTCGCTGTTACGAGTCTCCACATTATCACTCCCGGGGTGCGGGGAGCCACTAGCCTTGTTGCTGTTACGAGTCTTCACTGAACTTTGCCATCTCGTAGCTAGGGATGGCAACGGGCATGGATTATCCACGTGCCCGCGGATATCCGACCCGATAGGCGCGGATTCGGGTTGGAGTTTATGCCCACAGGCACGGGCACGGGCATCACATTAAACCAAGCGGGCAAACCTTAACGGGCATTAAAAACCTATGCCCGCACCCGCTTATCCGTTTGCCCGCTAAGAATATCCCCTGTCGCATCCATTCTTCCCATCGTCCTCCCTACATCACTCCTCCCGATCCCATCTCATTCCACAGCCACCGCAACCACTTCTTCCCATCCTCCTCGCTACAGCCAAGCTCCCCATCCAGATCTTGCGACCTCGGTGTCCCTAATCCTGATCCAGACGACTCCTTCCTCTCCCTGTCGTCCAGCTCGAGCTCCACGACTTCCTCTTCCTGTTCTTGGACGAGGGCCTCGCGGGATCACGACCGTGCTTCACTGCTGCGTGTAGGAGGAGTCCAAGGTGGACGCGCCGTCCCCTTCCTCGCCTCAGTGCTCTGGCCTTCCTCGCGTGAGGCCTTGGCCCCGGCCCCCCACCCCAGAGCAGCGCCAGCGCGCTGTCCCTTTTAGTTTGATCTCAACCGGACTCATGACTGAGTCCGGCTCCCTCTACGCACCTTGATCGGAGGTGCCCAACCATTCTGGTTGGTGGGCCCTCATCGTGCAGCGAACTATAAAAAGAGGTGGGGGCACACGATCCAAGGTAGGCCGTTCTTCCCGTTCCCCACCGAAACGCCCATAGATCCAGGGCGGGCGAGATTGAGGCAGGCAGGAGGGGGTCGCGCCGCGTCGGGCCTGATTGACGGCCTGGTCGCTGGTTGTCGGGCCCCAGGCCCAGTAAGCCGAGCGCGCAGCAGCTGCTGCCGAGGCTCGTGGGCCGCTGGGCCGAGGCCGGGGGAGCACCCTGCGAGCAAGCCGGGCCGAGGAGGCTGGAGTCTAGTTGGGCCGACCCGAGCAAAGATTCATCTGGGCCAGTTTCGGCCGCCGACGAGCGCACAGTAGCGCTTTTTTATTTTATTTTTATTCTTTTTCAGAAGCATTATTTGATGTATTTCTGTAAAGTTTTAATCTCTAATTAATTTGAACCAACGGGATAATTTTTTTTTTAGAGAGTAGAAAAGTGAAAGTTATGCTTTTGATAAGCATTTGTACAAGTCTAAGTACAGTTGGCTTTTAAGTTCTAATCTAGCAGCAAATTTGAATGTTTTTTTATCAAGTTTTATCTCCATTTAATTTTGAACCAACGAGATAAATTTTTTGGAGAGTAGATAAGTTTAAGAGGACGCTTCCGAATAAGTGCTTTATTCATGTCCGCGCTGCTATGATTGTTTTAGCTAGTCTTTTATCTCTGATAAATTTGAACCAACGGGATAATTTATTCAGAGAGTAGAATGAGTTTTGCATCTGATCAAGTACTTATTGCAAGTTTACATAAATTTTCCGCTGCAAAGTTAAGTTTCATCTCCCATTTTCGCTGCGAGTTTTATTTCGGGGGAGTAGTTTAAGTTTTGTCACGATATTGTTATTTTCTGACCAACGTTGATGATAGCAATTTGGTGACACATTATTCATGAGTTTTATACATTAGTTTCATTTCTGCCCAACGGTGATGTGAAATTACTATAGAGTGATATTGTGTTTATGCCTGAGAGTATTTTATACATTAGTTCTATTTCTGCCCAACGGTGATGTGGAATTAATGTAGAAGAATGATGAATTAAGGCACACAATTTTACAAGAGAATGCATTTATTCTATTTCTGCCCAACGGTGATGTATAATTAATGTAGAAGAATCTATTGATATATTTTTGTGCTGTTTTAAGCCAAAATTGAGTTTTAGTTTTTCCTCTCCTTAAAGCTTCCGCTGTTGTTAGTTAATTAATTTTCTGGTCAAATTGGAACCAACGGGAAAATTTAATCAGAGAATGAAGTATAAGTTTTTTGTTTATGTTAGTATGACTAAGTCTGTTGCATTAAGACATATGTATGTCTCATTGATGCTCAAACACTTCCTATGTCCTGAGAGCCAACTTCGGCATTTAAGTTCTTTATAGGGAATCATCCTACATGGTAGGAGAGGTTAAGCATATCCTACATGGTAGGAGAAGTTTGTGATGACTCAAGCGTTATTTAAAGATCTCGCATAGCGAGAGAAGTTGGGGGAGCTTTTTAAGCTACCCTAGATTCGACCGTGCACTTCTGTAGTGTCATGGTCATTAAGCACTCAAGAGGTTAAGGCCATAAGGGGAGCAATCCCAATTTACACCATTGTTAAATCATAAGAAGGTAGAGAGTCATTTGTGTGACTTTTTACAATCGCATGCGAGCACTCTAATTGAGTTGCTTGTTTTGCAAAGAAATCCAGCAGTGGTAGAATGCATATTTTCCGCATGTGCAATATGACCAATAAAATGGAGTCATGGACATGGTTAGTAATTAAAGGGAAAATTAAGGCTTGGCAGGTTGAATCTTTCGACCAAGCTGAGCACATCAATAAGTAAAGAATTTTTTTTCCTTGAAGTATCCTATCAACCATAAATGAGTTCGAAGACTAAAGGAAGTTGTATACTGACATAAAGATAAGAAAGACCTGCAAGCATGTCTTGTAGAAGTATAGCTAATAAAGGACTATGTTATGTTCTTGAAGTGGAATGAGGAAAGTGTACTCCCTTAAGCATTGTGAAATCACTTTGTTTGCACAACAAAAATGTGTGAATGAAGCAAGTGATGAAAGATCTCCTCGTTCACAAGAATTAATGTTTTTCGAAATTATGGCTGCAGAATTTACGCCATATTTCGAGGGGGAGGAATTTATGTTATACCTTAAGTTGTTAAGTTGAATGCGATGCATAGTATGCATTGAAGATAAGAATGATCTATCAAGATGACTATGACCGTCTAAGGAGTACAACGGTCATAATATTGATATCCCTATACAAAGAAACAAGCTAAATTCATGGAACTTTATCGTTCCAATAGGAAGATAGCGCAGTTAACCGTATTCATACTAGACGAGCCTCAAAGTAAGTTGAAATAGTAAAGTGGTATTTTAGTGTACCATATGAGGCTTTAAAAGATTGAACCCAACAAGAACTTTAAAGATACACCATCTTTTCAGAAGATGAGTTGAATCTGGGGGGGCATGGCATGTTAACGAGTAAGACTTGAAGAGAAGTGGACTATGCGTCTCCTTCAATGATTCAAGAGTTTGATGTTGTATGAATAACATCTGTAGTTAGATCTTCCATGGCAACAACGAGTGTGAATGCGGAACCTGTCCTTCAGGAGCCGATAGAAAATGTTGCCTCATATGGGGGAGCAGCTTCTACCCAGATAGAAGATCTGTCAAATGTTGAGACCTCTATAAGGTCTTAAAGAGTTAGAACGATAAGTCATTCGTGATGACTATAGATGATGGAGGGTAATTCCACCTTATTTGAAGAAGTTATGAGAAGCGCTCACTCGCAGGTATGGCTTGAAGCCATGCGGGATGAAGTGAGATCCATGAGTACCAACTTTGTCTTAGGACTTAAAAGATATTCCTAAAGGAGCCAAGACAGTAGACTATCTAAGGGTCTACACTTCTACATGTGACTCCAGAGGGAATGTCGAGAGATATAAAGCGCATCTTGTGAAAAAAGTTTTTCATTCAAAGAGAAAGAATAGCCAATAATGAGACCTTTGTACGATCTCATGTAATGATTCTTTTGGATCATAATGGCATTAAGTGGCACATCAGATGGATGTAAAGACGGCATTTCTCGACGAGGATCTCCATAAGAAAGTTAACATGGCTCAACCCAAGGGTTTTTGTTGTGGAAGGAAAGAAACATACTGCATGCCGTCTAAATAAATCTATTCATGGATTTAAGCAAACCTCTATCTATCTAGAGGTCATTAAGACTATAAGAAAGTTTGGGTTTAGAACGAAAGGACAATTGCGCCTATGCAAAGTTTAAGAAAGGAAATTCTTTTTCTTCATCCTGTACGTGGATAACATCCTGCTTACTAGTGGTGACATTATCTACTTCTGGATACGAAAAGTTTTTGTCCTCAAATTTTTATATAAATGATCTTGGTGAAGTGTCATTCTTTTAGGAATTGAAATTCACCAAGATAGAACAAAAGGGGTATCATGACTATCGCAAAAGGCATACTTAGAATATGTTATAAAGAAACATAGTATGCATGCGAGTAAATCTCCTATAGTCAAGGGTGATAGTTCTAGGAAATTTCAAGGTCCCATGGAACCAAGAAATGATCGATCAAAATGAATTAACCCTGACTTATGTCAAGTATCCGGAATATTTTGGCACAAGTCCAATCCAGACATAGATCACTGGAATGGAGATGAGATTGTCTTGTAATTTTGCAAAGTATTGAAGGCCTCACGCTAAGTTAAAAGGAACAAGTGCTCTCAAATAGTTGTAAGCACAAAGACAAAGCTTCTGCGAATTGTGTAAGGAAATCCACAGTAGTTGCTAACATTCGCAGTTGGAGTTTTATTGTGGAAAAGCTCCAAACAAACAATAATGGTGTCGTCAGTGATGAATACCTATTGCATAGCATGATATGAGGCCTCAAAGCAGGCACGTTATAATTTTATATCCGGAGTTAAGTTTTTCACTCCTGTGACAACAGGTCAAGTGTGATGCCAAACACATTGACATTAGGTGTTGTATTGTCAAGGAGAACATCCAGAGTCATATTGAAAGTATAAGGACTAAGCAAAGTGTTGAGAATATGAGTTCCAAGCAAGTGCTTGCGGATCCGCTTACCAAGGCTTACCGCCCAATGTGTTCAGAGAACACTGAGTCGACATGGGTTTTATGGTAGAGCCTATGATTTCTGGATAGCAAGGGCCTAGTGAAGAATCTGTTTCAGAACGGGTTTGTGTGTTGTGGCTGTTAATCTAATGGTTCTAACCGTTATGACGAGGCATGCTCTATACGCTTATCTGTGATGGAATTGGGTTAAGTGAAGAATTATGAGTAGTAATGAAGGAAGATGAGATCAAGGGGGAGAATGTTAGTTTGATCTCAACCGGACTCATGACTGGGTCCGGCTCCCTCTACGCACCTTGATCGGAGGTGCCCAACCATTCTGGTTGGTGGGCCCTCATCGTGTAGCGAACTATAAAAAGAGGTGGGGGCACACGATCCAAGGTAGGCCGTTCTTCCCGTTCCCCACCGAAACGCCCACCGATCCAGGGCTAGCGCTGAAGCGATGAGAAGCTCCACCGCCGCCACTGGTGCTCGTCCCACCAGTCCTGCGCCGTCGACCACGACACGGCGCCTCTACCACGAGCTCGCCTCCGAGTCCACCGCCGCCGTCCAGAGCGCTGGTGACAAGGGATTCGCGAGCAACAACTCCAAAAGATAAGTTACCTATCCATCTGTTCTACACCTAGAGATTTAGATTCCTATCAGTCCCCTCTCCGAGGCCTCCAAGCGACGGGCAGACGGGCATGCCCACGGGCAGAGATTATCTGCGGGCAACGGGCACGGACATGGTTTTCTGCCCGTCGGGGTTAGCGGGCACGGGCACGGGCACGGGCACGGGCAAGAAATTGAGGTCGCGGGCACGGGCAAGACGAGTAGCTATCCGCGGATATTTTATCCGTTGCCATCTTTACTCGTAGCACGAACGGGACCTCCGATTTGTGTCTCCTTCTGACTCTGCAACTCTCGTGCTCTCAGATTCCAAGATGCGAGAGGGTACATGTTGCTAGATTCTGACTGACCTACCCTTGTAATACTGGCACGGTTGTTTTGTTCTCCTTTGCCAAAGACTACTTCCGAGATGCGTGTTGACAATGCCCTGCCGGCTGCCGTGCTGTATAATTCGAGATATGGTAGATTATTCATGGATGAGATATGATATCTCAGTCAACTTCCCTCGTGATCCTGCAGCGTTTTCTTTAACCCTAGCTAGTCAACTTGCTGATTATTGGTGATGATCCGTCTGCCACCAGGCATTAGTAAAATTGTTGTTCCAGGTTGTGCTCAGATGATTTGTTAGTTCGTAACCAGGTCGATATTGTGTGCACTGGCGGAGCCAGTGCAGAGCCAGCCGGGGCCCTGGCCCCTCCTTGCCCTGAGAAAAATTATAAAGACTATGGAGTTATGCATGCATCACTTGCCTCGCTTAAGCACATGTTTGCTTCTTCATTTTTGCTTTCAGCCACCGGCCTTGAACGAGTAGAGATAATTACAGTATGTAGGATGTTTGCTGCTTCTTTTAGGCTTAAAATCAAACATTTTACCGTACACATTTTGTTTGTGACTAGCTTCTTTTATGACCTTACCAAATTGGCTCTCTCTGCACTTTGTGGCTGGCTCCGCCACTGATTGTGTGATGCCAAGCGAATAAGATCATGTTGTTGTGATATAGATAGAAATAGATATTGAGTTGTATCTAGAAGATAGAGATTGTGTACGGTACGGTTGTATGTAACTTGTGTGTCAAGTCTTCCATGAATATATATTCACCGGCGACCTCCATAGAGAGGCAACGCCTTCCGCGCATATCTGTTTCGTTACATGGTAATCAGAGCGCCTCTTCCAAAACGCATCTAGCTCATGGCGAGTTCGTCCTCCTCTGCCATGCCCGCCTCGCTATCCCTCCCGGTCACTGAAAAGCTGACGAGGGAGAACTTCCGCTTGTGGCGCGCTCAGGTCTTGCCGGCAATTCGCGCGGCCCAGCTTGAAGGATTCGTTGATGGATCTGAGAAGCCGCCGGAGAAGACCATTGAAGTTGAGAAAGACTCCAAGAAGATCGTGATGGCAAATCCAGATTATGTCAACTGGTCTGTGCGTGATCAGCATGTATTGACGTATCTGGTGACTTCTCTCTCGCGAGAAGTGCTGGCAGGTGTGGCTAGCAACACGACGGCGGCGACCATGTGGACGGCTATCACCAAGTCGTTCGCATCTCAGTCACGCTCGCGTGTTCTTCATCTTCGCAACAAGCTCGCATCGACTCTGAAAGGCGAGATGTCCGTGACGGCCTACTTCTCCACCATGCGTGGGTACGCCGACGAGATGGCATCTGCCGGGAAGCAGCTCGAAGACGAAGATGTTGTGTCCTACGTTCTCAATGGACTTGACGCCGAATATAATCCGCTGATTGAGCAGGTTAACGGCGCGGCCGAATTGATCGGCCTTGATGAGCTCTACTCTCGCCTTCTTGATACAGAAGCGCGCCTGGCGCAGCAGAAGGCCCAAAAGGCTCAGAAGGAGCAGTACGAGATCGTGGCGAACGCCGTTGCGCGTGGACGCGGCGGCGGCGGCAACAGGCAGGGTGGTCGTGGCGGCAATTTCGGTCGTGGCAATCAGGCTGGTCGCGGCAATAATGGTGGCACTGGTCGTGGTGGCGGTGGTGGTCGTGGTGGGAACCCTAACAATCCCTACCGTGACCATCAATGCCAAGTCTGCGGCAAGTACGGCCACACGGCGTTGCGCTGCTGGAAGCGCTTCGACAAGGATTTCAATGGCCCCGAGAAGACAGCCGATGCAGCCATGATCTCCTACAACGTCGACCCTACGTGGTATGCAGATAGCGCTGCCACGGATCATATAACTGGAGACCTCGACAAGCTCACGACGAAGGAGAATTATGGTGGACATGATCAGGTGCATGCAGCCAACGGTGCAGGTATGGCAATAAAGCATATTGGTCATTCCACTGTTTTTACCCCTTCTCGTAGTATTCAGCTTAATAATGTGTTACATGTTCCTCAAGCTAAACGAAATTTAGCCTCTGTTCATCGCCTCACCGCTGATAATGATGTGTTTCTTGAGCTTCACCCCACTTTTTTTCTTATTAAGGATCGGCACACGAAGCAAACTCTTCTTCACGGAAACTGTAGAAACGGGCTCTATCCTATTCCATCATCGACGTCGTCCTCCAGCAAGCTTGCGTTGAGTTCCACTAAACCATCTACGGCGAGGTGGCACGGGCGGCTTGGTCATCCAGCTTTTAATACAGTTCTTCGTGTCTTGCGTGATAATAGTTTGCCCTTTGTGTCCAATAAAGATGCTGATCATGTTTGTGATGCATGTCAGCAAGCCAAGAGTCGTCAGTTACCTTTTCCTAAGTCTGTCAGTGTCTCCAAGGCACCCTTAGAGTTGGTTTTCTCTGATGTGTGGGGTCCTGCTCCTAGTTCTGTTGGGAGTAACAATTATTATGTAAGCTTTATTGATGATTTTAGTAAGTTTACATGGATCTATCTCCTTAAACATAAATCTGAGGTGTTTCAGAAATTTCATGACTTTCAAGCCCATGTTGAGCGTTTGTTTGATCAAAAAATTCTTGCAATGCAAACTGATTGGGGGGGTGAGTATCAAAAGCTTAGTTCATTCTTTGAACGTGTGGGTATTTCTCACTTTATTTCTTGCCCCCACACTCATCAACAAAATGGATCTGCTGAACGCAAACACCGACACATTGTGGAGGTTGGTCTTGCTCTTCTTGCTCACGCATCTATGCCATTAAAGTTCTGGGATGAAGCATTCTTAACTGCTGCTTTTTTGATTAATCGATTGCCTTCTCATGTCATTCAACATGCTTCCCCAATTGAGAAACTTTTTGGCACTAAACCAGCTTATTCCTTTCTTCTTCGAACATTTGGATGTGCTTGTTGGCCTAATTTGCGACCCTACAACACTCATAAGCTGTCTTTTCGTTCCAAACGGTGTGCTTTTCTAGGCTATAGCACTCACCACAAAGGTTATAAATGTCTTGACATCTCCACTGGTCGTGTGTACATCTCTCGTGATGTTGTGTTCGATGAGGCTGTGTTTCCCTTTTCTGAACTTCATGCCAACGCCGGTGCTCGTTTACGTTCCGAGATATCCCTTCTTCATCCCTCTTTACTTCAATCTACTTCGTTTGGGGGTAATGCTTTGGAAACTGATCATGTGCCTTTGCCTACTAACACTTTGGCCCAGCATGCTCCTGTGCAGGACGTAGCAGCTTTACCAACTGCCGTTGACCATATTGTTTTGTCTCCTGGCAATGGGTACTTTATGCCGCAGGGATGTGTACCAGGGACTTCGGATCAGGCATGCACATCTGATCCCAGCACGAGTCACGGAGGAGATCTGCCTGCTCGCACGGACGCGGTGGCCTCGGATCCGCTGCCCAACGACTCTGGCGCGGCAGTTTTCTCGACTGCCGGACGGTTGGCGGACGAGATTGTGTCGCGCGACGCGGCGGACGTGCCTGCATCGACCTCTGTTCCTGCAGGATCGTCTGCGCTGGGCGACGTTGCGTCTTCTCAGCTTCCTCCAGCCACACCGCACGCACAAGGATCTGCTGTGCCACATGCGGGATCGTCTGCGCCTCAACCTGCTTCAGGAGTACCGGTTGCGTCTCCATTGTCTGCTGCTGTTTCTCCTGAGCAGTCACCGCCTGTTCCGGCTAATTCTCCTGTGCATGCTCGGACTCGCCTGCAGAACAACATTGTGCAGCCCAAGAAATTGTTCCCTGGTATTATTCGATGGGGTAATTTTTGCTCCACAGGTGAACCTGATTCTGTGACCGAGGCTCTCAATGATCCTAAGTGGAAGCAAGCTATGGATACTGAATTTTCTGCGTTAATGCGTAATAATACTTGGCACCTTGTACCAGCTACTCAAGCTACTAATCTTATTGATTGTCGTTGGGTGTATAAGGTGAAGCGCAAAGCTGATGGGTCCTTGGATCGCTATAAAGCACGGCTTGTTGCTAAAGGGTTCAAACAGAGGTATGGCATTGATTATGAAGACACATTCAGTCCTGTTGTTAAATCAGCCACTATCAGACTTGTGCTTTCTGTTGCTGTATCTCGTGGATGGAGTATTCGACAGCTAGATGTGCAGAACGCGTTCTTACATGGTGTTCTCGAAGAGGAGGTTTACATGAAACAACCGCCTGGGTATGCAGATTCTTCACATCCTACTTATGTTTGTAAACTGGATAAGGCATTATATGGACTCAAACAAGCACCACGTGCTTGGTATTCTCGGTTAAGTGCTAAGTTGGTACAGCTTGGTTTTCTCTCCTCCAAGGCGGACACTTCCCTTTTTATTTACAATAAAGGCCGGGTCACTATTTTTTTGTTGATATATGTTGATGACATTATTGTCGCCAGCTCATCTTCTCAAGCTGTTGATGCCCTTCTTAGTGATCTTCGTGCTGATTTTGCCCTCAAAGATCTTGGTCCGTTGCACTATTTTTTGGGCATTGAGGTGAAGCAGTGCTCGGATGGCCTTTTGTTATCTCAAGAGAAGTATACCTTGGATATTTTACATCGTGCTGGTATGAAAAATTGTAAACCGATGCCTACTCCTTTGGCTGTTGACGAAAAGCTTTCTGCCTTCAATGGTGAATCGTTGAGTCCTGATGATGCTACTTCTTATCGAAGTGTTGTGGGCGCCTTGCAGTATGTTACTCTGACTCGACCAGATATTTCTTTTGCCGTCAATAAGGTGTGTCAGTTTTTACATGCTCCCACTACTCAACATTGGTCGGTCGTGAAACGTATTTTGCGATATTTGCATGGCACTCTTGGTTTTGGTGTCAAGATTCGGAAAAGTCCTTCTATGTTTTTGAGTGCTTTTTCGGATGCTGATTGGGCTGGTAGTGTTGATGATCGTCGCTCTACTGGCGGTTTCGCTGTTTTTCTTGGTCCGAATCTTGTTTCTTGGAGTGCTCGTAAGCAACCGACTGTTTCTCGGTCTAGTACGGAGGCGGAGTATAAGGCGCTTGCTAATGCCACGGCTGAGGTTATTTGGTTGCAAAGTGTGCTTCGGGAACTTGGTGTTTATGTGTCTCGTGCTCCTTGTTTGTGGTGTGACAATTTAGGAGCGACATACATGGCTGCCAATCCTCGTTTTCATGGGCGAACTAAACATATTGAAGTGGACTTTCATTTTGTTCGTGAGAGGGTTGCAAGCAAGAAGCTTGAGATTCGGTTTATTTCTTCTGCTGATCAGGTGGCGGATGGCTTCACTAAAGCATTATCGCAGAAGAAGCTTGATTTGTTTCGATCCAATCTCAACTTGGTTAAGTTGTGATTGAGGGGGAATGTTGTGATATAGATAGAAATAGATATTGAGTTGTATCTAGAAGATAGAGATTGTGTACGGTACGGTTGTATGTAACTTGTGTGTCAAGTCTTCCATGAATATATATTCACCGGCGACCTCCATAGAGAGGCAACGCCTTCCGCGCATATCTGTTTCGTTACACATGTATCTGCACGTACTGAATTCTCTATCTCCGCGCGCGCGCACTCCTTGCGTGCTAATAAAAAAAATGCAACGATAGTTAGAGTCCGCTGGTTTCTGATCTGTGATCCGCCGTCAAGTGGCTCTGCATCTCCCATGATTGAGCAAAGCAAAGACGAGAAGATAGCAAGATAATGTGGGCGCGCCCCATGCACCAGTATTTTAATCGTACTTCCTATAACAGCCATGGAAGCACAGAAAAAAGGGCTTGTATTATGAGCAGGCATGATCAGCTCCGTCGTCCGGGCCACTCCAAAACTTTCAGTTTGTATCTTGCGTGTGGCTAGCTCCCTCTTGGTCCATGGCTAAGCTTATCGTGTCTCCCATGCATGGCAGCTTCCGTGTGAGCTGTATATCCGGTCGCCTGATGCGTTTTCTGACGTGTCTCCGGCGTCTTTAATCTTATCTGCCAGTTAGAGTTAGGTGTGAGGATAAACCTTTTTAGAGACGAGCTGAAGATATCTCTCGAAATAGTCAGCGGCAGAAGCAAAACTGCTAAACGCGACGTGAAGGGAAGGCTGCTGGCGAAAAAATGGATCGTGGATTGCGAGCATGCTACCAGGCTAGCTAGCTCGCGCGGTTGGAGATCCAGCGATACAATTATGAAAATCAAAGCATGACTGTCCCAAGGTAACTCAAGAGACGTGCACATGGCGCCTGACTGCTGCAAAGCCTGCAACGGAGTCCGTAACCAAAGGCGCTGATTGTGATGAGTAAACGCGAGATGTTCACACATCCGTGCACCAGGAGCGCGTGAGCGTGACTATTTGACCTCGCTCCAAGTTAAGGATGCTGACTCACTCTCAGCGCCAAGACAATGGAAAAAGTAGTTGCGACGATCGATGCTGATCCACCACACCACACGTGACGTGGATCCATGCAAAGAAGCAATCGCTGTGAAAGGTGCAGTGAACCTCTGAAAGCCCATCGCAGGCGCGGCGTTTACCCGCCGGAACGGCGGAGAGGCCGCAGCGTCGCGCTCGCTCGCTCGCGGTCTTCGCCCATCGTTTCGCCATGCCACGCGACAAGCCGGCGTCGTTTTCCGTTCCCGGCCGGGCGCGCGCGAGTACACTAGTAGTACACGCCCCCACCGGCCCGCATTATCGTCCAGATACGACGACACCTCACTTGAGGACGCGCCGTGGGGCCCAGGTTCACGCACTGGTTTCGCCGTCCTCTTCCGCACGAATCGTAAAGCCAGATCCACGGCGATCCTGTCCCCACGTAGCGGAACGGGCGCTATAATTAGACCTCCCCTCCCCTGCCCAACCTTCCTTACCGTAGCTGCAGACCGCAACAACAAGTGCACAGGTCGTCTTCGTCCTCCTGTCTTCTGACTCTGGTGAGTGAGAACCACCGCAGTTTGCTCTACCCTGCTCCGTCTCCGGTGGCAGCGATCGACGGCTAACCGGAGAGCGTGTTCTTATTTTCAGGTGTTGGGGGCGCGATCTGAGAGCACAGGGGAACCATGGCCGGAGAGGCTGCGGTTGAGGTGGCGGCGCCGGCGCCGGCGAACGGGAAGGGGGCGTGCTGCCACGCCGCGAAGGGGCCGGGGTACGCGACGCCGCTGGAGGCCATGGAGAAGGGCCCCAGGGAGAAGCTCATCTACGTCACCTGCGTCTACAACGGTGCGTACGATTCCCTTCTGCTTCCCTTCACCCGATTATTCAGTACGAGGCTCATATATACACATGAACACCAACCACCGCATATACGTCGTAGATCATTGGTGAATTTTTATGATCTATTAACAAGGAGAACGTAAGCTCTCGTAGAGTACAAGAACTGAAGCCAGGAGTGGTTAATTTTAATTCATAAAGTTTCTTTCATACCGGGCGTTGGGGTGGAAAGGGACGCCTCGTAATTTAGCCTGGTAATGAAGCCAAGGAAAAAGACATTTTTCTAAGGCTTAGATCCCCAAGTATTCTGGAACTAGATTGAATACTAATATTCTCCATATGCCGGAACATGGTTTGTTTGGTAGATTAGGACTGTTATTTAGTTCAGGTGCTTCTAGTTGACAGCTAAACGCATCACGTTCCCCCGTTGCTGGACGCTACCTGCTCTGAAACCGTTTCAGTTCGTGGCAGAGGTTCACATGGTTTCTGCTTTCGGGATTTCTGAAGACCACGGAAACCATGTGACGGTGAAGAGATGTGTGGGTCCTGCAATTGTTGGGAATTTTGGTTCATGGGTTATGTATGATCGATCTTGCAGGTACCGGGATTAACAAGCCGGATTACCTCGCGACGGTGGATTTGGACCCCAACTCCCCTACATACTCCCAAGTGATCCACAGGCTCCCGACCACCCACATCGGTGATGAGCTGCATCATTCTGGATGGAACTCTTGCAGCTCCTGCCACGGCGATCCATCCGCGAGCCGCCGCTACTTGATCCTGCCTTCGTTGCTGTGAGTGTCAAGTGGCCATGATCAGATAAATGAATCATTGACTTACTTGGCTGATTGGCTCTTGAGTGCAGCACTTAAATTTGTATCGTGTCTTGCAGGTCGGGTCGTGTGTATGTTGTCGACACAGCGACAGACCCGAGGGCGCCGTCCTTGCATAAGGTGGTTCAGGCTGAGGACATAGCTGAGAAGACTGGGCTTGGCTTTCCTCACACATCTCATTGCCTTGCATCTGGTGAGATCATGATTTCTTGCCTTGGAGACAAGGAGGGGAACGCTTCTGGCAATGGGTTTCTCCTGCTGGATTCAGAGTTTAATGTCAAAGGACGGTAAGTTCAATCAGAACCGAGCTACATTGCAGAGTATGAACATAGCAGCAAATCAGTATTGTATCATTTATTATAGGGATACTTCTGTTGAAGTAATATGCTTTTAAATGCTGCTCATATCTGATATAAGAATTTTTTTTTCCTAACTCACAGTTCACTGATTTGAGTTTTTACCGCTTGTAGCTGGGAAAAGCCAGGACACAACCCTTTGTTTGGCTATGATTTCTGGTACCAGCCTCGTCACAAGACGATGATCAGTTCATCATGGGGAGCCCCCGCTGCGTTTAGGAATGGTTTCGATCTTCAACATGTACAGGATGGTCTCTATGGAAGGCACCTGCATGTCTACGACTGGCCCGGTGGTGAGCTCAAGCAGACACTAGATCTGGGAGAGACAGGACTTCTTCCACTTGAGGTACACAAATCTTCAGACCTTAAGAATGCAGAAAGTGTAGAGTTTTACATCAGTCTATTAGTTTTGAGCTGTATTTGTTTTGATTTCAATGTTGCCAGAATAGTTGGTTGTTTTAATGTGCATCATGAGGATTTTAAGCAATTGCTTTGATATTCTATTCATCAAAGAAAACTAAAGTAATATACCATGTAAAACTACTGTTTGTTTTTTCTACAGGTGAGATTTTTGCATGATCCATCAAAGGACACTGGTTATGTTGGTTGTGCTCTGACAAGCAACATGGTGAGATTCTTCAAAACTGCGGATGGATCATGGAGCCACGAGGTTTGCCACGCTACATGCTAACGTTCTTTGTCACACAATGAACTTGATTTTCCAATTTCCTCAAATTTCATATTACTACGTTTGCAGGTTGCTATATCTATAAAACCACTAAAGGTCCGCAACTGGATTCTGCCAGAAATGCCAGGATTGATCACTGATTTTGTTATCTCTCTTGATGATCGCTATCTCTACCTCGTCAATTGGCTTCATGGGGATATTAGGCAGTACAACATTGAGGATCCTGCAAAGCCTGTATTGGCTGGACAGGTTTGGGTTGGTGGGCTTCTTCAAAAGGGCAGTGATGTGGTATATGTGACCGATGATGATCAAGAAGAACAGTATAGTGTGCCCCAAGTCAAGGTAATTCTCCTCTAGAAACCTTCTTGATTCAGAATGTAGTTTATAATCATGAGCTCAATTTCCATTTGATTCATCGTAAGTTAAGACACCACATCCACCATTGCAAAGTGATTTTATGCATTGTCAAAGATCACCGGCTCACTTGAAAACTTGAAAATATACATCCTGAACTATGACATTAACATAAGGAACCCATTCTGCGCAAATAGAACAAGGTGAAAATACAGACGAATTTTGAATATTCCGACTCACTATGTTTGTTTATTATCAGGGTCAAAGATTAAGAGGTGGTCCACAGATGATTCAGCTGAGCTTGGATGGCAAGAGGATCTACGTAACCAACTCGCTTTTCAGCCGATGGGATGAGCAGTTCTATGGCCCTGATCTTGTCAAGAAGGGCTCCCACATGTTGCAGATCGATGTCGACACGGAGAATGGAGGCCTGACCATCAACCCCAACTTTTTTGTAGATTTCGCTACTGAGCCTGACGGTCCCGCCTTGGCCCATGAGATGAGGTATCCTGGCGGGGACTGCACCTCTGATATATGGATCTAAGATCAAGATTCAGTGTAAAAGACAGCTGCAGGTTCATGTTGTATGCACTGTAGATAAGATGGTTGTTTCTGCAGTGTTTCATTGTGTTGTGACTGTTGTTGGAGGAATAAGTCCTGACCGTGAGAACTTAATAAATTATGTTGCTATCCTGAATGTTCTGATTGTAATACTGTCAGTCATCCCCTCAAGTGTATGATATCGGTGTGTTCGAGATTTGTTAGATCAAGCGCTCTTAGTTACTGCAGGATTTGACGGTGTTTGGAAAAGTCTCCGAAAACTTTTCCAATCCTTTTGCTAGAACTTGGCTTACAGGAATATGCGCTTGTCTCTAGTGACTGTAAATGGACATGCTAATGTCAGAGTTGGAAGCAACTCTTCAACAAAATGATGCTCTTTAGCCTGAATTTAGCTGGTCTTTGCTGGCTAATTTCTAGTAATGTACTATTAGATATCGATTTGCTTTTCTTTATCTTATCATCTTTGATTAGGTAATTGCAAGGTTTTCCTGCTGCGAAGGTGTGGGCAGGCACTCACCGGAGTGGAGTCACGAAGCGCCGGGAGGCGCTTATGACTGAGATTGAGGCCGAGGATGTCGCCGGAATCGGTGTCGGCGCCTCAAAGCACGTACGCCGCTCTTACTTGCGGGCATGAGACATCGAAGAGCACCCGGAACTGGCACTCTCCGCCACGAACGGTTCCCAGCTGGAGAGGCGGCGGCGAGGCGTCTGCGACTCCTCTGTAGAAACCGAGAGCCTACTAAACAGTAGAGGGAGACGGGGAACCATCCGAGCATGCCCGAGAGTACTAACTATCTCGCTTCGGCAAGGCGGAGGTCGCCGGTGGAAGTGCGAACGCCGCCGTGGCGCCGGGAGGAGGTTGGGGATGGGCGTCGGCCTTCCGGCGAGAAAGGGAAAGGAGCTGTTCTAGCCGTTGGATGAGGGGCATTGGAGCTGCGGATTAGGATGAGCGAGAAGAGGGCAAGAGGCTCGGCAAATTTTCAGGAACACCCCTATATATAAGTAAACCTAATCAAAACAAGCTGCGCCACCGCCTTTCTTAAACCCCAAGCTGCGCCGCCGCCGCTTTCACTCGCCCCCATCCCATCCTCACCCTCCTCTCCGTCGGGCCTCTCGTCCCCGTCTCGTCTCCCGCTGGTACGCCTCCATCTCTATCGCTTCTGTGCCGCTGTGAATCCGGTGATCCCGTATGCTTTCGATTGGATCGCGCTTTAGTTGGCGCAGAGGAGCGAAAGTTAGATCTCTGGGTTCAGGAATCAGGGTTTTAGATGCGATTCCTCCGTCTTAGTTCATCTTGCATGCAAGGGGGGAAGGGGTTCTCGTATGCGTTTTGTTTCAATCACTCTAGTCTAGTTAATAGATTTGGATGTTTCCGTGGTGGTAGATATTGCAGGGATAACCTAATTTGTTAAGCCTCACATGTAACCTGTCGAGATCTTCGCCCGAGAAGAAGTATTATCCCCCTGATTCGCTGCGATTGCAGTCTGGTTTGTTTTGATTTGGTTTGTTCTGAGTTAGTCTTTGCTGTGCCTTTTTTAGTGCCTTATTATTTTTGTTTTCTGGAAAAGTTAGTTATTTCGTCTAGTGGAATAGTTAATATCTGGCGGATGTATAAGAGTTTGGAAATTTCTGCGTCTTGGATCTGTCATTTGACATTTTCCCATGATGGCTGAACTTTTGTTATGTGTGCGTGCAGGTCATGGCGGCCTTCAACAAGCTCGGCAGCCTTCTGAGGCACAATGCCCTGACGAGTGGGTCCTCTGCCATCTCGTCTCCTGCGGTGTTCAACGCTGCCCGTCTCATGTCCACCAAGCTTTTCGTTGGTGGTGAGTTTTTTATACTTCCACCCTTCGTATTTGTGTATGCAAGTATGCCAGCACCTCTGATATATGATTTTTCCCCCCTTGTTGTATTCTTTGGTTAGGTCTTTCCTGGGGCACTGATGACCAATCTCTGAAAGAAGCTTTTAGCGGTTTCGGGGAGGTTACTGAAGGTCAGTAGTATATACCTATTAGTAAATACCTTTAAATGTTATTCTAATATGTGGCAATGTGTTGGCAGTTAGCCTGTATTTGTTCATTTGGCTTGCTGTCAATTCGTTGCTTAATTTGTCGTCCATGACCTAAACGAAGATTTCCTTGCTGCAGCGCGTGTGATCACAGACAGGGAGACTGG
Organism: Eragrostis curvula; assembly: GCA_007726485.1. NCBI lineage: Eukaryota > Viridiplantae > Streptophyta > Magnoliopsida > Poales > Poaceae > Eragrostis > Eragrostis curvula. The sequence goes on along the minus strand of RWGY01000009.1, from coordinate 21,259,003 downwards.
AAGGTCAAGAGGCTTTGGCTTTGTGAGCTTCAACAGCGACGAAGATGCCAAGGCTGCTATAACTGCCATGGACGGTCAGGTGAGTCCGAATCATATCTGCTTGTTTGTTAGGAGCCTTTATCTAGGTGAAAATGGTCTGGAATAAGTGTTGTGTTATACTAATATCAGATAGTTCATTTCATTTCTATTGCCTGCAGGAACTTGATGGGCGGAGCGTCCGTGTGAACGTAGCTAATGAGAGACCTGCTGGACCACGAACTGGCGGTGGCTACGGTGGTGGAGGTGGCTACAGTGGTGGTGGCGGCTATGGTGGAGGTGGCTATGGCGGTGGTGGTGGCGGTGGCCGCTACGGTGGTGGCAACCAAAGCTATGGAGGGCAGGACTCCTTTTGAGAAGAGCAGTGACATTTAAAGTATCTTAAATAATGAACTTTAGGGTCTGATGTGGGTTATGTGGAACCATATCATGTTTTACTTTATGTTCAATCGTTGAATTCCTAGGTGCAAATCAGGTGCTACTGAATTTGTTTGAAGAGTGCAATTGCAAGTCTCATTTTGTCGTGAGGATGGTTTGCACACATTACGTTAGATACCTATCTATTGCAATGTGTACAGAAGGACTACATGATATTGCGGTCTGGAGCAAGTCCAGTAAATTATGTGTCGATTCTGGCATAAGCTGTGTGCAATATAAGGGGAAACTTGCATAGGTGCTGTGATCTGCTGTGGATGGTCTTTAGTCGGCTACTACTGTTCTCACTCTGTATGGGCAATTTTATTACGAGTTTTTTATCTTGATGTTTTTTGAGAAATCGATATGGATGTTGCACACGAAAGTCCTGGATTATTAGATGCTTGATTGATTTGTGTTTTTGTTTGATCCACGTTTCCATGCATTGGTCTACGGTGCAATAGTTCATCTTATCATCTCTGCTCTATTTCACGTTGCAACCCAAATTCCTGACGGAGACAAGTATAATTACGACCAGAAGAGCTGTAAATTTGCCCTCTATTCCAAATTGTAAACACTTCGCCCTAAATTATAGTACTAAGCATTTCTAGAATTTAAAGTTGTCTAACTCCTGTCCCATAAATGTAAGAACTCTAAATTCTTCTATAATCAGGGCGTAATATTCTTTAGCTTTCACCACATTTTTCTCTTCGGGATTATATTAACCCTGCCATGTTGGAGGAGCGAGTAGCAAACGAATGGTTTGTACAAGGCTGAACCGTGGAACCAACTATGGATCTCCGGTGTGGTTCTACTTTCAGAGGAACAAAAAACGCATTACATTGGGCCAACTTTCCAGCAAGTGCTAATCATGAACAGGATAGGAAATCGTTCGTTAAATTTTTAGAAAATAGCTGCCGTAAAAGATAGAATTTGTTGAGTCAGATTAAACTGATATTATCAACGCCGTCGAAAGCACTAACCACTGTATTTTATTAAGTTATAGTATACAATTATATTTAAGCCACACATGACACATCCCTGTCCTGATCCTGGAGAGGCCCTTAGCTTATATTTTTTTTATATTTTTTTTGCAGTGCATTTGTTTATTGCCAAGGCTGCCGTGCTTCAAATATCGCCGTACCAGCACCCGCCGACTATCGCCTCGCCGCCGCCAAGACAACGCCATGAATCCGCCGCAACCGGAGCCCGGCCTTCCCGGCCACCACCATCACCACCTACTCCACCTCAACCTCGATCCCCGCCACCACCACCACGTCCACATCCACCTCTGCCATCACCACCACCACACCCACCCGCTCGCCCCAGCGCCGCCGGCGCACCTTCACCACCACGCGCACCCGGCCCCCGTGTTTATCCCCGACGCCCACCCAGGTGCGGCGCCCTGGCAGCCGGAGCCACCCAGCAGCACCGTAGGAGACGCGAGTCACGCGACGGAGGACCTGGATCCCGAGACGGCGCTGCACTTGGAGGATCAAGCAGAGGAGGACGACGAGGAGCCGGTCTTCGTGCTTACGGACGAGTGGGCGGAGTTCTTCGCCAAATCCGATGCCAAGCGGAGACTGGGTAATTAATCATCGTTTTGCTTCATATGTCAACTCTAATTCTTTGCTGCAACGTTTCTTGTGATTCTTTGTGCTTCAGTTCTCTTATCTCTAATGGGAGCGATTAATTTCGTGATTTCTGTGCCGGTTCGACAGCTAAACAGCAGAAGAACAGGGGCCGGAAGTGAAGGGTCGTCAGAGGCTCCAGTCCAGGAATCAGGAAATGGAGAACGCAACGGATTAGTGGCAACCTTCTCACGTATACTCATGGATCATCTCGCCAAGAGTTCTTGATACTACCTTTTTCAGAGTGGAGTTTTACAGCACTGCTAGTTTTTGGTCTGGTGCTGAACATGCAAAAGAAAATACCATTAACGACTTCACAGGATTTGGAGCTGTTGTCTAGCAGTGCGACGAATCGAAACCTGCGTGTACTGGGAGCAATATTGCTACCGGCAGACCTGTAATTTTGAGATACGTTTGATTTGATCTACCTAGCTTCTATCATCTTCATACGTGATTTGCTGATCAGTGTTCGCCCGATCCTAGGTTCAAACCTTGATTTGCTGATTCTCACAGTTCATAAGGTTTCTTGTGCACCACAATTCCTTACGATTCCATACGCGCTCTAACACAGACCTTACGATTCCATACACGCTCTTAACACAGACCGCAGAGGCTCACAATTCAATAGGCATGGTTATTGTGGAGGAACTATTTCAAAAGTGAAAGGAAGCTTGACCTAGTGGTTAAAGCACCCGAGTAACACCTTTGAGGTCCTAGGTTCGACTCCCGGTGGGAGCGAATTTTCTAGAATTTAACGGCATTTATGCTTTCAGCGGTAAGCGACGTGGCCGTCGACAACGAGGTGCCAGTGGTGACTTCGGGAATCTGGAGAATTTGCCGTCTCAGTCTTCGAAGATGCTCATAAGGGTAGAGTTTACGTATATGCCTTCATAGGGTGAGTGTGAAACTTTTACGGAATGCCTACATTACTGAGTTACAAACAAGGCACAAGCAAAGCACATGAAGAGCAAAGATAAATATGCTGACAGATAAATGAGTTACAGACAAGGCCCAAGCAAGACATGATGAGCAAACACGGATCATGCTTTCTCGATTCTTAAAAAAAAAAAAAAAAGCCCCAGATAAATTTATGACAGGACTCTATGCAAAATAGAAAAATAGCTAAGTAAACTACCACAATATGTACATTTCAGTCGAGCCTGTCCCCTGACATAATTCCTACCGTGCAAAAAATGGCCACCTAAATACTCTCCTACCCGATTGTATTTTCTCCACCCGATGTATTTCTCCACGTTAAAAATGGTCGGACAGCCAATCAATCACAGTAAAGCCACCCGATTGTATTTTCTCCACGTTCCACGTTGTGTACAGAACAAAATTTAAATGTTGATGAACTTCTATTTGCCGTACAGGGCAGAAGACTACAGCACCATCATATGGTCCGCAGTGTCCTTCCTGGCACCAGCAGTACACCCTTTTTTTCTGATAAAGAGCAGTACCCCCTTGAGAGGTCTCCTGAAGTGGTCTCCTTAAATATTTTCCCATTATGTTCTCTAAATACATCAGAAAACGAAGTTGCAGCTCTCAATCATGCATCCACTCCTGTGCTCAAGGGATTTTCAACTGAATCCATGTCAATGTCGATCAGCTATTTCCGGTGTTTCCTTTTAGTTTCAGTTCTTGGTCGTTTTTCCTCTTCCCATTCTCTCTCATGCATTCTGCATTTAACAAGCAAGGTTCGTTCAAAGAAGTAATTAATAGTCAGGCAGAAGATGTAACACTACAATAGGAGTATATTTTACAAACATTGAACATGGATAGACAGGTTCATAAATTTATTCTTTTATATTCAGGAGCACTATCTCCAGCTTGATGATATTTTGTGATATTTCTTTTGCACAAATAGTACTAATTGATTATGCAAAATTCAAACATATGAACAAGGATAAAGGTGTCATTCTGCTTTGAGAAAAGGATAACTGAGATTTTGGGGGAAATTAACTAATGCAGAAAATACGCTGATACTTCTTTCATGCCGATGAAGCAAGGCGTTATAAAAAACACCACCAAGAGTGCCATCGGGATGCAGGACAACCGGAGCAGGTCCTACTTATCGTCATCGGTCAGTAGTACATTAGAAGGTTCCATATAGGTTACGGTTTGGATCTGCTGATCTGTTACAACAAATCAGAGCTATACCCAAACAATATGCAGCTAAACCAAGTGCCATTTGAGGCTGAAGCATATTTCCATTTTCTCTCATAGCAACTAATTGACTGACTGCATGCCACAGGGACTTGGTAAGGAAGGGTGTTACTAGACCAAATGCATTGACTAATTCCAGTGCATATCTAGTTCCACTGACAGCTGCCAGAAGATGGGCCCGCATATGTGCTGTACTGGAAAATCATGGATAAAGCACTGTTTAGTACCATGTTCATGGACTCGTGCCATGAATGTGAAATTTAATTCTAGCCCATTAGTACGTATTGTGAAAAAGAAATCAATCTTGCATGATTACGTTTTAAGAAAGCAAGGCATCTAACTAGTCCCTAAATTGTCAATATCCATTCAATGCGTCAAAAGCATTTGACGTCCAAGTTCGGAAAGTTTTGAACCCTTGCAATGCAAAATGCCATTTTAAAATTTAATGCCTTTCGTGATGAGTGTACGAAATTGCGCTGTAGTTGTGTGATGAGTGTACGAAATTTCTAAAACGTTGAGAAAAAATAAAGATGTTATGACTTGATTCTGTAAATGGAACCTGTCAAATCTAGTCAATATATAAGCGCGTATAAACATGACTATCATAGAAGTGGAAAACAAAGTGCAAAACAATTATTCTTTATAGAACTCACTGGTCAGCCTCTCGGCGACTTTGTTTGCTTGTCGTATCCTTGCCATGCGTCCTAGGAAGGTCATCGGCATGAGAGGTGCGATGTTGTGAAATAACTCCTTTTCTTTCTCGTTCTCGTACATCAAAAGATGGCGAGCTTCCTGTTCCATGCATGGCAGCTTGTGGAACAGAAGGTGTATATTCCCCAGCTTCTAAAGAAGACTGGTCTCGCTTAACCTTTCTCCGTTTGGAAGCGTTACTTGGGTCAATGTCTTCCTTCATAGCGATCCCCTTTTCCCTATCCCTGTCATCTACCTATACAATCAACAACGGACTAGTAAGTCAAGCGTGTGGTTCTTCAAGTTATAAACGCAATCACAAAAGCATGGTTGCTCATAAGTAATTTACAGCACTTCTAGTCGTTAACAACTGTTGAGCAGAAAACTGGTAGTAACAGAACCAATACAACCACAAACATAGTACGAAGAGTTGCACAACAGGTTAGAGATGGAATACATGGGTAACAACACCTTTTACCTTGTTTGATAAAACATCCCTATCATCGCGCTTTCTATCACGAATATCTTCCTCTCTTCTGTGCCTCCCATCATCCTGAAACAATGAAGCATTCTCCTCGGATTGCCTCCTTTCTTTTTCATCGCGCCTTGGAGACGACCTTTGAGCATGCCTGGTGCTCCCAGCTCTTCGTTCGGTGTCTTCTTCTCTCCGGTTACCACCAACTGATTGGGGCACAAAGCTTGCGGGGAGAGGTGGAGGTGGCGGCAAACTTTGCCCTCGGAATCGTTCATCAGAAGAATGTGTCCTGTCAACCGAAGGTTCAGAGTATTTAGCTTTGTTCCGCTCATCCTTATTTCTATCCTCCCTTCCTTTTTCGGGGGCCTTATCTGTAACTCTCTCTTGCATCCTTTCAATAGAACGTTCTCTCCTATCTGATAATCTATCTGTTGGTCTGTCAATGGCATCTTCCCCGCGGCGTCTTTCAGCTCGATCCAATTTTTCTCTAGGGTCTCTGTCATATTTATCGTCAAATTTCTCTTTTAGTTTTTCTGCCCTACTTATGTTTTGTTCCTCGCTAGCATTCTTCTCATGATCCGCTGAACGATGTTTATCAATTGAGCGTGAATCCAAACTTTTTTCCTTGTCTAAATGGTATTCAGTCAAATCATTGTCTCTGCTTTCAGCTTCTCCTTTTCTTCGTTTACTTGATCTATCTTGCTCCTCAACTGGAACAGTTCTCTTTTGCTGTCTTGAGGTAGAGTCAGTCAGATCGGTAGCTTCACCAGAGGGATGCGCTGCTCCATTATGTGTAGCCAATATTGTTGTTCTTTGGGAGGATGCTGAAACCTTTCGGTTTGCTGGATGGAAGTTACCATTGCTACCAGTGGAATTGGTATCCTGGACAGCATCAGCTGCCTGAGACACTACTTCTCTATCAGGAGCAGCAGAGGCTTGTTGATTTACATTACGGCTGAAAGATTTCCCAGATTTCATATCTTCCTTTGCCACGTCATGCTTTGATACCTTGCCAGCGTTGTGTGCAGCCCGTTTTTGTGGTCCCTTTATCTGTTGTACAAAAGAACAGTTCAATAAATAACTCATGTTCAACACAATGTTGCTCACTGCCTCACTGATACGCAACTGTTTAATGATATACAAATACTCAATTTGCTGGACAACAAATATCTACGATGAAGTCAGTAATCAAGTTTAGTGAGGTGTTTAGCTACCTCCCTTTATCTTAGTCAGATTTTGCCTAAGTGAAAATATAACAAATTTACAAACAAACTAAACAATATCCTAAATATAACAGAAATGAATAACAAATTTTTAGAAACTGTGACGTCAAAAAATGGAGTGAGAAAAGAAAGCACTACTCATTCTCACTAAACAGTTGGCATGGGATTTGTGTGGTCATGCAGATTGATCAATGTTACATAATGATACAAAAGCATAGCCCAGGTAAAAACCAATTTAGACACAGGAGAAAGTGTCTAATTCCAGTGATGTATGATAAAGATACTAAGAAACAGGATCTAATTCTAGTGAAGTATGATTAAAATACTAATTAAACAGATCCATACTATCCATTAGCAAAACTGGGAGATACCTCAGAATCAGAAGTAGGCTTTGTGGAAACCTTAGCCCCGTCATCAGACACAGATTTTGGAGGTTCATCTGCTACTCGTACACCCCCTGAAGACTTCCCTTGTGCAGAGGAAGGTGGTATTTGACTATCAGATCCATTTGCAGACACAGTGCTCTTCTTTTGTGGAACTTCAGGCTTCATAGCAGCTTCCGACCTTTCATGCCTGCCCTCAGTAGACTTGGCACGGACAGTGTGATCTTTTGCAGTTGAGGAATCTGCGGGTTGATTCCCTGTAGAAGTCCCAAGGTCACTAATGGCCAAGCTTATCTCAAAGGTTAAACATATAACACATTTTGCAGTTTCTATTTACCAGGCACAGATCTTGCTGCTGCTGGCTTCAGATCAAGGTGGCCCATGCCAAAGTCTTCTTCAGATAGCCAAGAACTCTGCATAATAGGGAGCATAGCAATTGTAAAATCTGTATCACGGGGGACTGGAATTAAAAGTACACACAGTCAATTACCTTGCGAGCAGCTAAAGCAGCAGCTACACCAGTAGCAAGAACCTTAAGATCTTCTCGTTCATCCCCTTTTAGTTTAGCCACCTGGTCACACGCGTTGGTGACAAATAGGCAAGCAGGAAAACATGGATAATTACTGATAAAGAACTTACCCGCTTCTCGAGATTGACACCGCTTTTACGAAGCACAGGGAAGACACTAGATATCTTGGTAAGCACAATAAGAGCATTTCGGATTTCCATGTATTCTTTTGATTCCATGCATTGGTTAAGCGCCTTGGTGATTCTTGAACTCCACTTCCAGTGAACCTTTCAAAAATACAATAGTAAGAATAGAAATGTACAGAAAACAATAAATGCAGGGAGCAAGGAAAATAATAACTTTAAGATGTTAACTATCGCATATTAATTAATTTTCATGTCAACATGGCCAAAAGGCAAATATATAGAATTTTAGATACCAAAGGATACTAACGAGTATATTAAATAGGTACCAAAACATTCAAGATATAAGTATATAACAGACATTCCAATAAGAAATGACCAAATTTACATAAACAAAATAGCAGATACCAATAAATATAAATATTTTGAAAGCATAACAACTAAGCACTGAAAAACAATAAGCCCAACGTGAACTTTGTTCCCTTCAAAATTTGAAAGCTGCCAATCTTTTACAAGAAAAAATAGAATATTATATTTGGAATATATGACATTATGTCTGTCTCCATATAACACATGGATCGGTGATAGCAAGGTGGCACACCACAAGCCATTGGTACGTCTGGATGCACTGAAGTCAGGTGGACTTGTGGAGGTCATATCCCTCAAACACAATTACTTCTCAATTTTTTTAAGCCATCTTTGCCAAATTGTTAGCCCATCCCCTTGGTTGTTTCTAAAAGCAGTGTACTGAAATTTCATCTATATAATAACTTGAACAATAGCACCCAAAAAGATCACAAGCTGAAAATGTGAAATTATTATGTAACCAAGATAAATTTTAATGCCGTCTCTATAAGTAAGCAAGTATCATTGTTAAAGCACAAAACAAGGTCTATCATAATCAAACTTTCGCATATTCGCCAAAAGAACTTCAAAATGTACAAAGAAAAATTATTGCAGTACAAGTAACTTTAAGGACGGATAAAACATACTCGAATAAACTGGGTGTAAGATACACGCTGGCTGTCTGGGTGTCTGAAGTACACTGCAAAACCTGGCTTGTTTCCACATTCACGCTCATACACAGATTCATCACTCTGTAAAGAGTAGAGATAAACATTTAAGTAACAGTTAAAAGGGTTGTGTGATAAAATGTGCTACTTTCGTTCAAAACTGCAGTGAAACTTAAGGGGGGAATAAATACCTTCCAGTAGTATGCAATCTTCAATGTATCATGAAGGAACCTTCCAAGCCTGCCTGCTTCAAATTCTGTGCAACAGCATATCATTGGTTGCAGGGTCCTACAGACTAAAGCATCAATATGATTGACTGTGTTAAAGAATGGAGTCCCAAGTGAGTGCAGTGTTTGAACAAATGTAGCGCAGTATACAGCATCCTGCATACTAAAAACACAGCGTGGATATATGCAACGCTGGAGGAACTCCATATTGATCTTTATTGCATCTGGACCGGAATTCAACCATTTATCCTTTTCACGAGCTAGCCTCTGGAGCACAGATGCTACGTGTTGTTGATGCTTCTGAGATTCACTATTCAATTTGTCAAGTAAATCCTGGATTCGCTCCTTGTCCTTCTTGCGTCGTGAAATTGCAATGCTAGAATTATCTGAATTGTCTTCCAGTTGTTTGAGATTATCATGCAGCTTCCTGATTTCTGTATCATAACGATCTTTTGGGAAGTGAAGATCATAAAGAGTTAAGCCCCAGAAAGTAGCATATAAATCTGGTGAAAGACTGTTCCAAGATTTTGTTGGCAAAATTGACCGAACTGTGTTAAGAAGATCCGACCACCTGTAAACAAAGTATAGAGAAATGCATGTGAATGAACAAATTAAAAAGAAAAAAATTAGGAATATGTCAAAGAAATGTCATTCTTAGTTAGCTACAGAAAACACTTGAACCAAATGAACCTAAGCAAGGCTTAAACAATAGATGCATGCATATAACAATCCTTGTTCAAGCCTGCAAATTAGAGTTGCTAGCCCCCCTAGCTAAGAGGCATGACAAGATCCCCCAGTGATCGGTGGAGGGAAAAATAGGAGGGACAAAGTTCTTGAATTATGCCTAAACGTTCTGGAGCAAATATATTTCCCATCAGATTTTCCTTAGCTATATAAATTCCACATTTGCACTTCAGTAGTTCAATGGAAAATTAAATTCTTGACTGAGGTTCGAAGCTAGCATATCATTAGTTTTGACAGTTTGAAGGTCGTAGATAAGGAATGAAGGAAATAAGGAACACCTGGCTCAGTCTTCGAAGATGCTCATAGGGGTAGGGTTTGCGTACGTGTGTTCATAGGGGTGAGTGTGCGTGCGTTGTGAGTGTCTGAGTTGTACTATGTAATCGCCAAAAAAAAAATATGTAACAGTTGGGAAGTGCTATACCTCATACTTGCATAAACGAGATAATCGTAACTTTTGAATGACAGAATTGAAAATTAGTATTATTAATAGGGGGAAAAAGTGAAAGAAAATAACTTAGGGTGTGACGTTTGAAACATCTAGAGAGTACCATGGCTCAAGTTACTGCTGAAGGGTACAAACTAATCCAGGTTAGGAGGCATTCAGGGAACAGAGGAATCATAGCATCCCCATCAACCCAAATAAAAGGGACGTGAACTTCATAAAACTACACCTATTTTGAGAACCATGCATACTTGTATAGTTTCAAATTCCAAAAAAAAAAAGCATACTTGTCAACGATCAAATCAATATACCAAGACTTACATGACTGGTTCCTGAGACGAGTCAAGTTGCAGGATAAGATCATCAGATGATACAGATTCTCCTTCCTCGTTATCATCAAGAGGCCAAGAAGTGTCACCTCCGTTGGTGCTTTTAAAAAGCCTCATCACCGGGCGGTAAATAAGAAAGGCAACCTAGATAAGACAAGTACACTATGTTTACTCAAGTCGAAGCCCGTTATAGAGCAAGTCCCAGCCCGAACATCCACCAAAACCCAACTAAAATCAATAGCGAGCAACGTAGCGGAAATTATAGGACTTCAAATGTATACCTCTGGCTCAATGTGGTATTTGTGGACCAGATCTTGCAACGGAGGCATTAATTGAGCATAGGACGTTGGAGTTATGGCACTTGAAAGAAATTCAACATACTGAAGAAGTATTCCATGGCATCTATCAAACTGCTCACTGACCATTTTGATATATGTGGCATCTGCATTTATTATGATCCTGAGGGGACAAAAAAAGACAATAAAGATTCAAGAATGCTGCAAAATGTTGAATTGAATATAACAATATCTTAATAAACACACGAATTACATATCAGGGGTTGACAACACAGACTAACAGCTAATGTGTGGTTGCTGTGTTCTTCTTTATTTTGCTAATTTTTAAAGGTGATGGGAAAAAACAGTTGAGGAAAATCTAGCATCATGTTCGCCAGAACAATCTTCTCGTCCAATGATTTGTCCCTCTATATTTTCATGGTGTAAAGTAAGAACACTACAAATTACTCTATATTTATATTCTCGGCATCCTTAGCATGGTTTAGAGACATCTGAAAGTGATTCCACCAAATAAGAGTATATTAATTCTTTAGCGCAAACGCATAACAAAATTCTAAAATCGTATCAACAGTAGATTCTAATGGGAAGAGACACCGACACTTAGTGTTCGCTTATGGGAACTATAATGCATGCTAAGAATATAGAGTAATATGTCACGGCAGTTATTGCGTTGTTAGAACTACTTTTTCAAGAAACTAGAGATAAACTTAAAAAATAAGAGACCAGTGAAGCATGTGTGTGAAGAGACTACAGAAGAAAAGTGTAAATAAAGAATCTTACTTGGATCGATGCTGGGCAATAAGCAATAATAGAGGAACTGCAAGTTTCGGCTCTTCTTTTGGGAGCAGTGAATCCCTCAGTTTGTTTGTAGACTTATTCAGCACCTACAGTTTTTATGGCCAAATATTAGTACGACCTTAATATGCTACTAGGGGTGAAAATGGGTGACCCCAAGACTACCCTCCAACCCTCTTTAGTTCAAACAAATAAAATAGTTTCAGATCATTATGGATAACTAGTTCATTTGATTGAACAAAAGAGGATTGCCCTTACGGACTTACGGTCACCCACTTTCATCCATATATGCGACTGAGAGATTTTTGTGGCTCACAACCTTATAGTTCCTTGTTGCTCCGAATAGAGAAGCTTGCTGACGCAATGTCTCGCTTCCTGCCATAGCATCAACCTGTTCCTCGGTCATGTTCTCAGTGTACTGCACATTCGCCATTTGTTGAATGAGCTCCTGCATGACCAATAGTGCTAGGGTTCAGATTCATACAGTGCCAAGGCAGCATGAAGCTTCAAAAAAATGTAGCCAACAGACCTCAAGGACAATGAGCTCAACACCCACGCCCTTCTTTAGTTGGTTAACAAGGTACTGGAGAAGACTTTTCAATTCAACAGAGCTATGCTTCTTGCACCTAAAAAAATGAATAGGACCATTATAACCCCAAAACTGAATGTATAGAGATGTCTATAAACAATATGCGAACCGATGAATGTTCAGAAATTAGCTGCCACAAAGCAATGTCACAGGTACCAAATGCCAGAATGTAATAATAACTTGAAGTGAAAAAGGTACATACAGGTGGCCCCAAAAGGATGCAAGACATTGAAGCCAGTCTGACAGATTAAGACCATTATCTTTAAGTTTCTCGCGACCTCCTTGAGCCAAGCGTTCAATCACAATATATTGCAAGATGTCATACTCTAGCTGTTAATGAAGTACAATCAAACAATCATGTGAATGGAACAGATAACAATCAAAAGCCATGTGTGAAACAATTGCAGCTGACACAATAACAGGGTACTTTCATAAATCATGAGTGGATACAAATTACATAACGCTGTAAACAAAACAATAGCCAACAAGAATATATCAATTGTAAACAAATGCATAAAAAATACATCAAAATAATGACCTGTACCTGAGTCAAGTACTTAAAAGCATCCACAACAGGCGTAATCATATCCCTGTATGCTTCGACCTGCAAATTATGTCAATCCAAGTGTAAAGTTAAGGATACAATTCAACACTATAAGAAATGCATCTTTACAATATAGAAACCCTTTGACTAAATATTTAGCCCCAGCATCCAAATTCTGCCATTCACACAACCAACTATGATTAGCAAGTTAGATATGAGTATATAATTTCGTTCTTAGTTGGGCCCATCTTCTTTTAGATATATTCTGTGTATTAGGGTAAGTATCCTAAGTCCCAGATAATGATTCTTTTGGATGAAATTCAGTTGCCCTACAAAAGTTAGTGATTAAAAAAGCACGAGACTTTGGGTTCCACATACCTGTTGGACAATTGTTCGAAGCACCGTCATAGGATTTGCGTGAGCAAGTTTAGCCACCATGCGCCCAAGTGGCTTCAGGTTTTCTTTAGCCAGCCGTTTTAAAAGCCTTCTGGTGTCCAGCTGATTAGAAAATGAGGACGTGTGAATTTAAAACTTAACATGGAATGATAGATCAGAAAAATGTTAGTCAGAACAAAGAAGGTGACCTTTGCGGTTTGCCTTGCAGCAAGGACAATTGGATTTTGTTCAGTCTCCTTCTCCCATTCACCATATAGACGAAAGCGGGTCTGGATATGGAAGGTACCAAATTACTAAAACATCAATAGAACATGAAAACGAAAATGAAAAAATTTGACAAACCTCGTAAGGAAGAAGGGAAAGAACCCCCCATATCTCCATGTCAACCGCAGGATTAGCAGGGATAAGCTGTAGTGAAGGAAGCAAGCATGACCCAAGTGCTTCTTCAATACGAGATTCTGGAGAAACTACGTTTGCTGAACGGGTTGAATCTTTTGATGAGAGGTAGTATGATTTTAATACTCGGCACACCTGGAAAGTTAGCATGAAGAATAGATCGCTTAATAAACAATGTCAAATAAATCTTGCTAACTGCATAATTGCAGCTTGGAAGCCAAAAGAAAAAAAAATCATATGCTTTCTAGATAAAACAATTATAACTTTTTACTCTAAAACCCCTAAATCATAAGACATTTCAGAAGGACGTCACAGTTCAGAAGCGATCTGACGAAAGATTCAAATAAGAATGGTGGAAGGCAATAACAATATGCAAAGAAGATTGCAAAAGATTTTGCTCTGTGAAAGTGATTTCAGTCGGGAGTTTGTATTTTTCTCAATGCTTGCACTAACATGTAGTTCCGAGATTAGCCCCGTTGTGTCAGCCAGTACCTGTCCATCGGAAATGTAATACTCCCTCCATTTTTAAAAAATGACACCATTGACTCTTTTGATTAGTTTAACTATTCGTCTTTGCTAAGATAAATATATAAATTAAGCTTAAAGTGCTTTTGGTGATAGATCTAATGATACTCATTTCACTTTAGGTAACTAATTAGTTAAATATATATTCTTGGTCAAAGTTCAAAGAAAAGTCAAAGGTGTCATATATTTAAAAATGGAAGGAGTATGAGCCTTTTGTTTGCTCAGACTGGTTCTATAGATGATTTGATTTTGCTATTCAAAATTGGTAGTGTCTGATATCTAAAAAGATTTGGTGCATGATTAGTGAAAGAGGATGAAATTTTGGTTTCACGATTGATTAAAACAATGCAAACCATGAGGTAAGATTCTACTCATCACTCGTAATTATAACAATCATAGATGCAATGAAAAGGTTCCTAATGTGATGTCCTATGGAAAAATTACAATGCCCTCTAGAAGAATTACAATAAGACACACCTATAATATATAACATCACTGCATTGAAAAAAAAAATCATCAACTGACAGATGGCAAAAATCAGGTACAGTAGGATAGCAAGCAGCAATAGGTGGATTAAAATTACCTTTTGGAGTAATGGAGCATCACGATGAAGGTATGGCCCACAAGCAGTGAGCATTTGGAAGAACTCTTTTGGTACATCAAATGAACTTGGTGACAAAAGAGACATGCCTATCTGGTCAACATCAGTCTTCCGAGGAATGTAACAATACGTTTGACAAACTATATCATAGATTGAAGACATTGTCTTTTCAATCATTCTGCATAAACAGAAAATGTAAATGCATATAAGTCAAAACCAAGAAATATAATCAATTATTAATCAATGGTACAAAAGAAATGTACGAACCTAAATAATTCACCACAAATTTCAATATGCTCAACAGGGTTTAGATGTGCAAGTCGCTCAAAGAGTAGTTGTGCATGATGCCTGACAAATAACAGGGGAAACCAATCGGTTATATTTACAAAAACAACAAAAAAATGGTCTTTCCCTCCAATCAAGTTGGGTTGGATAGACGCATTTCAAATATCTTAACGGCGATCAAAGAACAATTAAAAATGGTGGCGCACATGTACATTACCAATCATGCACAGAAAGGAAACCAAGAAGAAGCCCAAGTTTCTGGTTTTTTTCCACCTCAGGGGCTCGCTCCCCAACTATATCGTTTTCCATCTCCAATGCTGTGTACAAATCAATAGTCAGTTCTTGCTTCTCGTCGTCCATAAGGTCCTTTCCAGTAGCAGCAAGATTGATTTTCCCAATTTTATTAGCCTGCAGGCAATAAGGGACAACTATGCTTGTAAGCATCACCTCAACAATGTCCCACAAAGATACAGATCTCTCTTGCATGTTCCAGGAAAAGAAATAATGCCCTACAATTCCTAAACTGTGCATCTGATGCTTTGCATTTGGTTTAGCAAGCTTAAATTGACGATAATTCCAGAACTGCACATACAAATACTTTGTAATCTGTTTTTTGAGCCATTGTGCTCCTTGTAATAAAACAAAACCAACGCCTCTGATACTTTAACAATAAGAAAATAACATGTGGGTCCAACATGGTATGTTTTATGCATAACACAGTCGCTCTATTTACCCACTTATTCAAATTTTCAACAAAGAAAAAAGGTACTGACCTCATCAATTTTTCTTGCAATGAAAGAGTCAAAATGCTCAAATGCCTCGTCATCGTTTGGAAGCAAGTGAGAATATCTGAAACAAGAGTCATGAACATGCCATAAGACATAAAAACCATTTGGAAGAGGCTATTAACTAATCTGAAGATCAGGAAGCAACATACACATCATCGAGGTCAATGAAACCAGATTTGATTAATAAAGCTGCTGTTTTGAAAAGACCTGGTGGAACAGGACTGTTGACATCCAACCGTTGATAATACTGGAATTTAAACCCCAAAATTTGGGAAGCATGGGACTGCAACAGAAAATATGGAGAAATCAGTACATGATTATAGCAGCAATCTTGTAAGATCTGGTGGAAATACTACATGAAACTTCCGAGATTTGCTAAAAACTGATATACTGGATGACTGTAACAGTCATCCAGAACACAACAAATACCTTTGGAAATAGAGGTATGAGCTGATAGAAGATGTTACTATCTGGATAGAGTTCAAAGCATTCCAGCACCTGGTAGACAGACAACAACATGATAAAATGGCTTCAACAAAATACTTATCCAACGAGTAGTAATAATCGCATAGCAAAGTAAGACTCACAATATCAAATACACGATTTGGATCCAGATCAAAATGACCGATCAACGACTGTCAAAAAAAAAAGCTATAACCATTAGTGCTTATACATTACAGAGTAAAAATATAGCATAGCAGGAACAAAGACCTAATGGCAACCTTTATGATGCTGATTGTAACTGAAGAGGCATTCTGGCAAGCAAGATCTGAGCCAACTTGACAAAGGAGTGTCACCTGAATTATCCAGACACATGGATGAATGAGGTTAGGAACCACGACTCCGATAAGCATATCTTAAGGAACCAGTGAAGAGTAGAATTGGCCCAAAAAAATTGCAAGATACAATGATCGGCAATTGATCAATTAATCATAAATATCAATTCTTTTAAGTGACAAATTTGAGAGTATGCCAACTTGATCAAATTGAACATGCTTTTGTTACTTTGGAAGTACAAAGTCGTATTGTCCCACTAGTTTGCAGTTAAACATCACTGCCCATCAATTAAACAAAAATATTAGATAACTACTTCCACAGACACCTATTGACGATGAACTTGTCTACTGCTAATTTAAGTGTCTGAGTTGGTGACTGGTGGTGCCCTCTGTCCTCTCAAAAAACTTTAGAATAACTCTCAATCATGATAAAACATATGAGGCTACGATTTTCTTTAATGTAGCTAAGTGACTCAAAGTATTCAGTCAACTAAAGCATTCGATGTTTAGAAACGAGAGTGCATCAAGTTTATAAGGTTCTGCTATCCAGTTTAAACAGCATGTAAAAGTTTGGGATGACCAAGTTTAAAACATAAAGTATGTTGCCATAAAAAAGAACAAGGATATATGCATACCAGCTTGGCATAGCCCTCGCTTTCCTCCCGCAAGAGGTTGAATTTAGTTTGCTGGTAAAGAAGACGTGTGTTGACCCTAACCTGTTACAATTATTTGAAACAAACATCAATGACTCATGGAGTTAAACAAATTGGCAGACAACACGAGGCAAAAAAGAAAACACTGCTCAAGAACACTATATTGCAGTATGAGTTCTCAAAAATACATAATAAACATTAGTGAATTATGCATACCTCCTTAGATTTCAAATCCTGGCCTTTTGACTTACTCTGTTCAGCCTCCCAAAGGAAATCTTCCTTCAAGTCCAAAAGTTGAGGAAACAGAAAGCATGTGTCAGCTTTATGGTAATTGATGTCAAAAAGAAAAGGCAGTGAATTAGCGCAAGGAATAAAAATACTGACTTCACATCGCTCTTGCAGAAGCCTAGGTGCAATAATCGAAGACTCCACAAATGACTTAGTCTGCAGGTAAGAGTTGCAACAGAAATTAAAGAACACTCCACAATTTAAAACATAAAGGAAAGTAGACTCCGAGAAGTATGAATTGTTAATTGCCTTACTGATATTATGCCTAGGTTATCAGAACTAAGGAGAATATATATTACCATTTTTACAAGGCGACTGCGATATTCACCAGAGATTGCTACCTGTAGGTTTGGAGTAAGGTCAGCAAGACTATTAAAGAAATGTAATTAAATGTATAGGCAACAAGAAAAAGCTTATTACATAAGAGGAGAGGCGAAAAGATCGTTTTTAGATAAAAATAAATTCATAGTTTAGTTCTAATGGTAGCAGACAAATAACAAAGCAATCAGAGATACCTCAAAAGAGAAAAAAGCAACCAGATGTAAGGAAATATCAAACATACATGACAGAAAATGGCAAAAGACTCAATGCATAAAGCATTTGCATTTATACAGTAACATCTCTAATCTCCCACTTTTGGTTGGAAAATTCAAAGAACAGAACTTCTAAGAGATGCCGAAAGATAACCTCTTTTGATAATCGGTAAATATCCAGAACAGTTTGATTATTGGCTCGAGGATACTGAAAAGGACGTCTGGGCCACCACATGTGGTGACTTCTGAATCACCTGACCAGCAACTAAAGATGCAGATCATGTGTACAGAGAGCTGAAGCTCATGAAATGTCTAGACATGACCACTTGTAACATAAAGTTAGGCTAGTCAGCTCATGTGTACAGAGCGCCCTACAAAGGTGGCTACGTTAGGTCATGGAACGGGTTCATCTGACAATTATCTTGTTCATTCCTGTTCTACCAAAAGGTGGCGGCAAAGTATTAACCTTCAGAAACAGTGATTCAATTTATCCCTGTTACAGCGTAGTGGAGGTGATAGCCTAAGTCCAGAGCTACCACGCCCTATCCCAGTCAAGTAAGAGGTTGTTCACCATAGCATGAAAAATCAACAAAATTGTCGATACAGTTCGCAGGGCAGTAATCTACACACTACCAGAGTGACCAATCCAGTTTGTACTCAAGCGCCTAGTTCCACCGAGATACAATACAGCACAACTATGGCAACTTGACTAATGAAACACACTAACACAACACCATTACAATTTCTCTAACCACCACACAACCGAGCAACTAGTTGCATAGTACTCACGTCCTGCCCTAGGTGGGCGATGATATCAGCTAGCACCGAGCCAAGCTCCTCCTCCCGCTGTGCCTCCTCCACGAACACCGCAGACTCCAGCGCCACCCTGCTCTTCTGCGGCGGCAGGTCCCCCCGCACCTGCGCAGCGCAACCCACCCAGTCAGCACAGAGGCCCGTCCAAACAAGTGAGCCGAGCAAAACCTAATCATGCAGCACTCTGAACTGTCGAGAGCTTACGATCGCCCAGCAGAGCTCGTAGAGGAAGCGCGCCATGGGGACCGGATCGGGGAGGCGGAAGGAGCTGCCGGACTGGGCCTTCCATTCGCGGAGGCACTCGTCGGTGATGTGCTTGTAGTCGGGCGCCTGGAGAGGGAGCGACATGGCGGCGGAGGCGGTGCTGGTCGGGGTCAGGGTTTTGGGGGATTAGGGTTTCATGGGAGGTGGCGAGGTCAGAGGCGGAGGAGGAGCAGCACCAGGAGGCAGGCGGTGGTGGAGCGAGATGGGGAAGGGAAGGAGAACGGCGAGATGGAGGCGGGGTGTGCGTGACGAACGCGATGCGATGCTTGGTTTTTGGTTGGATTGGGCTTTCCGATGGTGAACACGGGAAACAGGAGGACTCGCAAACGAAACAGTGGAAACGTACCCGCGATCTTTGCCACGTGTGTCAGCCTAAACCTTGGAAATATATAGTCCAGTCAAGATCTAATTGTGCTTAGTTAGCATACCATGGTGACTCAATGATCTCACCTCATACTAGAAACATTTTTATCCGGTGAAATTGTTACTAGAAACTACCCTAAACAACATGACACCTTTTTTTGCTGCACTCACTATCTTCCCATTTATTTTTTTCCCCTTATTATCATGAGCAAACTGCACATATATCTCAATGCAAAAAATTCTGATGTATCTCCGTTAATGGTCTTGTTGCGGGCCGTAGCAATTTCCACGAGAGTGGATTTTGCCCCTTTTATGATGTGTAATATTGTCTATATCAGATTTATCAATGGAGAGATCGGTCCAGTCACTAATGGGAAGGATGCTAAGAAACCCAGCGCTTAGCATGTAAGGTGAGCACTTCAGAGTATGCAATATTCAGCTTGTTCGCCTGGCTGTTTTGCAGCTGCTGCAAAACAGCAGCTACAGTGTTTACATTTATTTCTTCATCATTCGCTACAGTAAACACAGCTGCAAAACAGCCTGCTGAACAAGCCGATTGTTATGTACCACGTATGGATGTCGGAAAAAACACATGCGCACAAAAAAAGCCATGGGAGTAACTGATCTTAAACACCCCCCTCACACCTAGTTCCTTGCTTCTACCTAATCTTTTTTTCCCCTACAAGTTGTCCTCTCAAATGAAACTATGTTGTTTTAATAAAAAATGACAAAGGCACATGGATTTGAAGGTTGGTGATGGGATTTAAATCCAGGTAACAATTTGCAGCAAGGACTAGAAATTTTTTACAAATGTATATGACTGCAGTCCACTCGCAGTTCATAACGGTTGACATAAGCGTCGTCAAGTAGCACATATGTAGTTGCTACGCATATAACATGACAAAAAGGGATCAAAACACCTATCAAATACTCTAAAGTAGATTATTGTGGTGAGTACAAATCATCTTCTATGTCAATTAAATTGACACAATCCTTGCAAAAAAAAAATTAAATTGACACAATCTCCTGTTTTTGTTTTTAAAAAGAGATATTCTATTGGGTACAAATGATAGGAATATGCAAATACTCCAAGGTGTATTTATGTATACTCAAATGCTATAAAAATATTTCCAACATGTACATTCAAGTTTACAAACTCTCTTGACTTCAAGTTGGAATATGTCTCCTCCTGCGTCTTCTTGGTTGAGGTGGCGGTGTATATTTCGGCCTAAACATCCAATCACTACATAGACATCCTATGTTTTCACCACATGCTCAAGCTCCAACAACAAACACAGCTACTTTTGATATATCAGCTGCAGTGTTCGTTTGAAGGATCATCCCGGAGCGTTGAATGTATACTCCAGCCATGACAGAAGCAACAAATCCTAATTCAGCAAAACCCCTATAGTATGAGCGAGAAGGCACACGAGGATTCTGGTCTTCAAGTAGATCCTCAAGCGGATGAGGCATCCAAAATCTGGCGGTATTTGAATTAGAAAATGGAGACATCCTATATTGAAAAAAAATGTCAGATGTATCTGATGTCTATAAGTAATATTAAACACTTCTAATAACCATTAAATCGCATGGATACATCAGTTTACAAGCATATGGCATTACTTGGTGTAGAAGCTCGTGCAACAACTTCTGGGTTGATTTGTTTTGACGATATGATGCCACTTAGACAACGTTGATATGTTGAATGTATAACATAGGCGTAATAGTCAATTTCATCCCTTAATTATCGCCCAAAGCTCAAATTCACCCCTCAACTTTCAAAAGATCCAATTTAGTCCCTGAATTTTGGCTGGTAGGTACAACTTCGTCCCTGAGGGACTGGTTTGAACCGAATAACCAAAGTTCAAGGACCAAACCGGACCTTTTGATAGTTGGAGGACGAATTTGAGCTTTTAGCCAACAATCAGAGACGACATTAGCTTGAAAGTGCATGTGCTCCCCTAGTGGGTTTTGGTGTATTGTATGACAACATGATTAAATGTCTAATATTCTTTGTGAGTATATGGACAGGTTGCAAGCAATATATGTACAATGTCTCTCATGAATACACTCTTGGATGTACAATTGTTTGAAGCAAATAAAGACCATGTGGGCAATATATGATGAAAAGAAATGAATTATTTCAAATACAAGATTCTATATCTAGTGGCTTTCTCATGGTCAAAATGAAGGATGATCAAGTGCCAAAAGTCAAAAATGATTATATATTTGGAAGCAACTTGATCAATCAACAAATCAATCATCAACACAAAATTGGATGCTTAAGGATGATGCAAAGCAATGTATGGCTTAAATAGCAAGAAGGAGAAGAGTTGACATGACTTGATCGCGATGAACCATAGTTAGGAGAAGGGCAAGCAGGAGTCTTGGCGCCGAGGCACCTAATGTATGGTGAAGGGCAAGTGGAGTCGATTTCGATGGACCGTTCAAGCTATATGGAGTATATGTTGCTAAGTATCAATTATTGTTGAATCACAAGCTCAAGATAGTGATGCTCAAGAGAAGTTCATGTGGCTGCCCTCATGGAACAAATTTGAAGAGAAGTGGCAATATCAAGTTTCTAATATGCTCAAGTTGTAAAAAGTTATTTTATATTTGATCTTGAGTATAGGTATGCCGCTCTATCAAGAGGGATGCTACATGGATAGCTAGCAAGTCTCAGTGCTCAAGGAAAACCTAAGTGAGAAGAGTGAAACACTATAGCCAACACTTACACCCTGCTTATGAGCCTGGCAAAACCGGAAGTTCCGGTTTTAGCAGATTTGAATCCTAACGGCTAGTTCTGGAAAACCGGAAGTTTCGGTATGTAAAACCGGAAGTTCCGATTTGTACTGGCTAGTTTCCAACGGCTAGTTTCGGAGGGATGAGTATAAATACCCCACCACACCCTCTCTTTGAGGGTGCTGACCACATCCACGAATATATCCAGAGCCAAGTTGTCCTAGAGCTCTCCCCAACCTCTCTTTGTGAGATTTGTGAGATTATAGCTAAATCCTTTGGATTGGGTTGAGAGAATTTGATTTAGAGAGCACAAGAGAGCATCCTCATACTTGAGCATTTGAGCACTTCGCCTTGAATCCGTGAAGCATTTGTTACTCTTGGAGGTGAAGCCTCCTAGACGGCTAGGTGTCGTCCCTAGAGCTCCCAAGCTTGTGGTGAGCCTTGGGAAAGTTTGTGCAAGGCCCGTTTCGCCTCCGCAAGGAAAGAAACAAATAGTGGAAAGGAGGAAAGTGGTTGAAAGAGACCCGGCTCTTGAGTAGAGCTTCCTCAACGGAGACGTAGGCGGCTTGGAGAGCAAGCTGCTGAACTTCGGGAAACAACTCCTTGCGTGCTTTACTCGGTTTGCATTTGCTTTACACGTTCTTATCATTTATATGCAAATCTTGATTGACTAGGTTGCTTGTGTAGTTGAGCTCTTATTCTCTGTGTATACTGTTGCTAGAGCTCTTTGACATATCCTAGTTGTTTACTTTCAACCTAGAGGGAACCGGGGATCGAAAGATCTGAACTTCTGTTTTTCTGTCCCGAGAAAACCGGAAGTTCCGGTTTGCCAAACCGGAAGTTCCGGTTTTGGCAGTTTCAGTTTCCGCTGCAGTTTTAATTGCTTAATTTCGTATATCGCCTTTTCACCCCCCCTCTAGGCGACATCAAGGGATTTCATAGCTATTTCACTGTGGTTGATTTCAATGGTCATACTACAGCCCTGTTTGGATCCAAATGACTAATTATTAGTTGATCCCTAAGTTTAATCCATAGAAACAGGATGGACTAATAGAGGACAAATTTTAAGCCAACAGACTAATTGTTAGCTCACCGATTAGTCTAGCCTACAAACAAGTACTTGACTAATAGTTAGCTGACTAACAATTAGTCAACTAATTTCTAGATTAGATTCGGGACTTGATTATTATTATTGAACAAAAATTTCTCAATAACCAATTAAATACAATATACTTGGGATCATTTCCAAAAAATAAATAGACCAATTTTGGATTAATGCATCTATTTTAGCTTTTTGAGAATGTTGAACGGAATGTCCAATTTAGTTTTTTCTAAAAAAATGTATAACTGATCTTTTTGGCTGAAAGCTCAAATTCGCCCTTTAACTATCAAAAGGTTCAATTTAGTCCCTGAATTTTGACTGGTATGTTCAATTTCGTCCCTCAGGACTAGTTTGAACCGGGTAACCAAAGTTCAGGGACTAAATTGGGCTTTTTGATAGTTGAGGGACGGATTTGAGCTTTAGGCGATAGTTGAGGGACCAAATTGACTATTATGCCTATAACATACTAATACTTATCGATCTGGCTCTCTCCATTACTCTTGGGTTTGCCACTTCCCGACTACTGTTTTTAAAAGACATGCCAAGTGATATTCAGATATTGAATTCCTTTTTTTATGAATCAAGTGGTATTGAATTCAGGCGCATATAAACAAGCTAAATATATGTTTACTGCGGCAATTATCGTGACCTTGCAACATAGAGCAAGAGCATGGTTGAATTATTGTACTAACTTAATTTTTTTTATCGAGGAATAAAATCAACTCTCACAATGCGTAACCTATCCAAAGAAAGTTTAGAGCTTCCTTACCAACAGAAGAAGAAACCAGTAGAAGTCCTGATGCGTTGCAGCTCAGAGAGAGAGAGAGAGAGAGAGACGGCTTTGTAGCGCACAGGAGATTGAGAAGAAAGACGAGGGCAGAAGGCTGCGCGAGAGGAATCGGAGGTGAAGACGACTTCGGCTGGAGGTGAGCTGGTGAGGTGAGGAACCGATGGAAGGTTATTGGGCTGCAATTGCTGGGCTTGTTTGGGCCGACTTCCCTAAAAAAAAAAAGAAAAAAAAGGAAGAAAGAGAATGTTTTAGCAGTGTCCCATACAACATAATATATAAGCTGATATAAATATAAGCATATGGTGCTTCCGTGACTGCCGTCATATGTGAGCGAGCTGCAAGCATGACAGTGAATTAACGTATGACCTTACGTATCAGACGCGTACAGCATACGTACCACTAGACAACTTAATGCATGCCCGTGTTCCGTTTGAGCCCTCAAATACCAGCACGCTCCTCAACTGCAATTCAAGGCATTCTAGACCAATTTCTTGATACGAGATGCAGATATATATCTGGTGCTCCATACATCTACTGTTCGCTTGCTTGGTTTTGGATTTATATTAGTCCAAAGGTGTCAGGATGTTTTCTTTTGACTTGTGCATATATGGGAGCTGCAATGTCGTTGCAAACTCGCAGCAGTAGGAGAAAACTGCGATAAGAAACGCCAGATAAGGTTCCTGCTTTACAGACAGGAGACGTACGGGTTGCCTGCATGGATCGAATCCATCTCGCTTTGCCGGTGTTAGTGCAGTTTCCTTGCTGGATTAAGTGCAGCCTTGTGTTGGTCCCCTTCCCCTCGTGTCGTGTTTCCAAGCTCGATCTGCCCGTGCCGGCACCGGTAAACAGCCGGATCGCAGTTCGTTGGGGCCTGCTGCGGGGAACTGTGTCTGAGGGGGTGTTACTTTCATGGAGATATAAAATTTAGAGGAGTCTAAAAAAAAAATCTTATCATTTAAGAGTATTAAATAAAGTTTAATTACAAAACTAACTGCAGAACCTCTGGTCTAATTCGCGAGACGAATCTAATGAGGGTAAACAATCCGTGGTTAGACGATGGTTACTGTAGCATTACTGTAGCAAAACATAACTTACTTAGGCTCGTTAGATTCGTCTCGTAAAGATGTATCCATCTGTAAAAAGGTTTTGTCATTAGACTTTATTTAGGGCGCGTTTGGTGCACCTGTTTAGACCCCTCTAAAATTTAACTCTAAAGAGAATCTTATTATTTAAGAGTATTAAATAAAGTCTAATGATAAAACCTTTTTACAGATGGGTACATTTTTACGAGACGAATCTAATGAGCCTAATTAATCTATGTTTTGTTACAGTGATGCTACAGTAAATATCGTCTAATCACGGCTTAACTACCCTCGTTAAATTCGTCTCGCGATTTAGAGGGGGGGTTCTGCAGTTAGTTTTGTAATTAAACTTTATTTAAGACAAGATTCTTTTTGTTTAGACCCCTCTAAATTTTAGCCTCTAAAACACCGAACGCGCCCTTAGTACTCGATTCTCTTTATTTAGAGGTCTCTAAAATTTAGCGCTAAAAGAAACGAACAGGACCTGAGTCGAATTAGACGGGTACACAACCGGTCAGCGTACGCATGTTAGCAACGACTAGACATTATCGCTTCAATCATGTTTAGCTCTGAAATGGGGATTTCTCAGCGCGATATCGATGTCAGAAAGAATGCAAATTGCAGGAACATGTGCAGGCTCTAAGCTAAATAAAGCACGTTCTGAAATTCTAATTTTCTTGGAAAAACAAATGCTGACACTGTACCCATTACGAGTACCACAAACATGACATGGCAATCGCCGGAAAATATTAACATTTGGGCAAATAAAATAAGGAACAACCCTCACTCACTTCTGGTTCTAGCCACCAAAGTATCATGGCGTTTATGATCAGGACCATGTTACGCTGAGCGGGAAAGCCGATTAATCGCGTGACCAGAAACAAACTATAGACACGCCGACGGCCCCACCGCTCAGAACCCCACGTCCGCTCTGGTCCCACCTGTCACTGTCACGCGCAATTACGACGTGTCGGTGCGCAGAGCGAAGAAGCCTCCGCTTACTTCCCACCCGAAAACCAGAGCTCGCAGCGGCCACTCCTAATTAAGGCCCACTAATGTCACCCTCGGTTCACCAGCTCCTTCCTCATCACCCTGTCAATACATACACTTACATGTGGGACCAAAAATAGAGGACCCACATGTCATTGGGTTCGGTAACGGTGGAAGCCGTAGTTGAACTCCGCCGCAGAAGATGTCAGTGAGGTCAGCTTTATTACGAACCCCGCCTCAGCACCAAGGGAGAAGAAAACAAAACAGAACAGCCAGTAGAAGCCGCAGTGCTGAAGCGGCAGGACGCCACCAACTCCGGCCGCCGCCGCCGCAGAGGAATGCGGCGGGGTGCCGCGGGGCCACCGTAACGGTAGCTACCTGCTCGGCTCGGCTCGGCTCGGATCAGACTATCAGAGGGAGCGCGGGAGGAGAATGGGCATGTGGAGGGAGGGGGCGGGGTGGTGCTTCTGCTCCGGCGGCGCCGCGGACGGCGTAGACGCGCGGTCGGAGCGGCTCAAGGCCGCGATCTTCTCGGCGAAGGCCTCGGCGGTGGCGGCGGTCAGTGGGCAGGGGCAGGGCAGCGGGCTCCTGATCCACCGCAACCTGCTGCTCACCACGCACGGCAACCTGCCCTCCGCGGCCGCGGCCGAGGACGCTGAGGCGCTGCTCGGGCACGGCCGGCTCGTCGCACGCCTCGAACCTCACAGGTGAGCTCAGCGCTTCTTCCAGCTCCTACTGGCCCCCATTCGATTCGCCGCCACTTCTTCACGCGCGCTTGAGCTTGTGTGGGATCAGCTTGTTTGGCTCTCAGCTGGTTTGTACAGTGATTGCAGCGTGATTAGGCTGAGAGATCTGCTTCCTGCGCCATGGAGCAGGGCCCACGCGGCGGCATTGGGCGGATTTGTCGGTGTTGGTGGGCGAGCTGTTGCTGGTGGTGATGATGATTAGACGTAATGCGGCTGATTGCGAAAGGGAATTACGAGTGATTTGTGGGGTTTCTCATGGGTAGTTAGTAGTAGCATCATTGTTGTAATGATGGTGGCATGAGCTACCCCCAAGCAGCTGCTCACAAGCTGGACGGTGTAAATGGTTGCTGCCTTTCAGCTGTGGAAATTTGCTCTTTTCTTCCTTACAAAGACTTTTGGGGTGCATCAAAGAAAAGTCATGACAACCACAAGCAACAAGCGGTTCATGATGGAAAATGCAGCACAAAGTCTGGGTTATATAAAGTTCAAAGTGCCTTGATTTCCATTTACTGTGCTGTTTTTTCTGGAACGGTTTCTTGAAAGCTGAGCATCTTAATCTTTATTGCTGGCTTCTTAATCTTTGCAGCTTCTGATTCTAATCTTACGTTCTCTCCGCAGATTCTTCATTACCAGCTCGATTCTGGACCTTACAATAGTGGGCCTTGATTACACAGAAAATGAGTCGACTCTGCCGGGTCAGCAACCTCAGTATTTGAAAACATGCTGCAAACCAAGCCTGGATCATGGAAGTGTTGTTTACCTTCTTGGGCATACAGGGAAAAGGGAACTGGTGATTGGTGAGGGAAAGGTAGTAATTGGCACAGACAACCTCATAAAGCTCGCAACAGATGGGGTGACATGGTGCCCTGGGTCAGCTGGTTTCGATGCCCAAGGGAACCTGGCTTTCATGATCTGTGATCCGATGAAGCTTGCCTCTTCCCCCACCGCAAGATCATCTTCAGCATCCTCATCGTCATCACATTCATGGAAAAAGGATCATCCAATGCAGTTTGGCATTCCTATATCTGTAGTGTGTGATTGGTTGTATCAGCATTGGCAGGGCAGTTTGGATGAGGTTAGTAAGCCAAAATTACCTCTTATTCGGCTGATGTCCAGTCGGAGTGATCACTCAAGCACTTCTTTCACTCGTCGTCATGTCTTCAAGCCTGACGACGAAAATGATGATGCCTCTGTTTGTTCAAAGCCTAAATATCAGCAGGCATCAGGAAGCTCAGCCACTGCAAGGATTTCACATGAAGCAAATCCTCTAGTTGATATGCGTACAAGCAGTGAACAAGGGATTGCAACGCCAGAAATATACGAGTCACCAAGGCGAAATTCTTGTCAGGGTCAGAAGGATGGTACACCAATTCAACTCTTGGACATCAACTTCCCACCCAAGGCTCCGAAGACTATCTTTCTACCACTGCCTCTGAAGCAAATGCTTTCAGATGAGAACAATGCCGAAACGTCAAAGCCTAGAAATCAGTCTAAAGATCACGGCTTTCCATCAGGACTGATGTGGCACCGTAACAGTGAGGCTGACTGTAGGGACCCTCCTGTTGCCCATCGGCACGATGATTGCAGCAGTGAGGGGCAGTCGAGCTCGTCGCCTGTTGAGATGCTGGAGTATGGATATCAAGACCATTATAGCAGCGAGGAGGAAACAATGTACTCAGCTGAAACCATGGAAAGCAGGAACATTCCAAGCCCCAGAGAAAAGCATGTGGGGAGGAGCCAGAGTTGTGTCACATATAGCAGGTGGAGTTCTCCAAGGACCTCATCAATGCAAAACGGATCCTTAAGAAAGCAGCATACGCTGATCCCTGTGCGGAAGACACACTCGCAGAACACATCTCTGCCACAGAGGAGTCATGACTATCTGAGCCCAACAGTCTCCTCAGCTATGAAGAAGAGGAACTCTGTGGATCAGCAGCAGCCCACAAAGCCTCGACGGAGCACTGTGCAGACTTCTCCAAAATGGATGTTTTGATGGTTCTGTGGGTGGAATCAATCAGCAAAGCAATTGTTAGACTCTGTGGAAGGCTATCTTGTGCCCTATGTTAAACTTCTGGAAACTTAATTTTGAGTTGTTGCCTTAATTTTGAGTTGTTGCTCTCATCTTGTTCCTTCTCTCGGGATTGTGTGTGCAGAATGACTTGGATTGGATAAATAATTGAAAGAAAGGAAAAAGAAAATTCCAAACTCAGCATGAAAGGTTACAGATCAAATATAAGGCATCAAGCGCGAGCTGTGTGAAGAAATGAATCTTGGCATCATATAATAACTGTTACAGATTGTAGTAGTATTTAGCTTACTACTTTCAATGATCAATGATTACCTTTTTTGTTTTGTTTTGCCCAACATATGCTGCTTCTATATACTTCGTCTCCATGGGCGTTGTTATGTCTAGTCAATTAATCAGGATCGCGGATAGTTTTAAGTTTGGCTACATAGTGATTTTCTTTTCTTTCTATTTGCCAAGCAGGGCTTTATAGTATGTTGTTTGTAATGTTTTCTGCGTTCCGAACTTTTGCAATGTAAATAGCGTCCATGCTAAAGGAAATGGCAGAGTTCATTGTGGTCTTGAGACACTGTCACTATTTTTACGATGAGATTATGAGAACATTGACAGCTTAACACGATGTACGCATTTCTTCGCGTAGCATTTCAATCATTTTCCTGAAATGTACTCGGCGTTCTCCTCCCTCAGAAACGCTTTGCAGGAAAATATGCGTATGTGCCGGTGTGAAACTCATATTGGTTCAAGACCTGTCCTACGCATGACTTTGCCAAGCACTAAGTGCTACACATGCATATAACCCAAATTGCTTGTTTTTAACCTAGTTGGACCGCATCGAGACTTCATTCATTATGCTAGTATGAGCATCTGGGTGTTCAGCGAAACCATAACGGCAACAATGTCAGCCTCAATTATATATATGAAATACATCAAGCACGAAGGTCAAGAGTCAAAACTGACCAATGAATCCAACTAAGCATGCATAAGCACTGTCTCCTATTGATTACTCCCAGTCAAGTTGATGCCCTGTGCACATGGAAATGTCGCTGCCACGCTGTTCCACAAGGAACACAGCATGCTTAATCATTTCACCAGCATTGTATTATCACTTTCCCACGCTCCATGTTCCAGGGGTTTCAATTTGGAGGGACTGTCATGCTCATTAATTTCAATATGTAGGTCTCACTTTCATAAATAGAAACTACAAATATAACAAGAGGCAGCATTGTAGTATAAATTACCCAGCACAGGGCTTACACAGGTACACAACTGTGCATAAATGCTTGACAGGTTATTCCATACAAAATGGAAAACAATGGAATCAAGTGATGTACAACTTTTGAACCTATTATCTTGTTTTAATTCCATGCAATGTCGAACGTCATTGTGTTATAATGGCAGAAGAACGAAAGCTAAACCTTTATATATTCTGAACTAGAATGAATGCAGGAGTGGCAACAAGAGGAAGAGCTGTGGTGATAGAAGTCAGATGCAAATTTAAGTACTTCTTCAGCCAACATTCAGAATGAGGAGACAAATTACTACTGAAAGATTTGCACATGAGCCCAGTCTTTAGTCACGTGACCAAAACATCAGCCATGCACAAATTAAGAACCAAGGAAAGGGATTTCTTGGGCATGCTTCACCTTTCTATAACATTAATAAAAGGGAAACACTAAGGATGTGCAAATACAGATAAACTTGTCTAGAAAACGGGTTCTCAATAGCAACACTCCTATGGCGCAGCCAGTCGTCTGAAGTCAGAAGATCAAGAAACAAATATGATGCATTAAATACTCATATTTTGATAACATAATTTTAAGCAAACAATAGTCTCAGACAACTTAGAAGCAGGACCATATGATGAACGTGTCTTCACTTTTGCTTTGCAGACATTTCGACAACCTTCTGAGGAGGTGCATTGCTACAGCAGGTCATCGCGATGTAACTTGTAGATATAAGCGTCCAAATAGCCGCCAAAACAAATTCAACTTGTAATAATTTGAAATGCACAGGGCATTATATATGGCAAACGAAATTCAACTTAATCAATTGAAATGCACAGGGCAGGGCATTATATTACGTCGATACCCTGTGTTTTTCCTTTAACCAAACCGCCAATCAAATATCTTTAAAGATGAGTAACTGTGTGGATTAGTCAGACCTAAAACACACTAATAATTTTGCATATATTGTTGATGGCTAAAGTGACAAACAAGACTTGTCAAATATCTCACAAATTCAAAATTACCAAAGTGGTAAAATCAATGAGATTATTAGAGCAACACTTATAATCAGCATGGGCCTTAACAGGAGCTGTCAAACTTCAAGTGAAGGAAAAAAAAAAACACAAGGCAAGGCATTATATATGGCGCCGGTGCCCTGTGTTTTTTTAACAATCTGCCAATCAAATATCTTTAAAGCTGGGTAACAGTGTGGATTAGTCAGACATAAAGCACACTAACATATTTGCATATATTATTGATGGCTAATGTGACAAACAAGAGTTATATCAGCATAGGCCCTAACAGGTGCTGTCAAACTTCAAGTGAAGAAAAGAAGAGCACAGGGGAGAACAATATATAAGCTCATATAAGTGATAAGGTCTGATCAATCCAGACACTCACAGAACAGAGTTGGCATGATTTTGACTGCTTTCTAGCACACCACTGGGACGCAAGAGACGTCATCCACCAAAAGGCACCAATAGATCACTGCTATTATAACTAACTAATATCAACAATATAGTATCCTAATCAGACATCCATGTGTGCAAGCAGATAATCCTACAAGCATAGGACAAAAGTTACATAACAAAACCCTAGTACTGATACCCAAATCAACCCCTCCTTTTCTTTGTCAACCAAATCGAGTGTAGCACAACCACACAATGTAATGATGGCCACATCAAAACAGCTAGGAACAATAACAATCGCCACTTAAACTAATCATGAGGTGGGAATTTTATATGTCCCTGCACACCCCACTCTCACTCCACTTCCTCACTCAAGTCTCAATCAACGAATCATTCGATCCCGCGCGACGGAAGAAGCCGCGCTCAGAGGTTGCAGCCGAGGCAGTCGCAGGACTTGGGCGTGAAAGAGCAGTACCCGAAGGGGCGGTTGGGGATGTTGCAGTTGATGGAGTAGCAGCAGGGGGCGAGCACGCAGGCGCCCCTGGACCCGCCGCAGCAGGTGCAGGGCGCGCAGAGCTGGAAGCTCCCGAGCCTCCGCCGCGTCTCGTTCATGCCCAGCGCCATCATGCCGAGCTCCGCCGCGGGGGACACCGGCACCAGGTCCAGCCGCCGCGCCGGTCCGGACCCCGCCGCTCCCGCAGCCTGCGCGCGTGGCTACAATGTGAGCCAAACTGCTCGGAACCCAAGCTATAGATTCGGGGAGAGTGGGGGGACGCCCGACGTACCTGGGAGTCGTCGCTGGAGGCCGCGGCCGCGGAGAGGAGGAGCATCAGCAGGAGGAGCGGGAGGAGGGAGGGCCCGCTGGGCATGGCTGCTTGTGCTTAGGGTTTTGCCGTGGGGCCTGCGATGGTGTGCAGTTGCGGTGAGGATTCGGAGCGGGTGGGTGACGGGGAGGATGGAAGCTAGAGGAGGAAGGGGAGAGAAGGGGAGGAGGTTGATGAAGGATGGTGGAAAGGGGGGAGGGATCGGGAGAGGGAAGCTGGTAAAGGAAGTGAAGTGAAGATGTGAAAAGTGAGCGAGTGGAGTGAGACGCTCTTTTCGGAGAAAGCGAGGGCTCGGCTCGGGATGGGAGATTTGGAATTGGAAATGCCTGCGCACACGCACCAGCTGGCGTCATCGTCATGGATGACCCCGCAGTGGAGAAGAGGCTTTTACCCAACGGGCGTGGGGTAAAGAAAAAGGGGGAAGTCGAATGCTCTCGATCGAAGTGAAGTGTCACGGTTCATTGGCGAATCTCACGTAGATTTGGTGACGTGGTCAGGTAATTTTTCCAGGGGATACAATGCGAATGATTTTGACGGCGAAAGCTTCTGTTCTACCAGGTGCTGCAAGAGACAAGATATGGGGGTGACGCTGCAGTACAACATTTGTCGCTGATGGACGAATCTACCGGTACGAAGCAAGATCCATGCCCGATCTCGACAGCCTGCAAGATTACCGGGTTACAGGGAGATCACGAGGAGATTCAGGAGAGCTGCCAGTGCCGCTATTCACTGTGCAATTACAACTACAGCCAAGCTGAACGTGGGACTAATCGAACAAAAACAGGAAATTGCCGAAGAGATCCTATCGAACTGGTGATACGGTCAAATTGGTCGTCATTCTACCAGGCAAATAATTACTTCACACAAATTTGCAAGGGAACCACGGTTGTCCGGACACAGCACACAGGCAGATGAGTCTAAGAGAGCGATGGGCCAGTGAAAGAGCTAAAGAGGACCATAACCCAAAGCCGGTGGCGGACCCACGGGGTATGCCGCGTAGGCCTCGGCATACCCCAAAATCCGATGGTTCAGCTCCAATGGAACACTGTTCACTACTGTTTGAATACTATTTGACACTGTTTTGCTACTGTTTAGCGTTGTACTATTACATGATTCCATCAGAGAAGTCAGTAGTCAGTAGCCCTTTTTTAGCAACATTGCCATAGTTTTGAATTTTGATGCAGGTATGCAT
This sequence comes from Eragrostis curvula, assembly GCA_007726485.1. Lineage (NCBI taxonomy): Eukaryota > Viridiplantae > Streptophyta > Magnoliopsida > Poales > Poaceae > Eragrostis > Eragrostis curvula. The sequence goes on along the minus strand of RWGY01000009.1, from coordinate 21,225,548 downwards.
TGCTCAACTGACAACAAGAAATATGGTCGGACCAGGTTAGGCACCTTATCGTGCCGGCCTTAATTTTTGGTTGTTGGAGCGCGAACTGCTTACCTTTAGAAACATGAGTGCAAAATAAAGGTGATGATGTGACATCTGAAATCGGGTTCGTTTGTGACTTGACGACGAGGATTGCAATTGCAAGCTTCAGGATATGCAGTATTGCACATAGCCTGTGGGGGGAAGCTAGAAAGCACCTCATCAAAAGCTCTGCCAACTCACAGGTACTTTACTGACTGCATAGCCGGTACCACCTCAATGCAGGGTTACAGATAAATCAACGCGGTAAAGAATTTGGATCAGAGAGTAAAATGATCACCTGCAAGCCTTGAGCTCCTTTGGAGCATTTCATACTACCTCACCCTTTAGGACACCATACAGGTACAATCAGATCAGAATAATTTCAAATTCAGACTTCCAGTGTCAACAGTGCAGGCACCTGAAACTGGAAGTGCCCATTTGAAAGTTATCGGATTGCAAGAGGTATTCCGAAATATTCAGGTTAACAACAAAAAACGGCTGTACATCTCCGGTAGCAACTCAATTTACAGAACTTAATTCCGGGGTGTTAGGGAAACATTCACAGCGCATGTGACAGCGCGGTGGATTTTATACATTGAAGTAGGTCAACAGCGAAAGACGCCTAGGATGTGTATCCGGAACCGGATGTGGATCCCAGAAGACGCCGAGCCATAGGAACATTAGTTGAAGCAGATGCAGGAGAAGCAGAGGTAGAGAAACCATAGGCGTAGACTCCCATTGGAGCAGCCATTGGATGGTCAAATTTACAATTGGCGCCAAATTTGCAGATGCCGTAACGAGAATAGAACTTGCACAGTTCTTCACCCTGACAAAATAAAACAGGACAGTGTTCTCAGCCTAAGGACAATCAAGATGGCAGATTATTCCAGGAAGTGCAGCAAAAGGGACTAGCTATGGCCTAATGTACGATGCACTCTTAGTTAGAAGAGATCAGAGTATGCATTGTTCATTCAACAGCTAAATAGAGGGTAGGTTGCCATATTAGTACTAGCCACTGTTATTTACAACCTGCCCTAGCAAATAAGTATCATTTCAATGCTCTAGTCGATATTCAAGCATCAACAGGACACTTGTCTAGCATTTTCAGCTTAAGCAGATGCATCCTTAAGTTCTGATGACAAAACAGAGCTCTTGAATCTGCATGCTAGCTTCTTTAGTATGGCATACATTTAGCAGAAATTAAGCCACCACAAAATCAATCAAATAGCTGGAAAACAGCATGTTGAAACATCATTTTGGTTATCTACCATGAATCGGCTCTTTATATGCACACATCACATGTGATTTTTAGAATTCATCTCACCGCCGTGTAAGAATGCTGAAAGCCATGGAAGTGTTCCCGTGAGGAGTGCATGCAACAAAAATGACGTGGTACAGCAACTACCAAATTGCTATGCACGCAACAAAAATGTTTTTTAAAAAAACTATCACAAAATTTCTGAACATAAATAGAGAAGAGTTCGTTGATGACTTACTGGTCGTAGTGGAAGACCCATTGGACTTAATACACAATCAGGAGGAGGCAGCGATCTGACCCGAGGATGATGAAACTTGCACACAACACCGAATTTACAATCTCCCGTCTTCATATAATACTGGCATTCTGGTTGATCAGGTCTCTCAGGAAATACATTCTCTCTCTGCAAGGCATATTGAGGCACAGGATATGAGCTGGATCTGTACGGGGATAGCATTCCTTGATTTCCAGCGCTGCTTTCACCTTGTTGAGAAGTTCCATAAGTTTGTTGAGCCCCAGGTGACTGCAGTTGACTCTGAGAAGATGAACATGCATAAGGCAGTTGACACTTAAGAGGTAAGCAAAATCAGATCTAATGATCCTAAAAAATAAGCTACAATGATTTGAGTAAGAGCAGATTTCTGTGTCAGACATTATGAAACAAATTAGAAAACATTATATCATGAATCATGATGTACATTTTGCAGAAGATCAAATAAGTGGGAAAAACAGGTTAACGCTGGATACATTGCTCAACATTGCTAAAGGAAAGAAACTTACAGGATAAGAGTTCCAACTAGGTACTTGAACAAGACCCTGAGGTACAATCATTGGTGGGTAATTTGAAGGACTTTGCCATCTAGGGCTTGGAATAAAAGAAGCTCGTGGAAAAGCCCAACTTGCTATGGTTCCCGTATAGGAATGTGGACCAGCTCTTGCAGAGGAATGTACAGAAGGATAAATAGGAGAACCACGAGAAGAAGCCACCGCATTGAAAAGTTCCGGATGGTGGAATTTACATGTATCCCCATATTTACAGTGTCCAGTTTTTAAATAATATGCGCACTCCTTTTCATTCTACAAAAACAAACAGACTTATTTTCAGTACAAGAACAGTCATATGCAGATAAGGAAGAACGTATAATGCCAACAAACAACGAACCGGGCGGAGTGGATATCCTAATGTGTTTAGCTGCACCCTCCCTGCAATTCCAGCCTTTTCTCTGGGATGGTGAAATTTACAAGTTGGCCCAAACTTGCATGTTCCAGTCTTCAGATAGTACTAGAAAAATTGTCACAGCTATTCTCAGTTTCAGTACTCACCCACCCAACATGACATAAACTAAATCACTCATAGACAGTAAGATCAACAATGTAAGGCAGGAAGATGCTTAACAAACAAAAACAGCCAAATGTCTAATTTCGTAGGGCAATCACAAGCTCGATTATTGTTCATATTTTACAGGTCTGAAACAAAAATCACGAGCATTCTGAAATCTGAAGAGAACTTGAAGCTAACACCTATGAGTTCTTTCTAGCCGCATGCATATGTTGGCCAGTACATGGATTTTTTGGTAAGGAGGGAAAGAAAAAACCCTGAATAAACCAAGATCATTATCAAGGCCCAGAACCTCTTATTCCAATTCAAATGAATGGATTAGCTACGTTGAACATTCTTGTCTTTTAAATTTGTAAAAATCATCTTATAAAAGTAGCATGACCCAGTAAGTCAGTGTCCCACATATAGCATCATTAACCAACAAACCACGGCCACACGTAATGAATAAATTGTGCTTCCGAATGATAAAAGTATTAGCACTTAGAGTTACCTGACATTCAGGCTGTCCCACCCTCTCAGGATATTCTCCCTTCATTCTGGCAGAGGCAATAGCCTAACATTTAACAGATCCAATCTAACTTGAGAACAGAAAATGACATATGAAGTAAAGAAACAACCATAAGTGAATAATGATGTGATTACAGGAACAACTGGCAGCCACTACTCTAAAGCATTATTAAAGAACCGGAGTAACAAGAAGAAAGCTATGAAGCGTAAAAGGCTGCCTCTGTTCCGCTAACTGTTGCAATTTCGCATTGAGCTAACTGCCTAACTGCATCTTGTGAGATTTGGCAATAAGTAATAAACAGACAATGGCTCGTAAATTACTCTTCTAAGATCATACTACCACTTTTGGGTAAAAAAATGAACCAAGAGCACAATGCCACGAGGCAAATAGCACCAATTCTATCATAACATGAAAGGCAATAAACTTAGGTACAAGAGTTATATAGGCGTTTTGAAAGCTTAAATTCAGCTGCTTCATTATATTTTGCAAATTATGTTATCATTGACAGAACACCGGACTATTGAATTAGAGAACCTTCAAGTCACGCATAAGTCTAACCAACACTTTAGAGAGCCTTATCACCAGCATACGTCCCCCAAAATCTGTGTGTGCTTCCAAATGGAAAAGAGGTTAAATATCAAGATGGTCATATCGACACACATCGTAGCGGTGGTTTTAAAACATTACTTCTTGCTTTTTTTTTTTGTGGTGTAACTGAAATACATCACTAAAGGACCATTTTCTTCCAATTGCACATGGTTGTTTACAATGCTGCCAATGTCTTAACAATACTGCCAAATTGCCAATGTACATAAGAACAAGGATAACAAAAAAATGCAATAATATCTGGTGATACAAAGCAATATCACACATAAGGACAGTTTGGAAAAGCGGATGTTCACCAGATTCCTATCCGGAGGGTGGTTGAACCTGCAGCTCATGCCAAATCTGCACAATCCAGTCCTGAGGTAGTAAGTGCAGTCCGGTTCACCCGACCGCTCAGGATAAGGCCCAGGTTGCATAGCGGCACCGCTGTTCATGGCCATCTGTTGCCACATCCCCTCTGCAATTAACATCACACAAACACTTTATACTTGACTAGAATCAACTACAACTTGAGAAAAATGATATCAACACGAGTACAATGTGGAACTATCACTTTATGTCTTCTCGAGCTATGAAACTATCCACATTTACAAGCAAAGATGTTGCTGTAACACAATCTCCTGAAGCTAACTAAATCGCTAATATAGTGCCGCGGTCTGAAATAAATTATAATGAAGTTGAAACCAGATGCGAGACGTAAATGGAGCAAAAAATTAGAAGCCTCGAAACTAATAAATTAGTGCAATTATAAGTCTAACACAACCAAATTATATCGCACCGGAAAAAACCCCAATTCCATGCCGAAACGAAGATTACCGCATCACACCACTTAAATTAGTGCAATTATTATAGTACCCCCATGGTTCAGAACCGAGTAAGATGGGAGCATCCAGTGCTTCCACGAAAACAAAGAAGAAACTGTCAAAACAGAGCACCCGAGCTTAACCTACACTCGCAGGTATTAATTAAGCGTTGAAACCCCAAATTTCCCAATCTTGACCGAAGCTGGAGAGGAAATAGGGAGAGGAACGGAAACCCTAACCTTCATAGAGCGCGGAGGGGTCGGGTGAGGACGTGTCGGCGGCGGCGGCGGCGGTGGTGGTGGCGGATGGTGGGGAAGGCACGGGGGCGGCCGACACCGTCACCGCCGCGGGAGCGGATGCCCTTGCGGCGTCGTCCATCGGCGGCAAGTGGTGGCTGCAGCCATCACACGATCGCGGCGGGGGACGGAGCTGCTGCCATCCCGAGCTCCGGCAGGGGAAGGGGAGCGAGTGATCGGTGTAGGGAAGAAGGATGGCGGCCCTGCCCCTCGTATTTATTTCTCTCTGTTTCTTTTCGTTCCGGGACGCGGCTTGCTTGCTACGTGTACTCGCGCGTTGCGTTGCGGTGCCAACACGCGCCTCTTGGGTTGTACGGACAGAGTACTCTTGAAGCTTTGGTTTTCAATTAAAAATTCAAGCATGATTAAAAAACTGTTGGCACAAAACGAAATTTAGGGCGGAGTAGCGTGGATGTTGTGCACTAGAAGACATAAAAGGCTAGAACAGACGACGACTTTCATGCGGATGGACAGAATGCATACGTTTTTAGACAAATTGATCTGTGGGCTCACCATTTTCTTATCAATTGTTTTCACAGGGTGCAGCGATTTGTGCGAGTGCAAATGAGAAAGGTTTCAAATTTTTGCTAGTCTTTGTTCTTTTTGGCAGCTTCAAGTTGGAATGATGTAGTAGCTCTAATTTTAAATTCCATGGAGAACAAATTAATGTAGAGCTAATTTATCCAAATCAGAGCTTAGTTACCACATGTTTGCGCCTTTATATTACTCTTTCACCACTTCACCATAATGGCCTAAATGAGAGGGCGGCGAATTTGACTGGCAAGTGAATTACGTCTTGCCTATGCTAGCTTGAGCTTTGTGGCAACTCACTTTGAAGAGCTGAAATTTCATGAAACTGGCAAGTGAATTACGTCTTGCCGATCATAGCTTGAGCATTGTGGCAACTCACTTCTAAGAGCTGAAATTTATGAGACAACAAACCCTTTTTGTGGAATTTACATTGCCACTACAAATGTGCCACCACATTTCCACAGGTGCACCTACCAATTTCTCACGCTCTTTGTATGCATCCCGGAGTGCGGGGCTACTCATTTCCCTGTGTTTTCTTTTCATTTTTTTTCCCCTTTGCTCGGCCCGGTCTTGATGCGTTCCATGGCCCTCTTTTTGTTCGGGTGTGAATTGTGAGGAGCGGAGCACAGAGCATGGCACCGGAGTGACCTCAGCCAGTCGTTCCGGCTTCCCTTTTCCCCTCGTCTTTTGTCCCGGCCACCCCTCTTTTTCCCTTTTATTTTCCGCTCGATGCGTATCTCCCCTTTCCAATTTTCCTCGGTCCCTCCCCTCCCTTTCGCGGTCACCGACCACTTGTGTCCCGGTCGACGCGCTGCGATTCCGCCGCAGCTTTGTTTTGTTCTCGTCGCGCCCGTGCCCGCCCGTGCGGAGCCGAAGCGAGCAGCAAGGCGAGGAAAGTGTTGTGCGTTTCGGTGGTGACCACGGGCCTGTCCTGGTTGGTTGATGGGACGCCGATGCCGTATCGCCACCCCGCCGTGTTGCGCCGGTGGGCGCCCCCGGATGCTGGTGGATCACGGGGATGCGCTGCGTATCATCATCGTATAGTGAAGTGATGCTACGCTTCGGAAGGGGGGAAAAACCGCTGGCCGGCGCGCGATTTCGTGCCTTTCGCAATTTCGCCACCTTTATTATGATGCTGTACGTATCGTGATCATCAAAGATCTGCGTCCCGATCGAGTAGTGTATACGATTCCGATGTTTATGCGGCGGTTTGCAATCGTGTTGGGTTGGGTGGTTGTTTCTGGAGAGCAAGGAAAAAGAAAACCCGAATGTGTTGGATTGGATTGTTTTTTTTTTTCCCATTGGATTGGATAGTTTGGACTTTGGAGACGGACGAGACGAAACATGTTGGATTGGAGTTTTTTTTATTTTTAATCGATTTTTTTATTAATAACCGCCCGTTTCCGAAATTTGCAGAACTAGTCGCCTAGTCGCCCGACAAAGGGGCGATTAGGCCTTGTCGCCCGATCAAGAGACGATTTATGCTGTAATCGCCCTTCAAAATAGCGATTAGGTGTCGGTGGGGCCTAATCGCCCGTTCAGCGGGCGGGCGACAAGAGCCTAGTCGCCTATTGAAAGGGCGACTAGGCTACTGTAGCGATTTTCTACTGTAGCAACTTTTTCATTTTTTTATTTTTTCTACGTTAACAACTAAGCTTTCCAAAATCTAAATTAAAAATACTTTTACACATCTAAAATCAATGATAATTTTAATAGTGGTGAATAATATGTTGATGCAACCATTTTAATACAGAACAACCCAAAAGTTATTGGTAGTTTTAAACTAAAAATCTCTGAATCAGGCTAGCTGTTAAACGCTAATTGAATTTTTAGACCATCTTAATCTTCTTTAAAAATTAAGAAAAAAATTACCTAAATGCATTGTATCCTTAATAGTACCAATATTTTTTTTAGCGTTAGGTTCCATATAAAATAACTCAAATTTGAATTTTAAATTATAATTCGAATTATAATTTAAAATTCAAATTTGAGTTAAATTCAAATATTTTATATGGAATCTAACGCTAAAAAACAATATTGGTACTACTAAAGATACAATGCATTTAGGTAATTTTTTCTTAATTTTTAGAGATGATTAAGATGGTCTAAAAATTCAATTAGCGTTTAACAACTAGCCTGATTCAGAGATTTTTAGTTTAAAACTACCAACAACTTTTGGGCTGTTCTGTGTTAAAATGGTTGCATCAACATATTATTCACCATCATTAAAATTATCATTGACTTTAGATATATTTCAGTATTTTTAATTTAGATTTTGGGAGGCTTAGTTGTTAACGCAGAAAAAAGTCGAAAAATGAAAAAATCACTACAGTAGAAAATCGTTACAGTAGCCTAGTCGCCCTTTCAACAGGCGACTAGGCTCTTATCGCCCGTTGTCCGGGCGATTAGGCCCCACCGACACCTAATCGCTCTTTTGAAGGGCGATTACAGCATAAATCGCCTCTTGATCGGGTGACAAGGCCTAATCGCCCCTTTGTCGGGCGACTAGGCGACTAGTTCTGCAAATTTCGAAAACGGGCGGTTATTAATAAAAATATAATAAAAAAATCGATTAAAAATAAAAAAAAAAACTGTTGGATTGCGTCGTGTTTGCGTGGCGATAATCGGCCCGTTTGGAGTCTTATGTGCTCACCCAGAGCCCAACAAATTACTTTGGGCCGCAGCAGACATTATTTTGCGGGCTTCGATGCCGGAAACCCTATATTTAACGCGCTACTACAAAGCTTGGTGTAGCGCGCTTTGAGATTCGGACGGAACCGGAGATCAACGGTGAGAAACGGATGCGGTGCTGCCTGTGAGAGAGAAGCCCACGCGCAGCGGGGCTACTCATGCTGCGACACGTGTCGTCACGTTACTGGGCAGCCGTATAAATGGTTTGCATGCAAAGTTTAAATCGATTTTTCTCTTCAATCGTAACTCCGTTTGAACCGTGATGTTCCTTACAATTAATGCAACAAAACAAGATCCCACATGAATATATTTTTTGAATTTTTAAAATTCAACAATTATTCTGAATTGATAGAACAAATGTTCCCATCTAGTAGAACAATTGTTACTGATTGCTAGAACAATTGTTCCTAATTGCTGGAACAATGTTCCCATCTATTAGAACAATTATTCTTAATTGCTAGAATAAATATTAAACAAATTGAAACTAAATGTTTCAAAGAAAAAATTATCCCCATATAAAAAAATCTGAAAACATATTGCATGCAAGTTCCAAAACACACTTGTGTCAAAACATTCAACTGGGAGTGGTCCACGACCGAACGCATGGCGCATCTCAGGTCACGGGTATGAATAAAAAAGTGAGATTGGCCTCCATTGCTCTCCCGCAAAGACGAAGAGAAAAAGTTAGGCTATTTTTTGGAATGTGGGATTTTTTCCTATTCCTGTGTTTTTTTTGTGAACAGTCAACTGATTCTTGTGAAATTCCTGTACAATTCCTGTGAAAATCCTGCGTTCCAAAGGGGACCTTAAGGTGCTACTTTGCTTGCTCACGGGAAAGGATGGTGGGCCTTGGGCCGCGCCGCGCTACGTCCACGCTCGGCGTAGCGCGCGCTGAGTATAGGGGGGCCCCTTCGATGCCAGTATCTGGACCTCATCCTACCAGGCCCCGAATGTCAGTCCATATGTTAGTACTCTTTCGCGACATGCGGCAGTTTAGCTACAGCAGAAAACCGAGCAACGAAAATATTCTTACCCTGGAGCAATAAACCGAGCAACGAACTCGCAGTCTGGCACGCACGCAGCCTCCTCGGGCCTGGGCGCTACCGCACCGGGCACGACCGCACGAGCGGGCATACTAGAGCGAGAGGAAGACAACAGAGAACACGGGCCAGATTCCATTCGGTTCCTTCTGGGCACTGTGCAGCAAGCATGGCACTGTCGCCGCTTGCCCCGCGTTCCTTTCCCGTGATCGAGTCTTTTGCTATTTTAGCCTCAGTTTGTTTAAGCTTTGCTTAAATAGCTTCAGAAGATCAGGCTTCTCTAAAATAACCTTCATATTGATGCCACACCGCTAGAATAGCCGTCTCATTTTCTCTTAGACAAAATTGCCCTCGTCCTTTCTTCTTCCTCTCGCGCAGCCATCAATCTCCACCTCGCCGGCGCGCAGATGGGCGGGTCGAAGGCGTACGCGGTGGGCTCTACCCGAGCATGCCGTAGACGTCGCGGCGCACGTCCTCGAGCAGCCCCACGCGCGGACTGGCAGCGGCGACACGCCGGCGGGCGCGCGGCCTGCACACGTAGGGCCGGCGAGGCGCGGGCGTGCCACGGGTGGCCGCGGAGGCGCAGGGCAGGCGAGCTTCGCTCCCAGACACTATGACGGGACGGGATCTTGCAGGCTAGCGCCGCTCGACGAGCTGCCCCTGAACGCCACGGCGAGCGAGCTCTGTGGCAGGCCTGGAGCAGCATTGACGGAGCTTCCCGTCTCTTTGTCACCAAATCGAAATCACAGAATTTAGTGCGCAGCAACAAAATAAATAAAAAAGAGCGGACTCACAACAAATCAAAGATGAATGGAGCAGCAACTCCCAACTCAACTTGTACTTTTCCTCTTCGTTTTTTATGTGAGATGGATTTCTTGCTCTGTTGCGTTGCTGCAAGCGCGGGCACGGGCCAGCGTGCGAGCTGCAGCACAGAGGCGCGAGCGCGCGGCGGGCAGCTAGGACTGTCTGTGGCAGCACGCGTTGCAGGAAGGCGGTGGCTCGACTAGAGCTCCGCCGACGAATTCTTCCGATGGAGCATGAGTGGTCTGACTCGAGGAGGAAGAAGAGATGAAAGGGCAATTTCGTCCAAAAATACAGAGATGGCCATTTTAGCGGAACGGCATTCTATTCACGGCTATTTTAGAGAAACCTAATCTTCTAGGACCATTTGAGCGAAGCCCAACAAAACCAAGGTTAAAATAACAAAAGACTCCCCGTGATCGCGGTTACAAACAGAGGCTTGCTGGGGTCCCCCACCGCACAGCCAGCCAGTTTCGACGGCCTGCCGCAACATGCCGAACGCCGCGCCGGGGGCGAGAATCTCTCGCTCTCCTTTCCCTCGCTCTGCGCGCGGGGAGAGTTTCGTCCCAGTTCCCTCGCCCATGACCCGCTCTGCTGCGAGAGGGAGGGAGCCAGCTGCAAAGCCTTGCGTGGTGTGCACTGCTACTGCATTGTGCTCTTGGCCCCACCTCTGTACCCGGAGTCTGCTGCGGCAGCAGCTTTTCAGCGTAAAGAAGACGACTCGCTGCCCTGCCATGCCTTCGCGTCGGCATCCCTGACCCTGAGCTACAGTACGCTGCTCCGTTTCGTAGTACGGAAAAGGCCCCGTCGCATCGGCTCGTGGGCTTCTGTACACGCCCAACCACTCTCTCCCACACAGCAGACTACTATTCCTTTCCTGACGCCGTCGCGGCCGCGCTGCGGAGCAGTGAGCAGCCCGGCCGGTAGAGCCACTGAGCCAGCCCCAGCCCCAGCCCCAGCCCGCCAGTCGGACTCACACGGAACGAGCAAGCGTGTGCCGGATGGGAAACGAGACAAATCGGACAAGCCGTGCCCGCACCGCGTTCCGTTTCCGCATTCGCATGCGCCCGTCCGTCCTTCCGTCGGGGACCCTGGGAGTGTTGGACGTCGTGCACTTTTGTGGTTCATGTGGCGATGGCCAGTTGACCACGCTCTCTGCTTCTGCTGCTGCTGTTGCTGCGCCCCTGCCTACTGCGGCGTATAGCATGGCTTGCGTTCAAGCAGTAGTGTGCGTCCAGCAGTAGTGGAGCGGAGCACGCAACGCCCGTGGTTCTTCCTGGGCAAGGAAGGGAAGGCTAGGCAGAGGCGCCACCTTCCCTCGTGCTCCTCGTCGCCCCATGCCGCCGCCTTGCTAGTTATTGACGGAACAATTAACCACGGCAAAGCATTTACGTTGAGACGGTAAATGCGAGTGGCTGGCTGGGGAGTGATCACGAGTTTCCTTGGAACAGCTAGTACGAGCGCTGAAAATTGGCCAGGTTTCCAACATTTCGATTCTCAAGACCTCACTCACTGGAACTGGAGCCTCACGATGTGTTAGCGTAGAATTCTTGCCTCGCAAAGGGGCAACATCCATGGAGGAGGAAAGGAACAATCATGCGCTTCGTCGGTAGCAACCTTTTTGTACCATCATCGTGCACAAGAAAGAGGGAGAAGCGGCCAACGGATGATGATCAGGTAAGTCCAGTCGCAGTCAAAAAGAGATCATCAGAGGTGTGCTCCAGGCCGTATGATTCGGCGCCATCATCAGATCGACTGGGTCCGTGCTAACCACTAACCAGTGGACCAATCCTTTCCACTTTCTGTTGGACCACGCGTCCCCATCTCTCAAGTCTGAACACAACGCTACGGCTCCCGACCCCGACCAGTCGCGGCCGAGCTGACTCGACCTGCCTGCATTGGCCTAGCTAGCAAGCCGTGCAGCACCGCACCGCCACGGCCCGGGTACACGATGATCACGTCCACCCATCTGTCCGGTAAACGGATAGTGGACCGTCCGCGGCGATCGCCTCTCGCACCCCCGTTTGGACTTGTGTTCTGGATACCGTGTTTTTCAGGAGAAGGGTCACTGTATATGCACTTCCTCTACTTTGCGTAATAGATTTATATCACTCCTCTATTTGTTTACAATGACAACTTTATCCAACAAAGTTCAAAGAAAGTGGTAGATAACAGACGGTTTATTGGGTTTTCTAACAGCCTGGTCTATGCTTACGTTATAACATTTTCCGACTTTACGCATAAAGAAGCACATTTTTTGGCGAGAAATAATGTACCGATTGGATCTTTAGTTCATCGCTCGCACGTGAGCTTTCTGGTGTAACGGCAAACACATTTTTTTACGCATGCTTTGTGGTAGCATTTGACTTGGCGCACATGCACGCTTGTTTTGTTCGACAATTATTTCACTTCAAGAGAATTACACATACAAATATACAATGATCTGGGAAGAAAAACGAAAAACGGACCCATTTCATATCACCTCGACCCTAAACCAAATGCACCCAACAAGATTTGCTGATGGCGTATCACGTTAGATTGCTGATCGCGTGTGGATTTGCTGCCATAATTGACGGTGCCTTGTTTTGGTAAGATTTCACGATGTAAGATAAAATTAGTTAGAAAAACCGGACACGTATCGCCAAGCACTGGTAACGGAAGTCTGCCAGATCACGAAAACGGAGCAGCATGTGTTCACTCCGGGACGAAAGGTGATAAAACACAAAAACGAACTCGAAGCTGCAAAAAGGCGGCCAGCCTCAGGAGAGAGAGACGACGAGGAAACCCACCACCATTTTTCTCCCCAGCACCGCCTCCCCTCCCTCCTCGCACTCCAGTTCGTGAACTCCTCCCCTGCTCACGCCTCCCTCGTGCCCGCGCCACGCCATTCCCCGCAGGAGCACGGCGCGCCGCCCCGATCGCTGGCGACCGGCATTTGCCAGCCGCGCCGCCCAACGGCCAGGTGAGCACGACCCCGCCCTCCCGCCTCTCCGCCCTGCCAGGCTAGATGCTCCCTCGCGCGCTGGCTTGCACTCGTTTTGGTTTGCGCGTGCTCCTTCCTGGTCGCGGCGTGCGGTTGTGTTCGGGTTCACCGTCCTGCCACCCGTGGAGCGGCGGCCTCGGGAGGACGACGCGGCCGCGTGGCACCGCTTGTAGTTCTGCAGTAGTTCGCGGCCGTTGCGATGTAGTAGTGCTTGATCCAGGGAACGCGTAGGAACATGATGGGTTTCAGACGGATTTGTTGAGGCGCTGTACTGCTGTTTCCATCCTTGCGTTCAGATGATTCTTCTCATCGTGGTCTCAAACAATTTTCCTTCAGCCTGCTCATATTTTTCTCAAAACAAAAATTCGAAAATCTTTTCCTTTTGGTCCTCCAAATTCCACCCCCGTTTCGCTCCTCGTGGCTTCAATTCCTTCGTGCTGTCTCGGGCTACGTGCTAGTAGGAGTACTGGTTGCCGTTTACTGGAATGGTGCTGTATTGAATGGCACTATTTAATTCTCCTTCTGGTACTTGGTTGGCCGGCACATCAACAGGCCTGATAAACAATCACGTTCAAATGATGGCCCAAATCCCAATCCCCAGGAGTTCGTACCTTTCATGTTCCATCGCGATTAAAGGTACTCCTCGTGGGATCAAGCCAGAAATTTTGGTGTTTCTTGCGAGTTGAAGTTCCAAATACCCCCCATGACATTCTCTGTTGGTCTGTGGTGAACTGGTGGTCCAATTCTGTAGCCGGCTTCTTCCTGCCAGTAGGGTAACCAACCAGTGGAGTGGGGTGTGGAGGGTTCACAGGTTGCGGATATTCTTGTGGGGTTGGCATGGGGTTGAGAGTTTCTTTGTGGGGTTTGCCGTGCTTGTCTTGATTTAATGCGCAGCTGCGTAGTGTAACCGGGTTCTCGTGTTGCACTTGAAGCTCGCGTGTTGTGTTGCTGCTTGTTGGAGCTTTGCTGGTGAAATTTCGGGCAAGGCGGTAGTCTTCCTGAGATGTGCTTTGAATCTTTGCAGAGCTTTCCTCTCCTCACGAAGTTTGGCTCTTTTCATCCTTTCTAGTGCGCGAAGTCGCTTGCGGGAGGCCCCAATCCGGCCTCATGACGACACTAATCCAGCTGACTTGAGTTAACTCGGAGGGTATTGAGGTTCATTTTGTCTTGAGCTGATGCGTGGAGCACGATCCGAGGTTCTAATAGATCAATCCATGCGTGGCTAATACTTCCTAGTTCCTGCACGGGAGGTGGCCTGCCCTGATGATGCTCGGTTGGTTTTGTTGCATCTGATTTGATGCAATGGTGTAGCATGCTGGATCGGGGTAGTGACTTTTTCTTTTTTTCTTGTACTAAATACAATTGAGATTCATTTGCTTTGTGTTTATGTGTCTGCCCTCGTTCTTTGGCTTTATGAGGGATTTCGGTAACTTCTTATCAGAACGGGGAATGATGATGGCGTTGTCTTTGGGGATTACCATAGTAGTAGTGCTGTATATCATTGTGGGGGACGGGTGCCAAACACAATACCGCAGGCACCGTCTTGATTCTCTTGAGTAGCTGTGGGTACTTGGGACTTGGAGTGCTGTAAGAGAAAATTATACTTATATATATCGTGCTTTTCTAATTGTGCTGAGTAATGTTGACTGAATTAGCATTGACTGCTTCCTTGTTTTTCTTGCATCCTGCACTAAAAATTACATGAAACTGAGTGCACAATATTTTTTGTTTTCTTTAGGATGTGTTCCAAGGAGACTACCGTAGGAGATTGATTTATGGTAGATCTGCACCTTTACTGACACCACTTCTGAGGAGGAGAAAGAGTGTCATGGCTCCAAAGGTAATCAGTTTCAAGTTTCTTGTTTTAGCTGTATGTTTGTAGAGCTGCTGTTGTGACGGTTGTTATAGTTTGGTGGGTCCCTTATTTGGTAAAAAGCGCGTCTACAGTGAATGACATGTCTCTATCTGATCTCCTGTATTATTTTAAGCGGGTGTTACCAACTCTAATGACTTCTAAAAGCGTCCCCAACGGTACCTTTTAGAGCCAGATTTTATATTTATTTATGGGAAAAAGGGTAGAGAGAGGGGCGGTGACAGCGCTAGCGCTTAGGCAGCTCACGGTCACAGACACCTCTCTGCACATCTGAAATCGCGTCCGGCAAGATCTAGCTGCTGCCTCCACCGTTTGGCACACTCTGAAGTTTAGTCCAATCCATGTCTTAACATGGCAGTGCTTTTATGATGACATGTCATCCAACGTTTCCTCCATGGTGCGTATTGGCAGTAAACTCCAGCTTTGATTGTTAGAAATAAACATACAGTTGTGGTTTCAGTTTGTCCAAAAGTTTGTTCAGCTTTATTTTTGTCTTTCAAATTTGTTTACACATTTCAGGCATTGCTTGTATATAGTCCGTTCGCTACGAAAGTGTGGACACTTTGTATACATAGTTCGTGCATTACATGTTTAAATTATGAAATTAGGAGAAACATAGACAAACATAAAAAAATGATTAATGTTCCCATAGCCACCTTTTGTTTTATCCTTTATTTTTTATCTTACTGTACTTCCTCTTTTGTTTTATCTTACTGTACTTCCTCTTTTTTCATGCAGATAACAAGCAAAGCGATGGGATCCAATGGTTTCTGTATTTTTATGCTACTGATATGCTTCATTCCCATATCTGTTACGGCTGATTATAATGATATCAGTAGTTTATTCACTCTGAGGGACTCGATCACTGAAGGAAAGGGATTCCTCCGTAACTGGTTTCATTCAGAAACTCCTCCCTGCAGCTGGTCAGGCATTACCTGTACGGGGCGTACTGTTGTGGCCATAGACTTGTCCTCTGTGCCAGTTTATGCCCCATTCCCATCATGCATTGGATTATTTCGATCACTTGTTCGTCTCAACTTCAGCGGATGTGGGTTTTCTGGTGAGCTTCCAGATATCTGGGGGAACATGCAGCATCTCAAGTACCTAGATTTGAGCAATAATCAGCTTACTGGTGCCCTGCCTGTCTCGTTATATGGACTTAAGGTGTTGAAAGAAATGCTTCTTGACAGAAATTTCTTTTCTGGACAATTGAGCCCGGCTATTGGTCAGCTTCAAGACCTCAGGAAGCTTTCTGTTTCTGTGAATTCCATCTCTGGTCACCTTCCTGTGGAGTTGGGCACTCTGCAGAACCTGGAGTTTCTGGACCTTAACACAAATGCATTAAGCGGGTCGATACCAGCAACTTTCGGTAACCTGTCTAGGCTCTTGCACCTTGACGCAAGCCAGAATAATCTCAGTGGATCAATATTCCCGGGAATAACTTCAATGCTGAACATCTTGACAGTTGATCTCTCGTCAAATAGTTTGTCAGGGCCAATACCTAAGGAGATTGGTCAATTACAGAATCTCCAACTGCTAGTTTTGGGACATAATGATATTAGTGGAGGCATTCCAGAAGAGATTGGTGACCTGAAGCAGCTAGAATTACTAGAACTCCCTGGATGCAAGCTCTCTGGCTCCATCCCTTATTCAATTGGCGGTCTCAGAAGCTTGAAACAACTTGATATATCAGAGAACAACTTCAAAACTGAACTCCCAACATCTATTGGCAAGCTGGGAAATCTAACTCGTCTGTTTGCAAAGAGTGCTGGGCTCATTGGGAGCATACCGAAAGAACTTGGTAACTGCAAGAAGCTCAAGACACTTTATCTGTCTTTCAACTCTTTCACTGGCAATATACCAGAAGAACTTGCAGATTTAGAAGCCATGGACACATTTCTTGTGGAAGGGAACAATCTGTCTGGTGAAATTCCAGATTGGATCCGTAATTGGGTAGATCTTCAATATATATCGCTGGCGCAGAACATGTTTCATGGACCCCTGCCATTAGTGTCATTGCAGCATTTAGTCAGTTTCTCTGCAGAGACCAATATGCTCTCTGGTTCTATCCCTGGTGAGTTATGTCAATCCAACTCGCTGAAGTCACTCATATTGCACAATAACAATCTGACTGGTAATATTATGGAGGCATTTAATGGGTGCAAGAACTTAACAGAGCTTGACTTGCTAGGCAACCATCTTCATGGTGAGATACCAGATTACTTGGCTGAGCTACCGCTAGTAAGACTAGACTTGTCCCAAAACAATTTCACTGGAAAGCTGCCTCAGAAATTGTGGGAATCATCAACCCTTTTGGAGGTCAGTCTCAGCTACAATCAGCTTACTGGCCCTATACCTGAAAGCATCAATGGCCTCTCCAGCTTGCAGAGGCTACACATAGATAGTAACTACTTGGAAGGACCTATCCCACGGTCGCTTGGAGCTCTAAGGAATATGACAAATCTTTCTTTACGTGGCAACAGGTTGTCTGGGGACATTCCTCTAGAGCTTTTCAACTGCCGAAACCTTGTCACTCTGGACTTGAGCTTGAATAACCTGACTGGACACATCCCGAGGACCATATCTCAGCTGTCATTTCTCAATAGCTTGGATTTGTCTTATAACCAGCTTTCTGGTTCCATACCTGCTGAGATCTGTGTGGGGTTCGAGAATGATGCTCATCCTGACTCGGAATTTTTTCAGCACCATGGGTTCCTTGATCTGTCATACAACCAATTGACCTGGTCATATCCCAACAGCGATCAAGAATTGTGCTATGGTTACGGTGTTAAATCTGCAAGGGAATTTTCTGAGTGGTAACATTCCTCCAGAGCTTGGTGATCTCACAAATCTTGCAACCATCAATCTTTCTTTTAATATGTTAGTTGGCCCGATGCTTCCTTGGTCTGCACCAATGGTACAACTTCAAGGCCTTTTTCTTTCCCATAATCACCTAGATGGCTCTATTCCCATAAATATAAGCCATATACTTCCCAAAATTGCAGTGATAGACTTGTCTAGTAATTTACTGACTGGCACTCTGCCCAAGTCTTTTCTCTGTAAAGAGTATCTAGTCCATCTGGATGTCAGTAGTAACAGCCTATCTGGACAAATCCCATTCATCTGCCCCAAGGAAAAAGAATCATCAAGCTCACTGCTGTTCTTCAATGCAAGCAGCAACAATTTCTCAGGGAACCTTGATGAATCTATTTCGAATTTCACACAACTGTCCTCACTTGATATCCACAATAATAGCCTCAATGGAAGTTTACCATCTGAACTTTCTGATCTCAGTTCACTGAATTATCTTGACCTCTCAAGCAACGATTTCCATGGTGCTATCCCTTGCGGTATCTGCACCATGTACGGTCTCACATTTGCCAACTTCTCTGGTAATAATATTGGCATGGATAGCTTACGAGATTGTGCTGCAGCAGGCATTTGCACTGGAAATGGCATTGATCATATGGTGGTTCATTCATCCCATAGAGTACTGAGAGCAGCGATCATTTGTGTGATACTTGCTGTGATCATTGTGCTAATTCTTTTGGTAGTTTATCTGAGATGGAAGCTATCAAGAAGCAAGCCAATGGCTTTTGTTCCAACCAGCAAGTCCAAGGCTAGTGTTGAGCCAACATCAAGTGATGAACTCCTAGGGAGGAAGTCACGGGAACCTTTGAGCATCAATGTCGCGACATTTGAGCATGCATTGTTGAGGGTCACCGCAGATGATATTCTGAAAGCCACTGAGAATTTCAGTAAGGTGCACATCATAGGGGATGGTGGCTTTGGCACTGTCTACAGGGCAGCGCTCCCTGAAGGACGGAGGGTCGCAATCAAGAGGCTTCATGGTGGACATCAGTTCCAAGGTGATCGTGAATTCATGGCCGAGATGGAGACAATTGGAAAGGTGAAGCATCCAAATCTTGTTCCCCTGCTCGGCTATTGTGTTTGTGGTGATGAACGGCTCTTGATATATGAATACATGGAGAATGGAAGTCTTGAGATGTGGCTGAAGAACCGTGCTGATGCAGTTGAAGCCCTTGGATGGCCAGATCGTTTGAAGATTTGTCTTGGTTCTGCACACGGGCTTTCATTCCTTCATCATGGCTTCGTGCCCCATATCATCCACCGCGACATGAAATCAAGCAACATTCTACTGGATGAGAACTTCGAGCCTAGGGTCTCTGACTTTGGTCTTGCCAGGATAATTAGTGCATGCGAAACTCATGTGAGTACAGACATTGCTGGAACATTTGGCTACATACCACCAGAATATGGCCTCACCATGAAATCCTCTACAAAAGGTGACGTCTACAGCTTCGGTGTCGTCATGCTGGAGCTGCTCACAGGACAGCCACCTACAGGGCAAGAGGAGGTGGAAGGGGGAGGAAACCTGGTTGGCTGGGTGCGATGGATGATTGGGCGTGGCAAGGAGAATGAACTATTTGATCCATGTTTGCCGGTTTCAAATCTGTGGCGGGAGCAGATGTTGTGCGTGCTTTCTGTTGCTCGAGACTGCACGGTTGACGAGCCATGGAAGAGGCCGACCATGATGGAGGTGGTGAGGCGCCTCAAGATGGCCCAGACAATGGAATGTGGTCCTCTGGTGGTGAAAGTTTGTGGGGACATGTAACGCTGGCAGAATGGAATTGGCATACCGCAGTGCAACTAGAATGTCACCGAAGGTTGTTTCTACTGACGCAATGTAATAATGTAGGGCTGTTGTAACTATAGTGTGATCTATCTGGTGGCTAATGTGAGAAGCTAATGTTCAGGCTGTAGTTAGTGGTGTAACCTCTCTGTCTGTATCCAAGTACGGAGTACTTTATAATCTGGTATTTGAATATGGCAGGGTGTGCTGTAGCATGCCCAGGCGATGCAGCGACTTCATTGTTTGGTATTCCCTATGTTTTAAGGATTTTATGGATTGCCAGCACTTTTTGTTAGATTCGGCTCATCTGATCTGCTTTCTACTTTGTTGCGGTCAATGCACCTCTTTGGCTGAATTTACTTGTTCTAGAATTGCTAACAGCTCACGATCGTTTCATTCATCTCTGGTATTGCTGGTGCTACCATAAACTCTACGACCTTACTAAATATTTCTCTTCCCTGTGTCCAAGTAATCCTAAGCTCATGCTAGTAATTATGTGAGACTTCTCAGGTGTTGTTTTGTAGCTGCTGCTGCGTAGCAAGGGTCTCAAATTTTGCTGGGTAACAGCAATCAACTGGTGAAGGGAAGGGGAGAAATAGGGAGGTATGTTGCTCTAATATTCTTACTGTTTATGCTTATTTAAGAATCTCATGAGAATTGACTACAGCCATATGTGGATGGAGAAGAGATGGATTCTCACCTAGAATGTTTAGACATGTTTATCCAGAGTATGTATTCCATTTTTATGGAAATTTTGATTGCTGCATGTCGAGTTATCACGTTTCCCCTAATGAGGATGCCGACCGAAATCCATAGTCACAAATGGGTTTTCTGTACTATAGTCAACTCTATGGTGCTGAATGCTTTTTGTGAGATGTGCCATTCGATGTGTTTTATCAGCATGTTCATATTGATCAATTTGAAGTAAGACATGAGATTGCATCCTTCTATACATGTTTAATCTCAATATACTTTACCATATGTAAGTAAGATCGTGTGGAAAGGAGACAAGAGAGTGAATAAAGGATTGACATGCATTGAAATTTTCTAGGATTCTGGAAATGTCCATATCGTAAAGTTTAGAACCATCTCTGTACCCTTGCTGCCTTTCTGCACTACATTTTTTCCCATCGTTATATGGTCCTGATTAATGGGTTAAAATTGTTATCCAGACTTTCAGGCCTTAGAAGCCAATAGACTGCTCATCAAAATAGTTTAAAACTCTTGCAACAATATTCTCGCCCTGTACTGTTCGTATTAAGAGGCGATCAATATCGATTGTATTTTACAATTTCCTTCTGTTTTCTTGAACAAAGAATTTTGAACCTTCTTTGGCACAAAATGGAATTATACTGATGCCTTGCTTTTAAAAAATTAAAATGCAGCTTGGTGCCACATAAACAAAAGGGTGTTTTTTTTTGTATTTATGCCAAATTGATCTTTAAGCACATTTTACCAGCAGTTTGTTATACCCGTCATCCTTTCAGAGTCTATCTAATCACATACATAATATGTTACTATTCGTGAATATATGTGCCTTGAACAGTGATATATAACCATATGGGTGTTAGGAAACTGAAAGTACAAGGCCAGTGTGGCTGTAGGTTCCCTGAAGGCCAAGGCCGGGATTAATGCAATTTCCCATTATCTAAAAAAAAAAAAGAGAAACTGAAAGTACGGTCAAGAAGTATTTTAGCCATTACTATTTATTATGATGATTTGTCTTATACTCCCTCCGTTTTTAATTATATGATGCCGTTGACTTTTTTATTGAACTTTGACTAACAATATATATGAAAATAATTAGATGTTTAACAAGAAATGTATATTGTTAGATCTATCATTAAAAACACTTTAAGATTAACTTATACATTTAGCTATCTGCACAAATATTTATAAATAAAACGAATGGTCAAAGTAACGAAAAAAGTCAACGGTGTCATATATTTAAAAACGGAGGGAGTAGTTAGGCACCGTACCTGCCTTTCTTTAATTATTAAATCACTGTTCTTTCATATTTTGCTTCTCTTGCAGAACCTACCTGCATTATATATGTCATACAACTCTGCTCCTAACACGAAAAGGTTAGCATACTGTCTTTATACATTGTGTGCCATGCAATCTGTTAATAAGGCAAAACATCACTGCAATTTTTTCTGAATGTTTAGAGGTTAGCTCATCATAATTTAAGGTTGAAATGCTGTAGGAATTTTTCTTTCAATGGATTGAAAAAGTATCTACATTATTTTCTCCTATGCTTCTTTTTCCCATGTTCAGTATTGTTCTTTATTCAGGGATACTTTAGGCTTAATATTTGGCGATATACATATACCTATCTATTCTCGTCTCTTTTTCAATTGTTCTCATTGGAATCTTGGATCACTGGGTCTCATTTTATTTTGGGCTGTTTACTATTTTATCCCTGGTTCAGATGACACTCTGGATCTCTCAGGGTGGTTTACTGCAACAAATGGTGGATAAGATTGCTGATCAATTTCTTTCGATGACAGCTAGGTGGGCATTTTTGGTTCAGAGTTGAACTATGCTGATATAAGGCTTGCCATGTATCCCAAGCAGGTATTACGTTCGAACATGATTAGCAGCCTTTTGGACTTGCATAGTTACATACATTTTGCTATCTGATAGAGTTTCATCATGGTCAGCAGCCTTTTTACACAATTATTTGAAAGAATATACAGAAACAAATGAACATATCTTTTAGTTTTAGAACTATCTCACAGAACTACAAAGGTGCTTTCATATACAGAAATAAATGAACATTTATTTATTTGACTTCCTTTGATCAAGTAACAGATATAGGTTTGGTGTCTTACAAAATTTGTTTCTAGCCGATGAGTCTTCCTGTGGGTAAATTATGTTCATGCTTCTTGAATATTATTTCATACTAATGTGCTTGCATGGTAATTTGTAGGTTGCTGCAATTCATGGTCCTGTTGTTTACTCCATAAATAGGTGTTGTGCTCATTTCAGAAATTATAGAAATAACACTGAGTTCTATTTTTCTACCTTCTTTTTTCGAGAATATAATTCTATTTTTAAATATGTTCATTCAGGGCTGTTTCCTGGACAGAACTGTACCCCCTCCCCCCCTCTTTTTTTTTTGGACGTAAATGAACTGTACCTATTCAATCTTGTGGTAAAGCTTTATTAGGATAAAATAGAGATCTAGATGGTATGGTCAATATCTTGTTATTGATTAAGGTCAAACAAGCAAGACTTTTTGATATCCAAATATGCTACCTGTTTAAATGATAGGATCAGACAGAACTGTTCTCAAAATTCGTTTTTACCATGTTTTTTCTTTCTCCACAGTTTCACCTTTTTATCCATTAGGAAAAGTAGTGTCCTGTATTTTGGCTATATATTCATACCTGCAGTTTATATTATGCTAAGCGATATTTTATATATATTTGAGAGGAAAAGGTAATTGTTTAGAGTGGAAGAGTCCTTTGAAATGTGTGGCTTCGTGTTTTTCTACCCAGAGTTCCTGGAAAATACACTCATTGTCCTTTAAAATGTCGTTTTGTTGACTTCATTTTATCTTAGCTGTTTTAAGGTATGGGCAGGTCAGCCCTTAATAGATTACTCTCCGTTTATTTTCTTTTCCCTTCTATACAATTTGTAGTCCTTAATAAATTAGCATGGCCATGTGATATGACTGTCTTATTTTCCTGTTTGCTCCTTTTTGAAACACTACCATAGGGATCATAGTAACCTCCTTATTCTGAAAGTCCATTCATAATTTATTTATTTTAAATGGTGGTGAGAATTGTTCCCTGCTATTAAACTACAATTATACCATTTTCATGTACATTTTGTGCCCTGGAGTTCATGCCTACAGGGATGTGTGTCCGCACTCGACTTATTGTTTGCATCAGATCTGAGGTTCTCTATTGCGCTTGTTTCAACTATCTTTATCTAACGACTGAGCCTTTTTAGCATTGCTTGCAGATATGTGTGCCAAGACTCTTCTTCAGTAGTTTGTTTTGTAATTGTGATAGAGAAGCCGGGAGTGAAGTACAATTTTGACATAATGGACGACATTACAGGCCAGCTGATCCAGCTGCTTGTTTGGAGGAAGCCAACTAACGATTCTGGGGTTTTTCACCAATTTGCAAAACTTTAAAAATAAAAAAATGTGTACCCAGGACAACATCACTCTGGTATTTTAATGTACTGTTGGTGGCAGAATCTTGTAGCATACGTCAGCTTGGAATTCAGGGACCATATGATTAATGTCGGGTGATTTGGGATGTTTTCCTTTGGTGAGCTGGTTTAAAGCCTATCCTTGTTCAGGCCCAAATAGATTGTCCGATCGAGGGCGATCTTTCGCTTCGTTCGTCTTTGCTTCCGCGGCGTACGTACTACGTAGTCATGTGCATTTTCATTTTTTCATTTTGTAGCTTTTTTACCCGCAGGTCTGCAAGGCGCTCTTCCGCAGGCAGAGGCCCGGCGCATACCCCGCCGAGCTCGCCGCCCGGGAGGACGCCCTCGACAAGCTCTGCGCCGTCGCGCTCGACATCATCGCACTCCTCTCCGCCAACAACAGCTAGCTAGCTGATCATGCATGGTACCGGGCCAACAGCCATAGCTTCGCAATCTCCGGTGTCCATGTCCTGTTCCTGAGCCATGCCAGGGGCAGCGAGGTCGCCGGCGGAGTCCGGTGGGAAGTTTTGGTCAGAAGCTTCTGAATCTGAGAGCGAGGCGGAGGATTTGGGTTGTGCCGATCCAGTTCCAATGCAGGCCACTCATCTTCCTCTTCCGGAGGTCCGTGTGGCCGAGGAAGAATGGCAGACGGTGAAGAAGAAACCTCACCGGAGCAAGGAGCTTAGCATGCGCCCATCGGAGGTTGTTAAACCATGGCGCAAGCTGAAATCCTGGAAGGGACCTCTCCCAAAGGCGCGCGTCTCGCCGAGGAAGACACTCGGGGACGTCATCATGCCCGCGCTTAAGCAGCTACCCGCCGGAGTTACATCGTCGGCGGCTGGCCGGAGCAGGGGCCAATCTGATCCGAAATCCTCGCTGATTCAAAATTTGAATCGACTACGCAATGGGCCGATTGGGTCTGGTCCTGGCCCATCCCGTGTGCGTGTACGTCACAGGCAAAACAGCCCAGAGACACGGCAAGGCAGCCGCCATCCAACTCGATCGCAATCAGGCAATCCCGATTCCAGAAACCGGCGCCCGTCGTACCTGCAGGCGGCGATGGCTGGCGGTGGAGTCAAGGGCTCGGTGGGAGGCGCTGGAGGTGATGGGGGCGGTGACAGAAGGAGGGGCTACGGGCAACAAGCAGCCTGTTCGTCTCGCTGCAGCTGCGGCTGCGGCTACAGAAAAATAACTGCGAACACTGTAGCTGCTGCAGAAAACACTGTAGTTGCTGCTGAAGAAATAACTGCGAACACTGTAGCTGCTGCAAAGCAGCGACACGAACACGCTGAAGGATTCCGTGGCAACCGCTTCAAGCCTACCCGGGGCCGTGGCAGATCGCCATCGCCGCCGCGGCGGGATGATGGTCGTGTGGCTGATGTTGGGGGCAGAGGCGGTCGCGGCCCATCCTCGGGGCGTGGTCGTGGGAGAGGCAACCGGGACGGCAACCCGGGGACCAACGGTGGTAGAGGAGGCGTCGAGCGTGAGGCTCACGTTCGGGCGGATGATCGTGATGGGCACTTGGAGGAAGAGAGACCTCAGCTAGCGGGCAAACACCGTGGCCCAGAGCAAGCCGGGGAGAATGCAAAAAAGAAGAAGAAATTTCAGCTTCAGTGCACAATCTGTTTGGAAGAGCATCATACGTCAAAATGTGGGTTGTTGCTTGGCCCTAAACCATCGGCGGTGTGCTGCGGTTTTGGAGGCAAGGGTGAGGTCTTCTTCCAAATTCCGTATGATAAGGCGGCTCCCATTCCGAAGAAAGTCACAGCTACTGCTCTTGTTACTATTGTGGAAGGAGAGGTCTCTGCTGAATTAGTGAAAGCGGAGCTAGTTAGACTCATCCCGGTTAAGTGGGATTGGGTGGTCCGTCCTCATGGCAACGGCAAGTACCTTGTGACGTTTCCGTGTCAAGTTGAGTTGTAGCGGATGGTTGCCATTAAAAGGATTCCAACCGATAACAATGAGGGTGTCATGGCGTTTGAGGAATGGAGTCAGGAGATAAAGCCGGCCAAGAAGCTTCAGAAGGTGTGGGTTCATGTCTATGGTGTTCCATATGAGATTCGCTCTTTTTTACCTCTATGGGCTGTGGGCACTATTATTGGTGCTACTACTTGTGTGGATATGAAGTACACTAGGAAAGCAGGGGTTGTGCGCATCCAGGTGGCGGTACTTGATGTGGACAATATTCCAGATAGTGTAGATATTGTTGTGGATGACGCCCTCTATGAAATCTTCTTCAACGTTGATTATGTTAGGCCTATAGGAGATGACAACAACGATGATGAAGAGGATGACTTAGATGATGATGAGGGGGATCAGCATGGCAATGAGAAAAAGGGAGAAGACCATGTCATGGAAGAGGCCGATAACTTCGGACATGGCTCCGATGATACAGCAAACCCGGGTCAGCTCAACACCATGGCGTCTGGGCCTAGTGGCACAAAACCAACTGAAGAAGAGGCTCGAATTATTAACAAGGCCATTGATATTGCTGTGGAGGAGCTTCTCATTGAGTGTGCTAACAAGATCATTGCGGAGGAGGCTGATTTTTCGGGAGAAGGTATGGCTGTTTTTGCAGGAGTTGAGCATGCACCACCTCCCATGTCCGAGGTCTGCTCTGACCTGAACGGAGATGGGGGAGGTGGTCACGGTGCTGGTGGGGGGCGGGCTAAGTTACAGCCCCCGCCCGCTGTTCGGACGGCACCGCTCCCGACAGACCATGCTATCGGCTCTGCTGTGGGGATAGCGGTGCAAGCGGATGATGTCATGGAGAAGGAGATGGCGCCCCTGGCTGTGACCGTGGCTGATACAGGGGTGCTAGCTCATGTTGAAGCCCCGGCGGGGATGGGCGACGAGGTCGTGGTGGCTGAGTCCGAGGTGGGACTCGCCGCTATCACCTGCGCTTCTCCAACAAAATCAGCTGAGACTACGGGGGAAAGTTTCTCACTGGGCGGCCTGGGTTCGCGGTCCTCTTACAGCGATGTTGTGAGAGGATCGCCGACCCCAATTAATGGTGAGAACCTGCTGCAAGTTGGGGCGCTCGATGGTACGGGCTCCCAGCTGCCCGGGGGGATGACCCGGTCTACTCCGCCTATCCCGGTGTCGTCCCCTCCTCCTTCTGGTGGCGTGCCCATGAGGGGTGCTGTTGGGGTGGAGGCCTCGACCCGGCCACAAAAGAAGGAGGAGAAGAAACTGAGGAGGAGCACTCGGTCCTCGGTCACTGACGAGCATACACTCGCCAAGACCGGGCGCATGGCGGCAAGAAGGAACTTGGAAACTACTGGTAATAAATCCTTTACGTCTTTTTCAATTTCGCAAGTAGAGACCAAGACTAGCAACTTAGGCATTTCTTTGGGTAGAGATGATAACGAAATTTATTCTTCTGTAGTCTCTCTAAAAAACATAGAAATAGATAGGCTTACTGTTGCTAGTAAAGGGGTTTCAAAACCAAGGGTAGTTTCTAACATGTACGGGGATGAGGAGGAGGACAATTTCGATGCTATTCTCAACCACGCATGTGGTCCATTAAATGAGAATGCGTATGAGGAGGGGCTTGATCACATTTGCAGTGATCTAAATGTAGCCTCTCGAAAGAAAAAGTCCAACTCCGGTAAAAAACAACGGAAGGTTAGGCCCCCGACAAAGCCAAAAACTCCGTCTAAATTGTGTCTCCAATGAAAGGAGTATTCTGGAATAGCAGAGGTCTTGCTGACTTGGCTAAACACAGATATTTGGCGGAGATGGTCCGTGAGGAGCAAATTAATATCATAGCCCTCATGGAGACAGGTCGGGATGAATTCCCAGATTCGACCTTAAAAAACTTCTGTGCTGGCCGAGATTTTATTTGGCATAGCATGGCACCGCATGGAAGATCAGGGGGGGTTCTACTGGGAGTAGACCTCTCAATCTTTGACATTGGATCCATTTCCGAAGGTGATTTTTATGTGAAGTTCACTCTTCGGAATAAGGACGATGGTTTCAAGTGGGTTCTTTACGTGGTCTATGGACCGGCCCAACATGAAAACAAAGAAGCTTTCCTTGCTGAATTGGCAAACTCTTGTTCTCATGAAACACTTCCTTATTTAATAGGCGGTGATTTCAATATTATGGGACGCCCTCAAGACAAGAATAAAGACACTTTTGATCCCAAATGGCCTAATTTGTTTAATCAGGTCGTAGAGGTTTTAGACCTCAAGGAGATTGAGATGTCTGGCAACCAATATACCTGGGTCAGTCATGGGGATGACCCAACGCATGAAAAGCTAGACAGAGTTCTCGTGAGCACAGATTGGGAAGAGAAATTCCCATTATGTACTGTGGAGTCACGGAATAGGGGCCAGTCGGATCACACTCCACTTATACTTAACACGGGGGTGTCGACACATGCCTCTAACCCGCCTTTGTTTAAATTCGAAAGGGGCTGGTTACTTCGAAATGGTTTCTTTGATATGGTGGCCAACATATGGCAGTCGACCAGTCAAGGAAACACAAGCCTCCAGAGGTGGCAGAACAAAATTAGAGCTGTTCGAAAACACCTACGCGGTTGGGCAAAGAATATAGCAGGACATTACAAGAAGGAGAAAAAGAAATTAATTGCTTTAATCGACACGCTCGATAAAAAGGCTGAAAATTCTCCTCTTAATGATAATGAAATTAATATGAAGTTGTACCTCAGGGAAAGATTAGCGACTTTACTGAGGGAGGAAGAGATTAAATGGTATGAACGTGCCAAGGTCACTACATTATTGGAAGGTGATAACAACACCAAATTTTTCCATCTAGTGGCTAACGGCAGGCACCGCAAGCAACACATTTTCAAGTTAGAACAAGAAAATGGTGTTATTGTTGGTGATGAAGAATTGAAGTCATATATAACAAGCTATTATAAAAGCTTGTTTGGACCTCCTGAGGCGAGCAACATATCTCTCAGGGAAGACCATGTACAAGATATTAATCAGGTAACATCGCTGGAAAATGAGATCCTAACGGCACCCTTTACTGAGAAGGAGGTTAAGGAGGCGGTGTTCCAAATGGAGCATAATAAGTCTCCTGGGCCGGATGGATTTCCAGCTGAGTTTTACCAGGTTTTTTGGGAAGTCATTAAAGGGGACTTACTCGCCCTTTTTAAAGACTTTCACGAAGAAAAGCTTCCGCTCTATAGTTTAAATTTTGGTATAATTACCCTGTTACCAAAAACAAATGACGCGAAGCAAATTCAACAATATCGACCTATCTGTGTGCTGAATGTCAGCTTTAAAATTTTTACTAAAGTTGGCACGAACAGAATTAACGCAGTGGCAGGGTCGGTAGTACAACCTTCACAAACGGCATTTATTCCGGGGAGGAACATTATGGAGGGAGTGGTAGTCTTGCATGAGACCATTCATGAACTTCATACGAAGAAGCTGAATGGAGTCCTGTTTAAAATTGACTTCGAAAAGGTTTATGACAAAGTCAAATGGTCTTTTCTTTAGCAAACCCTTCGTATGAAAGGGTTTTCTCCAAAATGGTGCCGATGGATAGAGAAATTCGTTGAAGGTGGTAGTGTCGGTATCAAAGTTAATGATGATATTGGCCGTTACTTCCAAACGAAGAAGGGGTTGCGTCAAGGAGATCCTATGTCACCTATCTTGTTCAACATAGTCGCCGACATGCTGGCGGTGCTCATTAAAAGAGCAAAGGATGATGGACAAATTAGTGGCATTATACCCTATCTTGTGGATGATGGTTTGTCTCTTTTACAATATGCAGACGATACCATTTTGTTTATGGACCATGATCTTGAAAAGGCGAAGAACATGAAACTGCTACTTACCGCCTTTGAACAATTATCGGGTCTGAAAATAAACTTTCACAAGAGTGAGCTATTCTGTTATGGCGAGGCTGCCGCATTCGAAGATGACTATATGGAGTTATTTGGTTGCAATGTGGGGGAATTCCCATTTCGATATCTGGGTATACCGATGCACCATAGAAAACTCTCCAATAATGATTGGAAAATAATAGAGGAAAGATTTGAAAGGAAATTAAATTGCTGGAAGGCCAAACACCTCTCTTATGGAGGACGCTTAACTTTATTGAACTCGGTTCTCAGCAGTCTTCCTATGTTTATGATGTCTTTCTTCGAAATCCCGAAAGGGGTTCTCACCAACCTGAATTTCTATAGGTCCAGATTCTACTGGCAAGGTGGTAAAAATACTAACAAATACCGCTTGGCCAGATGGGATCTTTTATGTCGCCCTAAGGACCAAGGAGGCTTAGGTATCATTGATCTTGAGATCCAGAATAAATGCCTATTAAGCAAGTGGTTATTCAAATTGCTTAATGAGGACGGCATGTGGCAATCTTTAATACGGAATAAATATTTAGGTTCCAAGACGTTGTCATAGGTCGGGATCAAACAAGGAGACTCTCATTTTTGGAGGGGTCTTCTAAAGGTCAAAGATGAGTTCTTATCATGTATATCTTTTAATGTTAAAGATGGTTCTCAAATTAGATTTTGGGAGGACACATGGTGTGGAACTAGGCCGTTCAGTGAGCTATATCCTAATTTATATCATGTCTCTTATAACCACGATGATACAGTTGCTCGGGTTATGGGTGGTGCGCCTTATAATTTATCCTTTAAGCGTACCTTGATTGGGATTAAACTCACAGAATATAATGACCTCATAGCTAAAATCTCAACTTCTAGATTAACTGATGAACGGGACACAGTGTCATGGAAACTACATAGATCTGGACAATTTTCGACTCGGTCTATGTATTCTTTCCTAATGAACCAAGGCACTCCTTTCCATCCTAAGCTAATCTGGAAGTTGAAGCTACCCTTAAAAATAAAAATTTTCCTATGGTATATTGTTAAGGGTGTCATTTTAACCAAAGACAACCTTGCTAAGCGTAACTGGTTGGGGAGCCAAAAGTGTTGTTTTTGTAATCTTAATGAGTCAATCCAACACTTGTTCTTTGACTGTCATCATGCTAAAACCATCTGGAGGGTAGTTCAAACTGCTACAGGGCTTAACCCACCTAGATCTTTATCTCATATTGCGGGAGATTGCCTTGCTAATATTAACTCAGACAAGCGTAAAATTATCTTAGTAGGTGTGGCAGCTATGTGCTGGACGATGTGGCGATGTAGAAATGAAGTTTGTTTTGATAATGTAAAATATACATCGTATATGCAGACACTTTTCAGGGGAGCTTATTGGCTGCGGTATTGGGCGCTGCTGCAGCCTGAGGAGGCCCGTGACCACGTTCGTGGGGTGAGCGCAGCATTGGAGGTCGCTGCATTGGAGCTTTATGCCTCTCACGGGTGGAGATTTAATAATAGACTCGGTCCTCCATAGTTTAATTTGCTTTTTTTAAGCTCTCCTAAAAGAATTTTACAACTGTAAAACTTCAAAAAGTATGCGCATATCCATTGTTTGCCTTTCCATAACAGCTAAAACCCTGAGTTGAGTTTGCAACCAAATACTTCATGTTCTGTCCAATCACGGGCACGGCTACTCGATCGGTGCATGAGAATCGGGCAATAAAAAAAAAAGATGGGTCGACAGCCAAGTGACTAATCAACCTGTAAATAGATCCAATTAACCGCGCGCGCACACACACAACACCTAATTAAACAAGAGATATTGGCCGCTTGTATCTATGTGCACGTTGCAAATTAACTAAACCCATGGCATCAACATGCGGTGGCAGTAAGGCCAAGCAGTAACAAACAAACAAACGCCCGTGCCCAAAACATAATTAGCCTTTGAACAGGAACCGATGCAGCGGCTCAAGCAAGACTGCAAGAGACAAAAATCTCGTCTGCAAGTAGCCAGCTCGTAGCTACGAGTAGCTTGGACTGAGAGGGACGCAGCTCACCAGAACGAACCCAGCGTCCCAGCACAGTGAACAATAGTACTCCAGTACACGGTTTTGTTGGATCCGATGGTATCATACGTATGGCTTGTCTCGGCAAATAAATAAAACCACAATAACGATAACTAGCGTACGTAGCATCACATCACATCATGCTTACAAATCACGGTTCACGGGCATGCTTACAGATCACGGGCATGTAAGAAATGAAATCTGGTCCAAGCCATGAGATGAGACCTACCGATCATCATCAGGCTGTTCGGCAGGCTGCAGTTGCGGCTGCGGCTACAGAATTGTAGCTGCTGCTGAAGAAATAACTGTGACAAAGCCTCCAATCGAACAGGCTGATCTTCTGCGCCCAAATTCCATGCGCCACAAATGCATCTCGCCACCTAGCTACTACTGTAGGTTTCTGCTCTGGGATTCTTCGTGAGATCGTCAAATGAACGCGCCGCTGAAATACAGCCACATGCAATGTATATGCTTCGCCGTGCCCCCGGCTTACGCAACACCAACTTGTAGTAATAAAAATCACACCAAACCCTCCCTGAATCCTTATCAAGTTTGGCGTCTCAAGTCACGCAAACGCAGCACGGACGACTCGTCCGGCTATTATTATCCTTGTCACGGACGTACCACGACATGCTAGCCTGCCGGCTCCAGTACCCGCACTTGCCGTTGTTGTGAATCTCGCCAAGTACAGCAAACATTGGCCGACAAAACGGAACCGTACTACTACTGGTTTTCTATAGGGCCCAACTGCCAGTGACGATGATTACAATTTACAACCAATTAAAACGAACAGGGCCGAAGTAACACAGAAATCGCTCTTCCAAAATTCCACTTAAAAGTTTATTAGGCAAATTCTCCGTCTGATATTATTGTTCCGTGGCGTAGGGGTCTTGCTTGCCTGGTCCAGATGACTGAGGACGGCGGTTTAATTTGTTGAGCCGTCCAAAAATCACGTGAGCCGAAAGAGTACAAGCCGAGTGACGGTGGTGGTATCATGCGCTTCCGTCGACCTGTGAGTGTGACCCGCGTCCGCGCTGCCGCAAATGTCCGATGCGAGGCGAGCGAGCACTGGCAGTGGCAGACTGTTTTATCCAGTTCCGTGCCAGATGCCAAACAGCCCTAGGTTGGCACCGCCAGTTTCGATCTTTTCGTCCTTGTACATTCCTCCATATTTCACGAGTCGTGAACTCGTGAGCTTCTGCAAGCTAGCTACTCCTACCTTATGAAGTGACGACTGCCGAGAATGGTTCATCTTTTGCTTAATCCTACATTTCAAATTGTGAAGGTAGTACTAGCTTAGATTAATTGAGCCACGGGCCAGCACAGCAAGGCACCACCCCTCGAGACCATCAGATTCGACCACACCCCACGCACGAGCCGAAACAGGTACTCGGAACTCGACTCCATCCATAAACGGCATAGATGCAGGCGCCCAGGAACAAAAACAACACTGCTAGCTCGGCGGTCACATGAACTGGGCAGACGGCCATGCCCGCCCGCCGGCCTGGTGCATCTTCACCTAGCCCTGTGACCTCGGAACAGTGCCCCTGCACGGCACACACACGCACGCACGCATTCACGCCCCCTCACATGGCCCGCCACCTCGCGCGAGTAAAAACGACACGACCGGCGCCGTGGACTCGCGCCAAGGCAAGGCTGCCACCGCGCGCACCGGAGCGCGGCAGGAGATCACGAGACGGGCAGAAGCAAGCAACCGCCGCGGCTCGCTCACATGCTTGCGGCAAGTCGGCCACCGAACCCAACCACCGAGGCGACGAGAGCGGCAGAAAGCGAGAGAGACAAACGGAAACGGTCGCGACGACGCGAGGCGCCGCGAGCTAACCCCATGGACCGAGTAGTAAACCGAGTAATTAAGTTGTAGTAAGGTTTTGAGTTTATCATCAGCAGTGAGAAGAGAGAGGAACGCAAGGCAACAAGTAGCAAGCCAACAAGAACAAAAAAAAAAAAATCCCCGGGAAAAAATTGCTACGTACAGCAACGGCCAAAAGCAGAAGCAAACGAGGCGTGCACCCACTCCGACGACACGGTGACCAGGACGGCCACATGGCCCGGGAGCCGGACGGCGGAAACGGACGACGGCTTGTGATGATGATGATGATGAACTGGACGTACCACACCAACTCCCTCCCAGCTCGCTGTCGCTAGCTGTGGCGCCGGTGCGCCGCCGCGGCGCTGGTCGTGGCGCCGGCGCCGGCAGCCGCCTGCGCGGCCATGGCGAGCTCGAACTGCCGCATGGAGAGCGCCGGAAGGGGAGGCGGCGCCACCGCCTGTTGGAGCTGCTGCTGCGGCTGGGACGAGGCGGCGGCGGCGGAGGAGGAGGAGGAGGTGGACGCGGCGGCGGATGAGGAGGAGGAGTCGGGCGGTGGGGCGGCGCGGTTCCAGGAGCGGAGGCTGGTGGTGGTGTTGGTGCTGCCGTCCCAGCCGATGTGCGCCACGTGCTTCACGTCCGTCGGGAGCCCGATCACCATCTCCCGCTCCTCCTCCTCGTCGTCGTCCTCGTCGTACACCGCGAAGATCTGGGACAGGTTCTTGAACCCGCGGAGGAGACGCGCCACCAGCGACTCCCCCTTCCCCGCCGGTTTCCCCGGCGCGCCGCCTGACGCCGCCGGGCTTAATTCACTTACTGCTCCAGTACACAAATCGACAAGCTTTGGTTAGTAATCTGAACCAGGCGCAGATGAACGAACTGACGGGGACAGAACAGAGCTCGATATTGCTCAACTGGCTAATATACACGCACCTTGAGGCTTCTTGCCGGCGTGGCGCGAGGTGTCGACGACGTCGACGCTGGAGGAGGAGCGGCAGCCGGAGGAGAAGGGGATGGCGATGAACCGCCGCTGCGACTGCTCCTTGCTCATGGCGACTCACGCACGGCTCTCGCCCCCGCACCGCGAGCCCAAGAACACGGAGCGTGCAATCCGGCCAGCAGCCCTTGACTTGACGGGGTCTGCCTGTTGGAGCAAGCAGAGCACAGCAGCGGAGCAAGCTGGTGGCGAGGCAAATTTCAGAGCGAAGAAAGTCGCGTTAGGTCTGCACTGCACGCGCGCGCGGCACTGACCCGGCCGTCCACTGGTCGCGCAGTTCCGTGCGGCGGGGGAGACGCGACTGAATACAAGAGAAGAAGTGGGTGTAGCACTGCGACGGCAAAAATACAGACAGCTACGCGGCTGCTTTAGCTAGTACGCCTACTCCGTCTACAATATTGGCATGGCTGTGCTGTACTACCAGTGCTGGTCTATCGGGGCAGGAAAGAGGGAAAGAGACCTGATGGGGACTGGGGAGTGGTTTGCGAATGGGTTGGGTTGGGTTGGTTGCGGTTGGGTTTGGTGCCCACCCGAACCCCAACGCCTTTCTTTCGGACAGCACAGCGCACACCGTGCGTGCACCTCGCGGCCGGCAGACATGCGGGCGGGTGAGGCGGGATCGCCGGAGCCGCTGCTCCTGCCTCCGCTGTTGTTCGCTCAATCGCTCGCTCGCGCACCGGGACCAACTGCTCCTCTCTCTATCACCGGGACCAACTGCATCAGCCTGAACCTGATGATGCAGCGGCGCTACGACCCGCGGGCAAACGACTCCCTCTCCCCAGCGTGGACGCTTCTGGCGCCGTGGTACTCCTCTCCCCTGGGGCTTGCTTGCACCGCGTTCGTGTTGTGTTCCATTCCGCGATCTTGCCAGCTTGCCGATCGGCACGGGCGCGGATTTTTGCCGTTTTCAGTTGCCATGCTAATCGGTTTTCACCTGCTCCAGTTGTACCCGTGTACTGAGCTCCCGAATCCATGTCAAAACGCAGTCCCTTTCTACCTTTCCTTCACAGAAGTTCTCGCCTTTTTCACGTTGGCGTGCCCTGCATGACAAGGACCCGCACGCAAGAGCATGCATCGTCAACCTACTACCTTGCCGCACAGATGGCTCCTCATCCTGTTTCCATGGGTTTTTGTTAAAAGAGTGAAAGGGACACTGTGTCCATAATAATTCAGTAACAAAACGATGGCCTTCCGTGACGGGCTTCAAAAATGCTGCTAGATGGCGCAGGAGTGCGACGTGCCGGACCCA
Organism: Eragrostis curvula; assembly: GCA_007726485.1. Classification (NCBI taxonomy): domain Eukaryota; kingdom Viridiplantae; phylum Streptophyta; class Magnoliopsida; order Poales; family Poaceae; genus Eragrostis; species Eragrostis curvula. The sequence goes on along the minus strand of RWGY01000009.1, from coordinate 21,189,983 downwards.
GTGATCAACTCGTGGGCCTATTACACTGAATGGACTCTTCCTTCTCTAGATTCTGGACCACCACCGAACGGCGTCCACTTCTGTCTTTATTTCTTTCCTTAATCAACGGCCCGTGGACTCTGCTCTGCTTGCAATTGGCGCTGCTCTGTTTGTAAAGTCAGTAATATCACCTAAGCAAAAATAATCTCCTCAAAAAAAAAAAAAAAACCTAAGCAAAAATAACGCAACTTCTGCTTTGTTTATAAGTTGTAACATGGCACCCAGTATCACCTAAGAAAAAAAAAATGCAACTGCTACGATAGCAGAGGATAACTATAGTAGTAACTACTGGTATATGTTCTTGTACGCTCGATGATGCAGACAAGCTTCGATGGGCACGCCAATTGGCTTGTTGAGCGCACTGCAAATGAATGTTCCCTCTAGTGTCAGCACACGCTAATGCATCAGTAACAGTCTTAATTGGCTGACCCAAACCTAAATTCTCGTCGCTGCTTATTCATTTTGCAACAACATACCAGGGCTCGGGGCGCTTCTCGTCGGTGGCAAATCTCTGACTCGCCGGAATCTCCAACGAGAACCACCGGCGCGACCTCCCACACAGCGTCGTCCTCGGCTCTACCGATAACGAGATCCCGACGGACGTCGACGTAGAGACAGCTGCCTGCGTCTTCACAGGCCTACCTACTGCCTAGCATACCCTGTCGTCGGAGCGCCTGTTTCCGGCGAAGGCCGGCCTCACTGGTCAGTGCAGCAGCTCACCGGAGACTGCCCGTCGAGGAGAACGGCAAGCCATCAGTCGAGCGAGCGGGGAAGGCGGAGAGTGGTGCCACGCAACTGACCGTCCACCTGGGCCGTGCAGGCCCGATCCAAGGCCGGGGAGAAACAGAGGGGGGTCGCTGTTTGGAATAGCGACCGTCCGGACGCTATTTCGAATAGCGACCGCCCCTGGGCTCGGCTGCCCACCCTCTTGGGCGACGGCCACGCTGTTCCAGACCAGCGCCGCGGCCTCCCGCCGATGCGGATGACCCGAACCCAATACTTAACCGGTGTGCGACGGCGTACTTGGAGCTTTGCGGATTGTGTCCGCTTGCCGCCTGCCGGTGCCTCGACTCGACGGAGTTCGGCGCTACGCACCGGCACCGTTGATTTCGAGCGGAACGGCGTGTCCAACTGGCGAGCACGGTCTCGCCGCCGGTCACACGGCGTCGCCCCCGTCACATCTCTCATCGGCCGGCGTTCATCAGACGTTTTCGGAGCTGAGCGCGTCGCCGATTTTGACAATGTGCGGCACCATCCCTACTCTGCTCGACGCGCGGCGCTCCGTGGAAATCGCGCTGGTGCGCCGCGTGCCCGACCCTGCCGCCGTTGCTGCATCCATGAATTTTGTCGATGGTGAAGTAGCGCCCACTGCCCACGAAGGTAGTGGAGCTCCAAAACAAAAGCTACAGGTAGACAGAGTCCCCAGCTGCATTCTGTAGGTTTTTTTGAATGTCTGCATTCTGTAGGTTTCGTAGGAGGATCTCAACACCAAGATTTTTGGACACTTTCAGTGTGCATGTCATGCACCCACTTTTCATCGAACAAGGTTTAGCATTTTTCATGGCATTTTTATGGTTCTGGGACTTGGAAGTCGGAATTGTACACTTATAAATTCAGCAATCAGAAGCCAATTAGGTGTATCTACTTTGTGGGTGGTAAACCGGCAATGTCGTTTCAGGTTCAGTAAGACATGGGCTCAGAGGAAGGTTCAGGCGGATTGCATATTGTTAAGACAAGTATGGCCCGGAAGAATGTTTGCTGTGTGTCTCGTCCGTGCCTGCCTGCCTTCTTCTTCTTTTTCTTTTCCTTTTCTCCTAGCGACAAGTGCATCGCTGGATTCCTACTTACGATTCTAGTTGTTGCTCAACGTGCTTCATCTGCTTCTATAACTGCCAGCATTGGAAACTCAGAACAGATTTCCTCGCTTTGTTCTGCATCTTCTGTAAAATGTGTGCAGGAAATACTACATACATACATAATACAGAAAATGTGTTCACAACCTTTTCCGCTTCAACTTCGGATCATATATATATGGTGATAACACGGGAGGTAGTCCATTCGAGCAAGGTAGTCCAGTTCCAGTAAGAACACGGGAGCTGCTCATTCGAGCAGCATAAACAGGCTAAAAAATGTTCTGATTGTTTACTCGTTGAGATGCTCTCTGGTACAGGTACAATCATATGACTTCACTTGCTGGTTTGTCAAGCTCACTCTAAAATGTACGTCCAGATATACATGGAATACATATCAGATTTATTAAAACTGTAACTTACTTTTACAATCAATCACATCTCAAAAATTTGCACTACTATGTCGAAGATATCACCAGCGTCAGTGTTGGTCAGCTCTAACAGCTTTGATCAATCAATGAAATTCAATTCACCTACTACGAGTTTCAGTCTCTTTATTCCGGGTTTGGGCGCATCGGCTGCTCACTTTCCTCGTCAAGGAATTGAAGAAGATGACGGCGATGGCGGAGCCGCCGTGCGCAGGATGACGATCCAAGTTTTTCTGATGGCCACGAAGGAATTTTCCCTTAAATCAATGGCGGCGTTGAGGTCGATTGCGTCAGAATATGTCGAGGATCTCCTGGATGAAGCCGTTGCAGAGCGGGCAGTTGCTGCGGCTGACCCAGAGCTCGCGTGAGCAAAGGCGGCAGAAGGTGTGGCCGCAGGGGATGAACGCCGCGCCCTTGTGCCGCACCACGCAGACGCAGCACACGTGCACCATCTCCTCGCCGTCGTCCTCGTCGTCGTCATTGGCACATGGACCGACGAGGCCGTAGACATTCCGACGCACATCTACTTCACCATCGCGTCATGCATGGAGAACGTAAGGCTAAGATTGAAAACGACTATCACTAGCAGTTTAATCGGAGGTTCCTGAGCGAGCTCGGCTCGCCGGACTAATTAACTAGGAGTCTTCCGAAACCCTAGAAAATCATGAGACAACACATCGCCGAGTCAATTACGCTCAACGACTTGGCCGGCTATAGCCCGCACATGAAAACCTTTGTATTTGTATTTCAATAAATCTAAATAATATATATGTTCTTTATTTTTGTTTCTCTTTGTTGTTTACTTTGTGTACTCAGTATACTGGCACGCCCGCATCTCTTTCACTCTCATTTAGGGCTGTGTGGAGGACGGGAAGACCCTGCTGCGATTTCGCACGAGTGCGCGCAGGCTTCTTCTCCCTGTTTCTCTTCACCATCGTCAGGTTGCGCCACGACTTGAGTTCGTCGTCGCCGCAGCTCCCGTGTCGTTTTCGTCCGGAGCACTCCTGCGGCCAACTGGCGGCCTCGCCGATCATCCAGGCCGTCGCCGTTCAGGACTGCGGTCGATGTCATGACCCCCTAAGACAAGATGAAATAGTCTAGTTGTTATTCGTGTGATCTTTTACATAACTAGTATGCATATCCTTTTGCATACACACACATGCATCAACGCTATGGTTGCAAGTCCGTGTGCGCGCGTTTGTGCGTCCTCAGTGGCGCGCACGACGTCCTCGATCTGGACCCAGTGATGAACCCGACGGCCTCGGTGGCGCGCACGACGTCGAGCATACCCGGCGAACGCCAAGTCAGAGATGAAGGCGATACTGTGGTTGCAGCGCCTGGCCTTGCGGCTTCAATGGCGAGCGCGCGACCCCACGGCGATGAAGATGTCCATGCGGGCTCGGCGGCGCGACCCGCGGCGAGATGAAGACCGTGGAGCGATGGACTCCGGTGCACTCCAGAGTAGCCATGAGCTGTCTGAGGCGTCGCCGTAGTCACATTGCCCGGCGGCGACGGCACTGCAAGTGCATAATGTCTTGAAGGTCCGAAAATACTCATGTGTTGTATTGATGTTTATGAACATTCGAGCATATGTATTTGCATATGAACGTGTTTTGTTTGCAGATTTTATCATCACGAGGCCTTATGCTAACAGGGTCGCGCAATAATTTATTTATCTTGTTATGTTAATCTCGTACTCTCTTACGACTCTACCGTGTCGTCGACTCGACTACGCCAAACATAGCCATACATGTTCCAATTATACCCCTACCATATACACGTCGCATGTGACTGACGAGGCCGGATGACGAGGGCGGGCACAACCTACGCAAAAGCCGTGCTATCATTGACACATGGACTGATGAGGCCATGGATATGCCGACGCCCATTAACTTCACCACCGCGTCATGCATGGAGAACGCAAGGCGAAGATTGAAGACGACGACCACTAGCAGTTTAATCAAAGGTTCCTGAGCGAGCTCGACTCGCCGGAGTAATTAACTAGGAGTCTTTCGAGACCCTAGAAATTCTAAGGCACCACAGCGTCGAGTCAATTATGCCCAACGACATGGCAGGCTATGGCGTGCATATGGAAACCTTTGTATTTGTATTTCGATAAATATAAATAATATATGTGTTCCCTATTTTTGTTTCTCCTTGTTGTTTACTTTGTGTACCCAGTACACTGGCACGCCCGCATCTCTTTCACTCTCACTTATGGCTGTTTAGAGAAATCCCCCTACGTGATTTTTCTCTCCAAAGAGATCCTTTCCAACATCTTTGCTCCATCTGTGGAGTAACTTATATCTTTTCTTTTTTTAAAAAAAAAGACACGTTAAGAAAAATGCCACGGAACACAAACTAAAAGCATGGACACAACTATGAATATCAAATAGCAAATTAAAATGAAAAACTAGTACTATGATTGCAAGAGTTCAGAAATTTGATTAAATAAAAGTTCCGAAAAAACACACGCACAAGTCACAAGAACACACAAATCACGAGACAGAAACACACACGCGCGCTCACTGCTACTTGTTACCGAAGAACTGCTGGTACTCGTTACGGAAGCGCTCTTGCTGCTGCTTGGGCACTAACTAAATATTAAGACGGTCGTATTGCTGTAACAACTCTTCCATGCTTCCACACCCTTTCTCACGCGTAATATGTATGGAAGCTCTTTGAAACACTCGTCGCACCACGCTTTCAAATTGCCGGATTTGTTGGATCGGTGGATGAATTCCTTCACGTCGAAGTGGTGAAGAGCATAACATAGTAGATATTTCATATTGGTGTTGAGATTCATGTTGTCTTAAAAAGAGTCGTGGTGATTGTCTTTGTACTTTGAGGCAACCATCATGTTGAAATCTTTGATTTTTGATAAATTTTATTGCGTGTTGTTGAAGTTTTTTAACGGTGGGAAACCGTAGTCAAGTGTTTTGTGTTTTGTGAACGGGGAAAACGTCTTCAGGGAAGGCGTCTTTGCGCTGCTTGGCCGCTCCTCCGCTGGCTTCATCGGCGAGCTCATCGCTTCCCTCCTTCCAGATCGACGACGAGCTCGTGTGCGCAGGAAGGCCACGCGCGGCTCGGCTGCCCACCCTCAGCGTCGGCGGCCACGCTGTTCGAGACCGGTGCCGTGGCCTCCCGCCGATGCGGACGACCCGAACCCAATACTTAACCGCCTCTCCAACACCAAGCTATACCCTCTCCTTGCTGGCGGAATCGCCTTCAAGCGCGGCGCGACCCCATTCCACGATTTCTTCATGCGCGTCCCCGGCCATGGGCGGCGAGCTCCTCAAGTCTCGCATCACGCGCACGCCCCCTGGTGCGTGGTCGGTACTTCATTTGCGTCGGCGAGATGCATCCGCACGTCCTGCTGCTTACCGGCGAGACCGTGCTCGCCAGCCCCGTCGCCCCGTCACACCTCTCACCGGAGTTCGTCAGACTAATTCGGAGGTTTGCGCGTCCTCGATTTTGATAACGTGCCGGTTGGGTTGGGAGACGCAACCCTCGTGTGGAACCATCTCTGCTCTGCTCGACGCGCGGCGCTGCGTGGAAGTCGCGCTGGTGCGCCGCGTGCCCGGCCCCGCCGCCGTTGCTGCATCCATGAATTTTTTGTCGATGGTGAAGTAGTGCCTACTGCCCACGAAGGTAGTGGAGCTCCAAAACAAAATGTAACAGGTAGACAGAGTCCCCAGCTGCATTCTGCAGGTTTCGTAGGAGCACCTCAACACCAATATTTTTGGACACTTTCAGTGCGCATGCGCGTGCACCCACTTTTTCATCGAACAAGGTTAAGCATTTTCGTGGCGTTTTTATGGAACTTGGAGTACGAAATCGTACTCGTGTAAATTTAGCAATGACAAGCCAGATAAGGTGTACTTTGTGGGTGGCAAACCGGCAATGTCGTTCCAGGTTCAGTCAGACATGGGCTCAGAGGAAGGTTCAGGGCCTGAAGAATGTTTTCTGTGTATCAGATTGCATTTTTGTAAAATGAGAATGTCCCTGAAGAATGTAAGATAAGTGTGTCTCATCTGTTACTGCCTGCCTTCTTCTTTTTTCCCTTTTCTTTTACCGATAAGTGCATCGCTGGCGTCGTACTTACGACTCTAGCTGTTGCTCAACATGCTTCATCTGCTTCTATAACTACCCGCATTGGAAACTCAGAACAGATTTCCTCGCTTTGTTCTGCATCTTCTGTGAAATGCGTGCAGGAAATACTAGAAACATAATACCGGAAATGTGTTCACAAACTTTTCCGCTTCAACTCCTGATCATATAGGGATAAAAAAACAAGTAGATAATCCAGTTCCAGTAAGGATATGGGAGCTGCTCATTCGAGCTAAATAAACAGGCTAAAAAAATGCTCTAATTGTTCACTTGCCGGTTAGTCAAGCTCACAACCACTCTACAAATGTACGTCCAGATATACATGCGTACATACAATATTTATTAAAATCTTAACATACTTGTACAATCAATCGCATCCCAAAAATTGGTACTGTGTTCTAGCCAACACAGGCTTCAGTGTTCGCCAGCTCTAACAGCTTTGATCAATCAATGGAATTCACCTACTACGCGTTTCAGTCTTGCAGAATCGGGAGTGGGGCGCATCGGCCGCTCACTTCCTCGTCAAAGAATTGAAGAGGCTGAAGAAGATGACGGTGATGGCGAAGCTACCGTGGGCATGACAAGCCAAGAAACTAAAAATCAATGGCGGCGGCTAGCTCAAGCTCGGTCAGAAGATGTCGAGGATCTCCTGGATGAAGCCGTTGCAGAGCGGGCAGTTGCCGCGGCTGACCCAGAGCTCGCGTGAGCAGAGGCGGCAGAAGGTGTGGCCGCAGGGGATGAAGGCCGCGCCCTTGTGCCGCACCATGCAGACGCAGCACACGTGCACCATCTCCTCCTCCCGCCCCTCGCCGTCGTCCTCGTCGTCGTCGCCCGCCGCGCCGCCGTTCTTGCGCGCCTCACCGCCGCCGCCGTCCTCGTCCTCGTCCTCGTCCCAGCTGTCCGTCTGCTCCAGCAGCGCCATCAGCGACATCTGCGCGGCCGGCGCCTCCTCCTCCTCCTTGCCCTCGTCTTCCTCCTCCTCCTCGTCGCCGTCCTCTTCTTCTTCTTCCTCGCGGTTGTCGTCGTCTTCCGCGTGGTGATCGTCCTCGTGTTCCTCGTCCCGGAGGTCGATGTGGACGGCGGGGCGCCTGGAGCTGGAGCGAGTGGAATTGGGGCCGACACGGGTGGAGCCGACGCGCGTGAAGGTGGGCGTGGTGCGCAGCGACGGCGCGCGGGAGAAGGTGCGGGAGAAGGCCGCCGCCGCCTCGCCGGGGGAGTAGTTGTACTTGTTGCTGCGGTTGGTGCTGCTGTTCGTCGCCGCGGGTGCCGCCGCCGCCGCCGCCGCCTTCGACGGCGCGTGCCACGCGTTCGCCGCGCGACGGAGCCGGAGCCGGTCGCGCAGCGGCTTCCAGTTGATCATGCCGCCGCCGCCGGCGTCTGCGTCCCTCGATGTGGGGCTGCCGCCGCCCTCGCCGGCGTCGGCGTCGGCGTCGTCCTGGGGCATCTTGAGGAAGTCGCGGATGGCCGGGTCCGGCGTGGACAGCTGCTCCGACAGCGTCATCGTCCGCCGCATCTCCGGTCGCCGGCCGTCCATCTCTCGCTCGCCGGGAACGCCGCGTCGCTGCAGGGGTAGGTCTCGCTGGTGCGCGTCGTGGTTTGGGAGGTGTGAGGCGATAAGGTGGCGGTAGATGCGGGGGTGGCGTCTTATGGCCGGAATGCGCGCGCGTGCGGAGGAAGGAGGAGAGGTGGTGGTGGAATAGACGGGGGGCACCTTGGAGCGGGTCTCGCGGGCTTTTTAAACTCCGGCTCACAATTACCGCAACGTACGGGCGATGCGGCGGAAATAACCTTGTTGCCATGCATTGGTTTAACTATTTTTGGACCTGGGTCGTCTCAATTTCAGATTTTCAGTGCCCTTCAGGCAGCAATCGAGAAGCATTTCCGATTTTTTGTAGCTATGATTCAGTGTCATGTTATTTTGCGTGTTTGTGAAAAAAATTTATGGTCCTATTGCGGTGAAGGTAAAGCTTCTTTCGATGCTTTAGGCAATGATTAGAAGTCTGCGACCTTGCTCCCTGAATCTCTGATCTTCGGTAGATCGACTTGATGTGCTAAAATTCATATTTGCCATCGCTAGATTAGACATTCGTATACTCGCAAAGATTAGACATTCGTATACTCAGTACACCGTTCAGGACAAATCAGAACAAGTACAGGAAAATACAGTAATGATGCCACCAAAGGGGATAGTTCAAGATGCACGCATGCTGCGTCTAAGCAACGGCGTTGGATTGCATGTTCCATTCTTTACAGGCATCATAGTGCGTTCAACATCGAAACGCTACATGATTTTCTACAATGCTTTGATACAAAACGGAACAAGCATTTGCTCTAAATTTTTTTATCTCACTGCACGTGCATTTCAGTACAAGTCAAGCATATGAAGGTGCCCGTTTTACATCCATGCTTGCGTCGACCACCATTATGATATTTGATCAGTTTGGCGTTCGGTGAGAGGACGACGACGTCGCTGCCAGATAAGCTGTAGGCCGGTACGTATTTGGTGCTCAGCGGGTACACTCTGCATTGCCGCTAACCAGTGTCTTTGTCGCTTGCTATCGCAACCACTCCAGTTGACCTCATCGCCTTGGTGTCGATCCGTTGATCGCGTGAGCTAAATTAGCACGCACCTGCAACAGCCCTTCACTGTTAAGGTAGAGAAAGCACGCAGTAGGTAGGTGAGAGCTGGCTTGCGCAATCTCAGGAGAATTTCCACTCTCCCTTTTTTTCTTCCCCATGTCCAATCGCTGTTTGATCAAAAAAAAAAATGTCCAATCGCTGTTTGATCAAAAAAAAAATGTCCAATCGCTGTTATTAAGGCCGGTATGGAAATGGAACACAGGAATAGAAGAAGAGGCAAAGAGGTTGTCGAAAAGCCTTTTCTTTTTCAGTGTCGATAAAATAAGGGGGCATTTGCAAAACCAGTTCTGTTTTGGACTCTAATTACGTAAATGGTTCTCTTTTCTCAACTTTGCAAAATTGGTTTGGTTTTTTGAACCTGAAGCAATGAGCAGTTCCTGTTCCGTTTAGGGCACTTGACGGTGTTAAATCTGATGGAAAAAGACACATATGCCCTTTGCAAAATTGGTTCTGTTTTAGTGAAAGCTTTGCAACTTTGGTCCTATTTTGAGTACAAGCAATATGAATCCAAAATTCAGATATTTGAATGAGGTTGTAGCAAAATTTAAATGATTTCAATTATGCATAACATTATGTTAAAGTCCAAACATAATTTTGATAACTAATTTTGATAAAATATATGAGTGCGTTTACAAGTGTGATTCAAATAAAATTTTGACAAAAATTTGGTAACCATACTGTATGTCCTAGTAAACGACAAAATCATATACGTGTAAACCATCAGTAGCTCCATAAACTATGCATAATTCATCACAAATCGTTTGACGCATGGAATCTGGCCTCGTGCTTCCTTGTTGTGCGCGCCCATGATGTTGGCCAAGCTGGCCTTGTGCAGCTGTGCTCCCGGCGGCCTTGTAGCTGCGACGCGTGACATGCAAAGCTTTGCCGTGAGGGGTGTTGGGCCGATCTCATCGCGAGGGGGTGGAGCCCAGCAGTTCGGCGGAGGAGATGCGCAGGGATCGTCTCGAGGGATGACCCTCGACGGCGTCACAGAGGAGAAAGGGCGAGGGCGACCCCGCCGCCATCTCGCGTCGCGTCCCTACGCTACCTTCCGCGCCCCTCGCCTGCCCGCCTCGCAAGCTTTTGCTTGCCCGCCGTACACCCAGGCAGTCGCGCGCCTTGGCGGCCGCGCCCCGCCGAGGCAGCCGCGCAAGAGCCCGGCGTGCAAGCCTCCGACGTCCCAGGCGGCCGCGCGACATCCTCGCCGTCCAAGCCCCCGACGTCGCCGCCGCCAAATTGTTGTAGGGATAGGATTGCGAAGGGAGAGAATAAGAGAAACGTTTGACGGGAATGCGGGATGGCTTGAAGAAGATAAGGGACAGTTCTGTCTTTTTCTCTTTTCCCTTGGGTTTAGTCTCTTTTTTTTAATTCGAAAAAGAGACTCTAACAAACGGTGAGCAAAACCAGACCTGACGGCTTCTTCAGATTCAAAAAACCAGACCGATTTTACAAAGTTGAGAAAAGAGAACCATTTACGTAATTAGAGTCCAAAACAGAACTGGTTTGGTAAATGTCCCATAAAATAATTGAACAGGACCATGTATGCACTCATGCAGCAGCCGCAGCATATCGCAAGCTACAAAGAAACATGCCAAAACCAGCATTCGGCTTGGATCTGTGACAGAAACAGCAGCGGCCATCTGGGGCAGCCTTCCCTTCCCAGGGACTACACAAACCCATGATTACGAAGGGGACAGGGCAGATAATTGGGGGGCACCACCTGTTCCAGTCCCACCGCCCCAGGAACGAAAACGCCGCGCCAACGAGCGCCGCTCATCTGATCTGAGGAGGCTGGCTGGGTCTTGTTCATCCCGCCAGGCCAGCCTGTGTCCGAACGGGTCCGTACGCGTGTGGGGTTGCTCGGCTTCGTCCCGCTCCAACGGCGACGGCGACGGCACGTGCGAACTGCTTGTTGTTCTCACTACAAGGCTAGCCTGGGGGCTTGGAGTTGGAGGCCAGTCTCGTGTTCCGTCCTCGACGTAACGTAGAGTGTTGGCGCTTTGACGACGACGACGACGAAGTTGTTGAATCGATGCGCCACTCCATTGACGTAACGTACATTGTGGCAGCATGGCAGCCGCCCGGGTCGCCGTGCTGCAGGGACGTCCTGTTGCTACGGCGTCCGTCGCGGAGATGGCACGGACAAGCGGCAGCAATGGCGAGCGGGGAACGAGCACGCGTGGTGCACTTGCACGGCGGGATCGCCGTCCGGGAGCCGCAGATTCCGCGCTTCAAGTCCGGTTCGTGCGACAGAGGCGCGCGCGTGCAGTGCACTCTCAACCAGGTTCTGGTTCTGCGAGCAAAGCAAAGGACGTCAGGCGCGACGGACAAAGTATCGATGCGTCCTGGCTTCGCCAGATCCATCACGCGCACAGTGTCTGTACTCGCTTCGCTCAGATCCGGCATGAGATCTTGGCGCACTTGCGCGTCCTGGCAGCTGCGCGCAATCGCAAGCAAAGGACAGTCTATATCGTCTGCAGAGGGATAGTTCAGGACTCCAGGCACAGAACAGCATTGGGCCGCTTCAGCATGTGGCCGATGCTCTGCATTCAACCTTCTGGGTCACCCTTGGACCAGGTTTGTACACAGTTCTGCAGTTGGACTTTGTATTCGATCAAGTTCCTTTAAAAAAAAAAAGAGTACAAAAAAGTGTTTAGACATCTCAAGCAACAGATAACAGAGGAAGTTCAAACTCTGAAGCTCAGATTATATATAACCTCACATTCTAACCAAACCAATATGTCCATACTTATACGATAATAACATCAGCTTTTCCCCCTTCTACCATGAATCAAGCAGCAGCACACTTGCCAAAAACCCCTTACACACCGCTATCATTCTAAACATGCAAGCACAGGCAAAATAATCCCACGGGAGGGGATGCGCTATATATAACCTATAATAACTATTCTACTAAGGGCAATGCATTTCTTCGGCCACAAACCAATTGGGACGAACCCAGCACGCCAGAAATGCAAGGTGAATCTCCTACTAGGCACCGTGCTTGCATGGCAATGGCCTGCTTAGCCTAGAGTCCTTGTGATCGTGATGCTTCCCTTCCCCCCTTCAGTGTGGATCTTCGTCTTGTGGACCACGGGTTTTCCCGAAATAGCAGAAGCCTCATGTGAGTTTGGCTCCTCGTCGTTCTTATGCTTGATCTTGTACGGCGGCGGGGCATGGATCTTCTTGTTTATGTCATTCAGAGTGACGGCGCCATGGAAGCTGCATGGCTTGATGAGCTCGAAGGGGAAGGCAACCGCTGTTCTCTGTTTTTTTGCTCTAATAATGCTTCTGCCAGCTGTGAAACAGAAAAAGGTATGTGAGTATATTGGCTGTCTGAGGCAGGAAACATGCAACATTCTGGAAGATCATGGTGTTTCGAAGTTGGACTCACCTTTCAGTGGTGTAGGTCGACCTTGTGCAGGGCTATTGTGAACTACGATGGCTTGTTCGCAAGAAAAAGAAGTCTGAACCACTGGAAAGTAAACATGGAATTGATTTATCAGAAACTTCGATTTTGGAATAAACAGCAATACTGAGGACAGATGAGAATGTTTATTCCAACCTGAGATATCAGTGCTTTCCATAGCAACAGCAGCAGCAGCAGCAGGGCTATTCCTGTTGGGAAGGATCACAAAACATAAGATGACAAGAAGCAATGTTGCATTATGATTGATAATATGCTGAAATACTATAAAGCCAAGCATGAATGAAGCTCAGATCAAAACACATACAATTCTTCAGGTGGGCAATGAGGCTCACTATCTTGTGGGATATCAAGCAGCCATTCTTCAGGAAGTTCATCTGTCCCATCAGTGTTTAATAAACACTTGTCACCTGGAAATACCGCTATAATTAGGAGAAACAGATAAGAATACACCCAGCCTAAACTAACAGGTTAACATAGATGACGGAAGACGTACTGGAAAAATCCAAATTCACTTGCAGACTTCCTGAAAGCCCATCTTCAGCCATCGGACAGTCCATCTAGAAATTAAGAATTCGAATCGGAGAGTGTAAACACAACATGCCAGTGCGTCTAGTTAGTACAATGATTCACTTCATTTACCTGAACATTTTCTGGACAGAACTGCAGCATGCGTCTACGTTTAGCCTGCAAAGTTTCCTTCCCTTCTTCAAAGTCCTTGACGATGATATCTGCATTACATTGCTATTATTTGAGACAACGAAACTGTTGATAACTATGCGAAAGAGGTGACAAGATGGAACTTGAAAATACCAAGTGGAACACATTGCAATAATTAGCTAAATCTATGGTAAAATCTGTTTTTGAACATGTAAATAGTGTGTATAGACAAGTTAATACCAAGTATAGACATTATAAAATACATTGTCTAAAACTGACTTCAGGGAGCGACAGAATTATATAACTTAATAGCATCTAAAAGGAGGCGCAGCTGGTTTGTAAGCAGACCATTGAGCTAATTACTTGGTGTGAAGCCTTTCAGAATCTACATTACTGATATCATAACCATGAGAACATGACTTTACCTCCTATATCACAAAAATGAAATTCATAGTCTGCACAATGTTTTATCGGAGTTTGGTCCTCGAACATGCTCCAATCATTACCCGCAATATTGTTTCCATCACCCCACAAGCTGATAGAGGGATCTGACAAATCAGAAATACAAATGCTAAACATCCTCGTATGGATACACATTTTTAGACAAAATGAGTGATGCAGCCTGCGGTGCAAACCTGTTACCAAATCTTTCTGCATATCATACTCCTGACCTTGCCATCCCCACATCTCACTGTAAGAAATTCCATCATGACAAGCAGAGTTACTAATGATTACTCATGCTAAAACATGAAGAAAGCTTCAGATCAAAAAAAGGGTAAACATCTTAACAGTGAAGGCCAGATGGACTCGATGTCAAACTAGAGCAAATGGATAATGAACACTACACTTTCAACTAAGTACGGAGAGTAACTGGTATGGAAAGCAAGCAACAGCTACAAAGAGCCAAAGAGGCACGGTAAAATTTCCATCTTGTGAGCAATAAGTCAACATTGCAAGGGTTTTGATGTGGAATGCAAGATGTTCAGACTTCAGAAGCCTGAAACTGCAGACTAGAGCAGGGGAAAAGCTTGCCATAATAATTCAGGAATGCAGTGGTACATGAACAGGGCGAAAAAAGGCATTCTTGGACTGATTAGGAAATTACATCCTGACCGGACGCATTAAGCAAGCGCGTAAAAGGAAATACAGCACCCCAGTTGTCTCTTGTCACAGGCATGTGTTGCCGGCTTGCCGCAATCACCAACTAGGGTTCAACAGCAGGGGACAACTCAACTGCTACTAAATGATGAAGAAACATCACACCGCGAAAATGAAAAAGGCCCAAATACTCGTACAAAAGAACGAAAACAAGGTCTTTTCACCCAGAAATTACAATTCTTTAGCCTGACACAAGCATCATCACCAACATACGCGCCATAAAGATCAAGCAAAAAGGCGCAGTTGGTAGTACCGAACATCCGTACCGAGAAAGCAAAATTGGGGATGAAACAAGGACGGAATCGAAGCGAAAAAACAGAAAGAAACCGAAATTCCGCCCCCAGCTCGCCCATCAAAACCCCGTCTTTCTTATCGTCCCCTCGCCGTACGCCGCTGAATCGCGCGCGAAAGATCAAATAAACCCAGAGCAAGAAGCTCACCCCTGATCACCAATGGCGCCGTCGAAATCCATCCCCGCGCAACAAGGATCCGGATCAAAGATTCGGTCCAGTAGCTAGTTCACCATACGGAGGTGAAGATTGCGGAGGAAGGAATCGGAGGAGGGGAGGGCAAGTGAGGAGGAGTAGGGGAAACTGCTCAAGTGGAGGGAGTCGGGGAGTGGGCAGCAAAGCGGTTCACCGCTCTTCTTTTCTGCCTGTCTCTTTCTCTCCCTAGACAAGTCCAAAAAACTTGTGCTTTTATCTCGAGTCCTCTCCCCCTCCAATGTGACAGCACAGTCTGCACGGAGAACGACGAAAATAAAACGAAAGTTATTAGCAAGCCACCGATTATCTAATGACTACTCCTACAACCGGTCCATCCCGCGATCCTGCCGCGGGAGTAGTTAAGTGCCCACTAATTAAAAGCTGTTACGTTACGGGGACATTTGCGAGCTGGGCCCCGTATGGGACGGTAAAAACTGCAGAGATGGGGAAGCTTGCGTCGGAAGGAAGGTAGTGAAAGCAGCCCTCCCCAGAATTTGATGCCAGAGGAGTAGTACTATTTTTATTTTTTATAGTTTTATTTCATTTGTTGACGTGGTGAAGTGGCTTGTGTAGCAGTAGGAATCGACTTCATGACGCGTATATAAAATTAGATTTTATTTTCGGATGGAATATTTATGAATATGCAGTTGGACCATTGAACCAATGTGCCTTTTACAACGATTTATTTATTGTAGTGGCAAAAACAACATGAATACAGTTAATGAGTACCAGCAGCGTAAATTCGGACCCTGAGGCTTCATGTGACCTGGAGCATTGAAGAAGGCAAGCATCACTCGCCATTGCTTAGCACGGACCCAGGACCAAGAGTGTCGGACACTGAAAGAGTGGGCCCGTAGGATCCATCTATTCCATGGCCCGCTTGTCGGGAGCTTATCCCGCTCCGTCTTGCCGAAGCAGGGAGTATAGAACAAGCAGAAAATTACAGCGAGACGAACAAGCCCTGTGGCTATACGTAGCTTCAGCGAAAGCAGAGAGGGGGGGTGAATTCGAAGAATGTCAGCTCCTATGATTCGTTGGATCGATTAAGATAATCTCAAAACCTCTTTAAGATAACAGCGAGATGAAATCGTGTTCAACACCGTGCCTGATACGCTGGCGACGGTCAGCGTGCTCTGCAGGTCGATAAATGTAAAGGTTTTGCCGAATATTAGATTGGATCTTGATCCTATATGTTTACCAACGGATCGCAGATCTGTTTACCGGCAAGTTTAACAACGGGACCATATGACCTCGTGACCCGCGTAGGTACCTTTAACCTCTGAAACACCGGTGGCAAGATAACAACATTGGCGAATTGAGTTGTTCGCAATGTAGGTCTGAACTTACATCCTATGGCAATAAATTTTGCCAAACAGTTTGCAATCCAGATCTGGAGTCACACTTAGGATCAGTTTGGATCCTTTGACAGGGCTTGTCTTGACTGGCAAGAAAATGAGTGTTTGGATTGCTGGCTAGTTTTCCTCGTAACTTGTGCTGGCAAGCTTTTTCTTTGCTAACCCAAACTAGCTAATTTGGCTCTCTGGTGCTGGCAAGGCAAGGAGAGGCAAAGCTTGCTGAGTAACCAAACTGACCCTTAGGGTGGAGCACAAGATTTGCAATCCAAAGTAGTAGGAGCATGACAAGCCTCAGGTGTACTAGCAAACGACGCTGGCCCTGGCTCATCACGTTCACGTACCAAGTGCCAACCACTCCAGTGAGTATAAAAACTTATCTTCCTCCTTAATCTTATCTTCCTCCTTAATCTTACTCCCAACTAACAGGGTAGCATAATACAGACGAAAGCTTGGCGGCTAACATTCCTTCAATTAAACAAAACGAAACATCCAAATTGCCTCTTCACGGCGATCACAGACCATTCACGATTCCTAACGAGGAGAAAAGCAAACGTTAATTCAGACACTGCCAAAAACATAACCTCAGTGCCAAAACGAAAGGGTACCACATGCTACTACTACGCACAAATTCCAATGCCACGGCAACAACAAAACGAGCAACCATCATCTCCAACTCCGTCAACAGAAGGTACTCACAGGCACGGGGGACAGAACAGATGGTCAGCAAAGCAAAGTACGCATCGAGGAGCTAAAACAAATTAGAAGCACATCATTGGGAGTACAACTGATACGGGATAGATAGATATATTAGGTGATAGATAAACGAGTCATGACAGACAACAGTACCAAATTAACTGCTAAACAAGGCTACATGATGTCCTTCAGCAATAGCACAAGGTGCCAGAGCCTCACAAGTTCATTAGTTTACTCGGTACACGACATGCCGCAAAACGAGCGTGCGACAGCTTCTAAGCACTAGGCAGGAAGCCTCCGGTCTGGTGAAGCATGGCGTCGATCTCGTCGCCGTCTTCCATCTCGAGCTGAAACAAACAGATTTTTCCAGAGTCAAAAGATAAGATCCAGCCATGGATTATTATGGTGTTATTAGGAGCAACAAGCAGAGTGACACACACCTCGTCAGGGGTCTGCTCGCCACGGAGCCTACGCCCGTCAAACAGGAATGCGATGGCATTCATATCAACAGACTGACGGTCGCAGTAGGCGTTCATCAACTTCTTCAGCTGGGTGGATCTCTTGATACGGAAGAACACCTCGTTGCCATCCTAGGGTACAAGTAGGTAAACAATTGGGTAAGATGCGGCACAGAGTGAACAAAATACTTAACTGGTAACTTCATACTCCCTCCGTCCCAGAATAATTGACACTTTAGATTTTCAGACATCATCTTTGACCATTCGTCTTATTCAAAAAATTTATACAAATAATATTTATTTGTTTATAACTTGTTTTATCATTAACTATATTTTGATCATAACATATTTGTTTTAGTATTTATAAATTTTTTTTGAATAAGACAGATGGTCAAACGTGATGACGAAAGTCAAAAACGTCAATTATTTTGGGACAGAGGGAGTAAAAAAGTGTAAGATGTGAATCGCCATATTCTCTTTCAGCATTGTACATTAGAATTGGTCTTATACTTACAGGTAACTTCACAAAAACGAGTAAGATGTGAATCAACGTATTCTCTTTCAGCATTGTACATTAGAATTGGTCCTATGAGTTATCTGTACGAGGAGATGTTCGAGAAAAAAATATCTGTACGACGAGGCAAGGAGGACCAAGCAGCCTAGCAATTGTCTCTTTTTTAGACCAGCCTAACAATAATCTGATCAGCTAGGTTGGCCCATTTATCTTGATCGGAAGGGTTTCCATGTCAACTACTCTAACCCCACACAGGTAGAGGTCAGATTTGGACAAGTACATTGTTGGGCTGAGGAAGCCAAAATGCAGCCCACATGAGTTAATAAACCACGTGCACCAAGGGGACATAAGCAGACAATGAAGTATTCCCCTTTCAGATTAGGACATATTTAGAAAACAAAACTGGACAAGGTGGGTTTAAAATTAGGCTAAGATTTAACAAGATTACGCATTTACGCAACTGGGTGAAGAACAGGAACTCATCCAGCTAGTAATTCAGTGCAAGTGTTATATTGGGCAAAAAAAGAAGCAATTCAATTAAACTTTATATGACCTAGTCTTTACCGTTAAGATGCACATCCAACTCTATTTGTACATGTGATTTAACACGACATGGGGCTCGCAAAAGACAAACAAACAGTAGCTAATTAAACAATTGATATACTACATAATCTGTATAACCATTATACCAAAATATCGATGTTAACTAGCCAACATCAGCCTCGTATAATTCTCCAACAACACTAGGCTGGTCAATGATTTGAACTTTCAAAGTCACAATACACAACTGTTTTTTTTTATATACAACTATTTGCACAGGGGATCGTGGCCCACTGGCACAACAAAATCATGATGATCAAAACTAAGAACAGTGTTCCGTACTGCTAATGTTCCCAGATATCCAACTCACACTTCAATTTCAGCATTTTACTATTTCCTAGTATCAATCGATGCGAATTTCATATGATAGATGATACCGTACAAACCGATTTCAGATAGGCAGTTTGATCTATCAACAGGTAAACTCAAAGTCAATCTCAACCATACAGCACATCTAATTGATGATCCTAAAGGAAATCACATTCGTGCGCACAAAATGATGGAAACAGCAGGATCAATCAACCGGAGTGAGCCACCGATGGCAAACCTACCAATCCCCAAACATCACGGCCCTAACAATCGATGCAACCACCACGAAGACGACGATCGCGACGAGATGCTAGTAAAGCTACCGTATTTCGCAGCGAGGAAGAAGAGAAGAGGAGAAGGGGGAACCGGAGGCGAACCTGTCCCTTGACCTTGAGGTTGATGTGGGCGCCGCCCTCCGGCTTCTTGTCCTCCTCGCCCGCGCCCGACATCGTCGCCGCAGCCTCCGGACTAAGCAGGGGTTCAGATGGTTCGCGGCGGGCTCCGGTGATCTCTCAGGCGATCGAACTGCGGCGGCCGGAGGAAACGGGTGGGCGGTGTTGCGATGTGCCGGCGGGGCGGGCGGACCTGGGTCCTTATAGGACGGCTGTTCATAACTTGATTGGATACGAGGTTCGCGTCCGGATTCTCCATGCGTAGGCGTCCTGTGGCCAGCGCGGCACGACGGTGTGATTGGTGCGTGCCCCTGTGAGGCTGTTTGGGATCAGGATCGGATGTGGCCGCACCCGCCGTTTCGTGGGCCGTGCCGGTGCGTGATTTGCACGCGGACTGGTCACGCGTGGGCCCCGCTTTTCTCTCGCTGCGTACAGGTGTACGGGGACAGGAACGGAGGAGTTATCCGGTTCGGTTCCTGCCGTGTGCGCGACCGAGACGAGCTCAGACGCGACGAGTCGTGCACTCGTGCTTTGCGGTTTCCATCGTGTGCAGTTTGAACGGACGGGTGGCGTAGTGTGAAGATTTTTTTTCGACGAATCCGTCGTGTAAGTGACGCGGCAAAGATCGAGTTTGAAGTCGGTTTGGTTTGTTATGTTCAGCCTGTTCGGGAAAAAACCACTATCAGCAAACTTCATTTCCTCTAATTTTTTAAAGAGACGTATTGGGTCCAAATCTGTCAAGAAATATTGGGAAACGATTGTGTAATCTGACAACGTTGGTGGCGTGATGAACATGAGCCAACTAGTACAAGATAGCTGTCGTAATCGAATTTTAAAGATTTTATTTTGAAGTTCCATAAAATGGCGTACGATGCCCACTAAGGAACCACTACACCATCATTATGAACCATACTTTTATGTTTGTTGTTGTATTCATTTGCATATGATGTCTCATAAAAACTTAGATGGTGTTAGCCTCTTAAAACTTGTTTGCATTTTATTACAATTGAGTCTAATATGGGCAAGAGATAATGATGAGAATAGGCCTCTTAAAATTGCACACATTGGTCCAATTCGGTAAACAAATAAGGCAAAATAACTATATAATACGACAATGATGGTTGGGCCATGCATGATCAACATTGCCTGGAGACTAGTGACATGATGGCATGTTACAGCGTAGCACTTTAATTAGTGGAGCCACAACATTCATGTGGAGTGTAGGATAGGATTGTGAAACAATTAAATTAGAAAAAAAATATGTTTTTGAAGTCATTCATATGCCTCACCGTCATTATATATGGATCATGATTTCTATGCTGTTGTTGTAATCATTTTCATAAGATGTCATAAAAAATCAAATACGGTAAGTCTCTTAAAGCTCGTTTGCACTTTATTAAGGTTGATTTTAATTTGGGTAAGAGATAATTGAAGTAGATCTCTTAAAGATGTTACGTGTTGAGTACAATTCGGTGAAGAAATAATGCAAAACAATCGTATAATATGACAACGGTTATAGCGTCATGCGTGATCAAAATTGTCAGGACTCTAGTGACATGATGACATGTTACAACGTAGTTCACCAACCACCTTAGTGGGTGGAGGCACGATGTCCACGCAGAGTGTAGGATTGAACTCTATAATAAAATTGAATTTCGAAAATTCTGTGTTGAAGTCACCAACAAAGCGACTAATCTTGCTCGCGAAAATGACCGCTGCACCATCATTAGGACCACAATTTTTCTTTTCATTTGTTTTTCCAATAATTTGCATATGACGCAATTTATTCGTGTTAAATCTAGTTTGGTCAAGAAGTATAGGAAAACAATCGCACAAGGTAACAAAGCGATGCCATTGTGCATGATGTACATTATCACCTCGAGGTTAGAGACACTATGGCATGTATACGCTCCAATGTCGTCCAGCTACCACATCAGCGAGCGAAGGCACGATGTAAGCATAGCAGCGGATGGAAACAAGTACAAGATAGCTCTACGGTAATAGAATTTCGGAAATTGTATTTTGAAGTCACCCAACGACGACTAAACTTGCCGCCATGATGACGATCGCTACACCAACGTTAGGAACCATATTATTATTTTTTCTAATCATTTGAGCACGAGATTGATCCTTAGCGAGCTGAAAGATGCTTTTTTTTTCTTTCTTTCTGATTTTTTATTAACGACCATCTTCAACCTTGTTTGGTTGTGTTGGCTAGCGAGCCATTCCTTTTTAGCTTCTAAATTGTAACATCAAACTCTCCTAGTTGAAGGTAGGAACATATCTGTTAATAACAGCTCCAATAGGTCAAATTGAAATTGAATAATTTAAGAATTCAAAATTTCTTGATTTGAAAGTGGAACGGTGGGAATAAGGAGACCAGTAGGCTCTACTGAACAATAACTAGAATGCTTCGGTAGCATGGCTTTGACTCGGGTTTCCATGGTCGGTCATGTTAAGGCGTCAAGCGAATGGGGCCGGAGAGAGATCCCGTCTTAACAGCACGATTAGTTTTCTCAGTCAGAAGATGAGGCCCAACATAGGAGGATCATATTTAGGCAATCAGGCTTAGCAAGGGCCCAGCCCATGGTAACAATGGGCCTTAATGAACAGTTCTTTTCCCAGGTCCACGAACGGAGTTTGCTAGAATGAAAGTCTATCCCGCGCCTGGACGAGCGTTCGCGCTAGCGCGCGTCCGCTTGCGGCCCGGCCCACGCGCGAAAAGGGTGGCGGAGCGCGGCGGAGGGGCGGGTGGCGCGATGCGGCGGCGAGCTCGCCGCCGCGTCGCCGGAGGTGGAGGTGGGCGGAGGTTAGGGTTTCTGGGTTGTCGGGGGGTGGGAGCGCTCTGTCTGTTCATCGCCGGATTTAGAGGAGGGGTTCGGGGGGCGGCGGCCGCAACCCGGCGGCGGGCGGCGGTGCGGCGAGGCGGCGGTGACGCCGCCGGAGCCGCGGGCGGCAGGATGGCGGGATAGGCGGCGGGGGAGCGAGCCGGAGAATTTAGCGATGGCGGCGGCGTGTTGAGCGACGGCGGCCTCGCCGCGCCGCCGACCACCGGAGGTGGTGGCGGGCGGGGGAGGGGCTGGTGCGGCGGGCGTCGACGGCGCCGGAGACGCGAGGACGGCGGCACGGCCGGACGGGATCGGCGACGCGGCGCAACGAAGAAGACGATGAACAGTACCTATCGGGACACCTAGCGGCCGCGGGGGAGGGACTCGCGATCCCGTATCGCGTAACCTCCCCCTTGCCAGAAAACACCGGGCTGGATCATCTTGTTGCCTGCCGCCAAACAGAAGAGGGCCGGGCCCTTGAATCAGTGACGGAGACGGAATCCGACCGCGAGGCGACACTTCTAGAAATCCCTCCCAAATAAGCACGCTGCAAGCAGCAGCAAAGAGTCCGGAGCGTTCGCCGTCGTTCCGTCTCTGTCTGCCACGCTCACGCTCCTCCGAAGCATCGCCGGCGATGGGTTCGCCGCTCCGCACCGTGCACATTCGGCGCTCGTCCTCGTCGTCGCCTGGGGAGGCGGCGGCGGCGATCGTGGTGGACGGCCGCGCCGGGGTGGACTTGGCCCGCGTCGGGCTCGCCCTGGGGCTGGACCCCGCCTCCGTACGCCTTAACGGCTACTTCCTCAGCCGCGGCCCCGGCCATGTATCCTCCGCCGTCACGTGGCGCTCACTCCTCGCCTTCTTCGCGGCGAAGGGCCTGCCCACCGGAGCCGACGCCGCCACGCCTATCGCCGTCCACGGCAAGCCTGCTGCGGCCCCGGCTCTGCCGTCAGGTAGTGCGCTTCGCCTTTCTCTTTTTCTAAGAACCTTGTATTCGTAGATTGATACTCTACAATTAGCCAAGTCTAGTCTAGGTTCCATTCTTGGTTCGTACTATGTGATCATCTCAACTGCATGATCAACAGAAATTAGTAAGAATCAGTTTGAGGACAATCGTAGCAATTCAGATTGTGGTTTAACTTTGAACTGGAAGACGATTACAGCACAAATAGTCTTCAACATTTTGGGTAAACACTCTAAATTGTGTGAACAAGTTAATGTACCATTACATAATCAGTAATCAACTTTTTTTCTGCAAAGTTGAACTGAAGTACCTAATCACCTTAATACAGAGTAATGACATTATTTTGCATAGGACACTGGAGTTTACTAATTTCAGATACTTCTTTAGATCCTACAACTCAAGTATCCACAAAAAGAAAATCCAGAATGGAAGCCGAAAGATGTACAAAGAAGAGGTCCGAAGAGAACAGATCATCACCTCTGTCCAAAACTACTTATGATCAACTCAGCGACGAAATCGTCCTTGGCTTGAAGAGAAGACTCAGATTAGAAGACTCCAGTCCCGCTAAGAAGATTAAGCAAGGAAAATGCAGCTCAGGTCAGTGACCATTTATTTTCTTCAGTCTCATATATTAACCGGTGATCCTTGTATAACTCAGAACATATTCTGAACGCTTTTCCTTTTTCCTGCATTGGGTGTTCGATCCATTGAGCAGACGCACAGCAGCCAGTAAAATTCTCTTGCAACTTTGTAAATGGAAATGGAAAGCGGCCGCTGGACGAGGAGATGATCGCCTCACTTTCATGCAAAAGAGTTCGGTGACTGGAGTCTTCGAAAACAGAATGCCACGCGGCAGTTTGACTGAGCCAGCCTCCGTAGATGCGACGACTTGACATGCCCTGTGTATGTTCTACCGTCGCCTTCAGCCTTCTCAGCCAAAGGCCATAGATTTTAAAGGTAGTTGTAGATTGAGCTGTTGTATCCTTCAGTAGTCTTTGCTTGCATCCGTGTACCTGATATGGTACTAGGAACTGGAGATCTATTTTCTGTGAATATCACAATGCTTTTACTTTAGTAACATTTTACTTTCAAATTCCCGAGTGACAGGCTGTTTGTTGCATGCCGGTAGCTTCAGTGCTGTTTATTGTCAACTGGCCACGCCCTGGCATGCTCAAGACCACAAATGCCGTGGTCGTCAAACATGAACTATGTCTCTCAGATACAGTAATTCCTCCATCACGAAATAATTCTGGGCTTCCACAAAGCTCGCAATTATGCATATTTCTGGACTGGAATGTATGTGCATATACAAATCGGTTGGTTTAACTGACATATATATATAGCTTCTTGTATAAATCAGTTGTGTGTATATATCACTATAGCTGAGTTCCCTTAAGTCTGTAGATAAAACCAGCCGGCTACATCGATAGGCACACAAACCTTTGAAGAGGAGGCAGTCGGTACCAAATAAACTGAACATCTTGATATTTACAATGATCAAACATACAGGATAGACACGAAAAAAAATTTCAAAATACACAGCCGAGCTTACAGCTGGAGGCTAACTGATCTACATACTACAAAATATTGTGAACTTGCATCACGTGAGCAAAAATGCCTTGGATAGAATAAGGCATTTGGAATCTGATAGATTTGAATGCAAGTTCACATAAAAGTCAGAGTCATCAAAGTTTTGGCTTCAGTGGGTCATTGATATCCAATAATATTAGCCAATGATGGTAGCAAATTTTTTGATGCTCATTGTTGTTGCTGAACTTCGATTGATGTTCCTTACTGAACTTCTGGATCTATCTCAAAGGGAATAACTTCTCCACACAAAATTTGCTCGCACAGTAGACGAAAGAGGGCACCATATTGTACATCGCATCCAAAATCTTTCAAGCCTCAATTTTCTCACCAACAAAGATGGTTTTTAGTTCTTCAGTAAAATGATTATTCCAGTCAGAAATAGAAGCGAATGGCAGCAAGCCAGTGAAGGCTGGGATGATGAATCCCAGCACAGCATAAAATATGCACCGGCGAATCCAATATGGAAACCAGACAGCATCCTTTCTGTGAGAAATGGTTACAGGACCATGAAGAATGCGATATAAGACAGATGGATAGCAATTTCCAAGTAAATGGATGGAACAAAGAACCTCCCAGTATATGAGCCAGATGTTCCCATTTCCGCCAAGAGTGTTGGTACATAACCTCCCAGCAAAACCACAAATAACTCCCAGCAAAATGAAGTTAAAAGTTACTGGCATACTTGTTCCAGTCACTGCCGAACGCTGGAATGCTAACCAAACAATGGTCAAAATCATTATTATACCAAAGCACATACGTGTTGCTGCTATTAAATGGCATCTTATGAAGAGCAGACCAGAATTGAAGTTTGACACTGTATTTGGCATCCACCATGATTTAGAGCCCTGCGCGAGGGAAAGAAAGAAACTTGCTAATTACTAAACATATTTTCAAGAGCATATTATCTGCTGACATTGAAAAAAGAAATATGATGAGCATACCTTTGAAGCAACTGAACATGCTGCTGTGACATCAGTAATCCTTTGGTACGAATAAATATATGTTCCATACCCAAAGCATGCTGACATAATAATCACTGCACTAACAAGAAAATCTATAAGCGTCCTCAGGATTTGTGCATGCCTTGTGTCCTGCATCTGAGTCTTGAATTTCTCCCCTTGGAAAGCAGCTTTCTCAAAACCAAAGGATAGTTTAACCTTCTGTAACATATGAGAATAGGAGCTAAGTTCTAGTTGAGACTGTTTTAGTTGCAACTTTCTCATGTTAAGGCCTATCTCAAATTCCTTGAGCTCATTTGATCGAGCTTGCTCTTTCAAAGATCTCTCAAAAGCATTGAGAATGCGCTGATCACCACCAGGAGAAGATCGTCTACGATGAGTCAGCTGCTGATTCCCTCCTGCATAAAGAACAAGCTGACTTTCCACTGAACTGTGAAGGTTCTGGGATATTTCTTGTGTTGGATTTTGTGGACCATCGGTGCTCGACTTGCTTGCAGAAACATGTTCTAGATGCTTCGAAGAGGATTGAGAAACAGGACTTTGTTCATAGACAGGCATCTCATTAACAAGATGAAGGGTTGTCAATGTGCTGCTAAATGATTTCTCAAAATTTCTTATAAAACTGTCTAACTTGTCACCATATATCTACAAAAATGACAAGTGAAAGATATATGAGGAATGTAAGTTTGGTAAAAACAGAGATATGCACGATAAAAGGGCACCAGGCATACATTTCTCAACGATTCATTTACTGCTGACGTACAGATCTGCATCCAAAGCCATAATTAGATTCCAGATTGCACTTAATTTATTGTCTTGTAGAGTTTCTTAGTCCAGCACAAAGTGAGTACCTTGGAAAGGAGAGCAGGTTGTAATCTTTCCCCTGACCGATTCTTCGTATTCACAACCTACAATCAGGAAAAATATGTCAGTATACTGAACCAAAGACTTAATGTGAAACTCTTATGTTGGTGGTTGGTGAAATATAGGATACACTTGGCGCTCATGTGTACAATGTAGGTGAAGAAATGCTTGTGCGAGTGGATGAGGAGATGCCACATTTTGATCTGCATACCTTGCAGGTGGTCACCAAAAATATGGAAAGAAAAACAAAGTTTCGTTTTACAATCAATAGCAAATATGGCAACGGTTAATTTGCAGAATCACAAAATGCGCCTATGAGGGCAGCACCAAGCCTCTAAAGCTTGTAAGGCTTTAACAAATTTAGACCCAATCTGCTTACCAGTCTCCTTTCCCAATCCATAACTAGTGAATATGCTAGTACATTACATATTACATTCGAAAAACAAACAACCATGTTTGTGTTTAGCATTCCCCTTGCCATCTTGAAATTCCCAAACGTAAACAAAACTATCCTTTGAATAGACTAATGGAGGCATGCCTATAGGAAAGGTAATACAAAACCCATCTACCAGGCAAACATCCTCAAATAATCAACAGTACTCACGTAAGGACATCTGTAGATATCGAATTACAAAGACAAAAATGCCTGTCTTTTTCCAATGACCCTCTCTCCTTTTGTGGCTTCCTGCCCTTGAAGGGCGTTGCTAGGATCCTGGATGGGTCTTAGGCATTGCACATCACGACTGTCGTCTGTGCTCAACAGTTGCAGCATGAGGATCATTGAACCGTTATCACTTCTCTGGCCCCAAGCTACTACCACATTTGAATTTTGATGCTCAATTGCTCACTTCAGTTACAAACACAAAGATATTAATTCCGGTGGGCTCCAATGCGTCCTCAAATGATGTATGCCCTTCGCGCTAGAAGAAACTAAATTTTGTATATGGCACAATGTCGACATAAACATCGCTCGAACCCTCACGACAGGCGCCAAAATCAAAACTTTTTTGTGCAGAAGAAAAGCCAAAGGAGTCACCGGTACGCACCTGCGCTAGAACGGCCGCGAACGACATCCCCAGAGGCAGCGCGAGGTCTTCCTGCACGCCGGCGCCAGCGCCGCCGCTGCCGCCCCCGGCCCTAGCAGCGGACAGGGTTGGTTCCTGCCTCCGTCGCCGCAGACGGAGCCGGATCCCCCTGCGCAGATGGGAGGCCCGGGACGCAGAGGCAGAGCCGCACGAGGATGCCGACGCCGCCGACGAGGAGGCGGCGTCGGCGTCGGGGGTGTCGCCGGAGCGGGGGAGCCAGCCCGGGTCCATCTTGGTCGAGCCCGGCGGCCTTCTCGGATGTTCCTTTCGTCAGGCTGGCTTCTGTGATTTGGTCCCGTTTTGACTTCCCTTGATAGAGAGGTTTCCTAGAGAGGTTTCCTAGAGTTGTTTCCTAGAGTTGTTTGCACGCATTGGATCCAAATCTGTCAAGAAATATTGAGAAACAACTCTATAATCTGACAACGTTGATGGCTCATGCATGATGAACGTTACCTGGAGGCTAGTGTCGCGAACTTGCAATGACATCTTACAATGCAGTTCACCTACCGCTTATCGACGATTAGAAGCAAGGTATCTACATGACAACAGAGCCAACTAGAATATAATAGCTATCGTAATTGAATTTTAAAGATTTTGTTTTGAAGTTCCATAAAACAACGTACATTGCCCACGAAGGCAACCACTACACCATCATTATGAACCATGACTTTTATGTTTGTTGTTGCATTTATTTGCATATGATGTCTTATAAAAAGTTAGATGGTGTTAGTATCTAAACTCGTTTGCATTTTATTACAATTGAGTCTAATTTGGGCAAGAGATAATAATGAGAGTAGGCCTCTTAAAATTGCACACGTTCGCCCAATTCGGTAAAGAAATAAGGCAAAATAAGTATATAATACGACAACGATAGTTGGGTCATGCATGATCAACACTGACTAGAGACTAGTGACATGATGGCATGTTACAGCGTAGCACTTCAATTAGTGGAGGCACAACATTCATGTGGACTGTAGGATAGGATTGTGAAACAATTAAATTCAAAAAAAATGTTTTTGAAATCATTCATAAATGACTGACATTGTCTACACCGTCATTATATATGGATCATGATTTATATGTTGTTGTTGTAATAATTTTCATAAGATGTCATAAAAAATTAGATACGGTAAGTGTCTTAAAACTAGTTTGCACTTTATTACTGTTGATTTTAATTTGGGTTGGAGTAGATCTCTTAAAGATGTTTGCACGTGTTGAGTACAATTCGGTGAAGAAATGAAGCGTCACGGGTCATTAAATTACCAGAAACTACGTGTTTCCATACTTGTCCCAGGATCAATGACAAGTACACACGATAATCACAGTAGAATCACAACTATATATCATGTAACTATCAAATTCATTACAAAATATTGGCTCGCAGGCCGAAAAAAAATACACCAAGAGATATACGTAGCGGTAACATAATAGAATTCAATTCTCCAGCGTGTGACCCATATTCATCCCACGGGCAATTGACTGGAAGATGAACTTCGAGAAAGAACAGCGTCGTCCCTCACCGAGACCCATATCATATCTGAAACTAAGTTATCGAAGGCAAGCTATGCGGGTGAATAATTGCAATATCATAATCAAATGCTTGGCTTAATGAAGGATAGAATAATGAGGGTAAAGTTTGCAGAAATGAGCATTTGATAATCTAGACTTGAATAATGAGATAATTACTAAATTGAAGTTCTTGAATATAAATTGCATAAATGTAAGCACAAGTAAGACATCATAAATTCCATGCTTGACCTCCATGTCAAGCGCCTATGCATATTCACTACCTCCATGGCATGAATACTATCTCCATCTATATCATTCTTATATCAACAACAATAATATCCATAGTCAATTTTAATCCCAACCATTCTCTAAACAAAGACCCATCATTAAGGAGCTTGAGACCGCAAGCACGGCTATTCGAATAGATTATGACTCTGCAGAGTTTGTACGCTGTACCTATGGACAGTGAGTGACCGTATGTGGTGTAGCTAGCACCGTGCACTCACGAAATGTGCACATCGGTATCACACATAGCTTTTTCACTAGTTGTACGCTATCTTGCCTCCCCTAAAATGTATGATTCCCTCCTTACCTGGCTACTAACACCCCATAGGCTAATCCTCCTTACCGGTGGGTAATTAGACCAGAGGGTACATTTCATTGTATCGGTAAACCTTAAGCCCAAAACCGTAGTGATAGAGGTCCCTCTGAATACATTCATCAAATGAATTATCCATACATACAGCCTACTCCTAGAAGGCAAGATAGTTTCCAACTAATTACTTGGCCATGACCGTCCCATACCAGCATCCATGGTCGCACGATTATTCCTTAAATCAAGATATAAATGTACCGGTCCTTATATAATGTGACGGGTCTCCCAAAATCATACTAATCATCTCCACAACTAATCTAATGAACAAAGTATCACATCATAACCCGCCAACACCGACATTCTAAACATACATAACCAAGACTTCCCATCAACATAAATCTGAAATTCAGTGAATATACATGTACTTACATTTATACAAGTTATACCCCTTCATTTTAACAAGCTTTGCAGCAACTAGTTGTATCATGAAGCTATAGCATATAACCAGATGTGATATCCCAACTTATGGTTACAAGGAAATATAATGTAGCTCAATAAATGGATATGAGATCAATGGGTAGTATCTACCATTTTCCCCAAATGAGCATTTTTAGTGATATAAAGTATGCACAAATTAATCCTACACTTTGAGCACTTAATTGCATTTGCAAACATAGGTTCAAAATGATCAAGGGGTGTGCTTGCCTCGCACCTTAACGTATATACTTCTTGTATGATGGTCTTCAAATATCAACCTCCACGTGGTGTAGTCCTTCGACGATTCACTCACGTGCGCATCAATCCACGATCGATAAACACCGGAAGATCCAAAATAATGTCATCCAAAAGATCCAATAAAATCTACAACAATGAACACCAATATTTTGAATAAAAACCAAAGAGCATGATCATTGAATGCATTTCATGAAAGAGTTAGTCAATCGAGCTTGTATGAACGGCATTAACGTGAGCGGGTTCTATCAATAAACTAAATATAAGAAGGGACGATTCGGTTTTATGCGGCTCCATTTACTCTATGGTGGTCATTTGCTATGAGATATGCTCGTGGCCTTATAAAAGCCATATTCACCTAGACAAGTTATTTATTAGTTATTTTCTCTTAAAGAAAGCAAGGTGTGAGGTTATGCATAAAACTTTTGTTTACTAAATCCCTATGACGAAGATGGTGAGATGCATATGTTTCGTCGGTGGTGATTTGTGTGCATATCTATTATGTAAATTCTAATTGTTTCCTATTAAAGAATATGAGGTTGTTTTAGGAGACATGTGCAAATAAACAAGATTTACATAGCAAATAATCCTAGGTGATTAAATATAAAAAGAGGCTATATGCTCGTAGTGCATATGGAAACATTCCTATGAGTTAAGATATTTATTTTCTATAACTATTTTGATACATCTATGAAGGAATGCAGACTTAAATTACTTAATCCTAGCTATATGTATGCATATGATGTGCAACATATAATCAGGAGCATGAGATGCATGGGTGCTACTTGGTTTACAGTAACTGGTAACTAAGAGCACAAGGTATAAATAAATCCATATGCTCATGCATAGATAATATATTCATTTACTTGGACTAATTAATTTAACATTCAAAGTAAAACTTGTACGAAACTACCATTTTAGTAGCTACATGTGGTGATTAGGGTGAGATCCATATATTTTACTTATAGCAATGGTATGCATAACTATTATGTAAATATCCAAACAATTTCTGATAGGAAGCATTATACAGTTTTCATAAGAAACATGTATGCATCCAGTTAAAATATTTTTCTAACAACATGACCTATGATTTAATATTGAAAAACAGTGGCAAAGGGTCCTAAGTACATTAAGAACAGCCTAGTATTTTTAAATAGCAGGACATATGAGGTATATTATTTTCTACTGCAAAAGCATGGACAAATAGCATGAATACATTCATATGTATCCAGTGGCGGACGCAGAGAACAAGTTGAGGGGGGGCTGAACCTCCATGTTCTTCTTCCTCCTCCCACCTCATTCCTCTGTTTTTTCTTGTCCTTGCTCGAGAACACCATTGTTCCATGCTATTTTTTTAAAGAAAGTTTAGGAGGGGCTTGGGGGGGCTCTAATGGGATGGCAGCCAGTAGGGGGGGGGGGGCTGGAGCCCCCCCAGCCCCCCCGCTGGATCCGCCACTGTATGTATCCCTAACGTTCAACAGGATTTTGCTGAATTTTTCTACAAGTGTAAACACGCTGGAAGCAAATATTTCTGTACAAATCAAGGACCTAGCAATTACCACT
Organism: Eragrostis curvula; assembly: GCA_007726485.1. Classification (NCBI taxonomy): domain Eukaryota; kingdom Viridiplantae; phylum Streptophyta; class Magnoliopsida; order Poales; family Poaceae; genus Eragrostis; species Eragrostis curvula. The sequence goes on along the minus strand of RWGY01000009.1, from coordinate 21,158,179 downwards.
ACTTTGCTGAGCTGATCGAGCAGGAGTCGTACAATTTGACTCGAGAGGACAGAGCTACCTTCCGGTGGTCGTCTCATCGCCGGGGATGGACTGCAGCGGCGGCACGGCGAAGGCAATGGCCGCGCGACGGAGCTGCGATGCGGCAAGCGGGGTACAGGTAGTAGGGGTCGAGTTGGTGCTGTGCACAAGCGTCCAAACAATGCTTGGAAGCTCATCAGGACAGGGTTGCAATAGTCGTAGACGGCTGGACGGCGAGCAACGGCGGCAGAGCAGAGGTGACGACGGCGCTGGAGGTCCTTCGCCCAACATCTTGGCAAAACAGCAAGGGGGAAAAGGTTTAGCACGTCTTGGGGATGCGGAAAGGACAGAGGAAGAGCGCAGAGCTCACCGGAAGAGCTTCAATCGCCGGCAATGGCGGCGGCGGCCGAAATGGGGAATTTCGGAAATTACGCTGCTCCATGGCGTTTCTTTGGCCAAGACTTGGTCTGGAAGGCGGGGGGTGAGAGAGAGAAATATTAGGGAGCTCGGGTTGAATCCTTATCCACGGGAAGGCGGTGGCGGCGATATTTTGCCAGTGCGCGCCCCGGCTGTCAGTGGCACGCGTGAGAGGAAGAGGCGAGGGCCCAAGGGAGCGGATGCTTGCGGCGAAGGCAAACTGGGCAGAGGCGCACTCGTCATCCCGTTCGTCATCTCCACAGTGTTGTACAGGGGCGGGGCATGGGCGGCGTTGGCGTGGCGACGCGGCGATGGCTGGACGGCGGCGGCGACTTGACTTCGAACAGGGGAGGAAGACGACCGGACGAGCTGGGCTGGTTTGGGCCACGGCAGTGCTGGACGGGCCAAGCCAAGGCAATTCCTTTCTTCTTTCTTTGCTAACGGGCTGAGCAACTAATGTTCTTTTTGTTTTATTTTCCCCTAAGACTGGCAGTAGCATGCTGAGAATTTTTCTTCTTAGGCAAACGTGGTCCAACTTTAAGAAACGTTCACATAAATTACTTTCTGTGATTCCTAGCTATGAAGGATTTATGGGAAAGTTTGGCAAAGCCAAAATCCCACAAGCTGTTGTGCAATATGAAATGCCAAAATGCACGAACATGATTTTCCAAACAAGAACATTTTCCAATAAATGTCATTTTTAATTAGTCAAACAGAAACACCCAACTCCAAATACTTGAAACCTCAAATAAGGACGTTTCAATCAAAATCACATCAAAATTATTTATTAAAACGAAAATGAGTCCATTTATCATTTTATTTAGGGAAAAATTTCATCTATGTTATTTCTAATTTTTGTTGCTTATGCTAATGAGTAATTAGATTTCTTAAAAACAACGGCCTAGGGTTCGGGATGTTACAAGAAATAATGCTAAACAACCGTATAATATGACAACGGTTTGTAGCGTCATGCGTGATCAAGATTATCTGGAGTCTAGTGACATGATGACATGTTACAGCGTAGTTCACCAACCACCTTAGTGGGTGGAGACACGATGTCCACACAGAGTGTAGGATTGAACTCTACAACAAAATTGAATTTTGAAAATTCTGTGTTGAAGTCCCCAACAAAGCGACTAATCTTGCTCGCGAAAATGACCGCTGCACCATCGTTAGGACCACAGGTTTTTTTTTTTCGTTTGTTTTTCCAATCATTTGCATATGATGCTATTTAAACGATCAGCAGGAGTAGGTTGATCTTGCTGTTTGCACTTTATTTTTTTCGGAGGAGTTTGCACTTTATTCGTGTTAAATCTAGTTTGGTCAAGAAGTAAAAGAAAACAGTCGCACAAGGTAACAAAGCGATGCCATTGTGCATGATGTACATTATTACCTCGAGGTTAGAGACACTATGGCATGTATACGCTCCAATGTCGTCCAGTTACCACATCAGCGAGGGGAGTCACGATGTGAGCACAGCAGCGGATGCAAACAAGTACAAGATATAGCTCTACGGTAATAGAATTTCGGAAATTGTGTTTTGAAGTCACCTAACGACGACTAACCTTGCCGCCATGATGACGATCGCTACACCAGCGTTAGGAACCCATATTATTATTTTTTCTAATCATTTGAGCACGAGATTGATCCTTAGCGAGCTGAAAGATGCTTTTTTCTTTCTTTCTGATTTTTTATTAACGACCGTCTTCAACCTTGTTTGGTTGCGTTGGCTAGCGAGCCATTCCTTTCTAGCTTCTAAATTGTAACATCAAACTCTCCTAGTTGAAGGTAGGAACATATCTGCCAACAGCCCCAATAGGTCAAACTGAAATTGAATGTTTTGAGAATTCAAAATTTCTTGATTTGAAAGTGGAGCGGTGGGAATAAGGAGACCAGCAGGCTTTACTGAACAAGAATTAGAAAATGCTTCGGTAGGATGGCTTTCACTCGGGTTTGCATGGCACAGTCGTGCAGTCGTGCTCGGGTTTGCATGGTCGGTCATGTTAAGGCGTCAAACGCCAACGGGCTCGGGGCCTCGGGCCGGAGAGAGCTCCCGTCTTAAGGCCAGTCTCAATGAGGTCTTTCATTTGCATTAAATTCTATGTCACATATGTATTTTTTGCTGATTTGGCAAGGTAATTATGAGGAAAGAGAAGGCAAACTTTCATTTCTTGTGAGAGGTCTTTCATTCTAATGAAAGGAATGTGGCTCTCTTTCCTAAAATTTATCTTGGAAACAATGAAATGAAAGTTGCCATTGAGAGTGGCCTAAGACTCTTTTTTTCTTTTGAGCAAACCGTCTTAAGACTCTTAACAGCACGATTATTTGTCTCGGTCAGAAGATGAGGCCCAACATAGGAGGATCATATTTAGGCAATCAGGCTTAGCAAGGGCCCAGCCCATGGTAACAATGGGCCATGCTTGACAGCTCTTTTCCCAGGTCCACGAACGGAGTTTGCCAGAAAACACCGGGCTGGATAATCTTGTTGCCTGCCGCCAAACAGGAGAGGACCGGGCCCGCTAATCAGTGACGGAGACGGAATCCGACCGCGCGGCGACACTTCTAGAAAGAGCAAATTCCTTATTTGGTCCCGCGGTTCCTTTCTTAGCCTAATCTGAAAAAAAGTTTCCTTTATGACCTAAAACGGAACTTTCGTTCCTTTTTTGGCCATTCCGTCAATTTTGACCTTTAACAGTGTTAAATAGGGGCTGAAATGACCATTTTGCCCCTGAATTGAATAAAAATGTAAAATTTATTTTCGAAATTATTTAATTATTCTGAAATTCCAGAAAAACATAATTGTTCAAGATTTCATAGTACACAAAATTTACAAAATTTTTGTGTACTATGAAATCTTGAATAATTATGTTTTTCTGGAATTTTGGAACAATTAAATAATTTCAAAAATAAATTTTACATTTTTATTTAATGCAGGGGTAAAATGGTTATTTCATCCCCTATTTAACACCGTTAACACTCAAAATTGACGGAAGGGCCAAAAAGTGAACGAAAGTTGCGTTTTGGGTCATAGAGGGAACTTTTTTTAAGATTAGGCCAAGAAAGAAACCGCGAACTTTTTTAGGGCCAAATAAGGAATTTGCTCTTCTAGAAATTCCTCAGCAAGCCAGCAAGCAGCGGCAAGAGTAGCGTTCGCCGTCGGGCGCGTTCGGCGTCTTAGAGGCTAAAATTTAGAGGGGTTTAAACAAAAAGAATTTTGTCTTAAATAAATTTTAATTACAAAACTAACTACAGAACCCCTCTCTAAATCACGAGACGAATTTAACGAGGGTAGTTAAGCCATGATTAGACGATATTTACTGTAGCATCACTGTAGCAAAACATAGATTAATTAGGCCCATTATATTCGTCTCGTAAAGATATACTCATCTGTAAAAAGATTTTGTCATTAAATTTTATTTAATCCTTCTAAATAATAAGATTCTCTTTAGAGCTAAAGTTTAGAAGCTCTAAATAGTGCCACCGAACGCGCCCGTCGTTCCGTCTCCGTCTGCCACGCTCCTCCGAAGCATCGCCGGCGATGGGCTCGCTGCTCCGTACCGTGCACATCTGGCGTTCGTACTCGTCGTCGCCTGGGGAGGCGGCGGCGGCGGCGATCGTGGTGGACGGCCGCGCCGGTGTGGACTTGGCCCGCGTCGGGCTCGCGCTCGGGCTGGACCCCGCCTCCGTACGCCTTAACGGCTACTTCCTCAGCCGCGGCCCCGGCCACGTCTCCTCCGCCGTCACGTGGCGCACGCTTCTCGCCTTCTTCGCGGCGAAGGGCCTGCCCACCGGAGCCGACTCCGCCACGCCTATCGCCGTCCACGGCAAGCCTGCCGCGCCCCCGACTCTGCCGTCAGGTAGTGCGCTTCGCCCTTCTCTCTTTTCTTTTTTTTTTCTTTTTTTTTTCTGAGAACCGTGTGTTCGTAGTTTTTTGGTTCGTACTATGTGATCACCTCAACTGCATGGTCAACAGAAATTAGTATGAACTGGAAGAAGAGTACAGCACAAATAGGCTTGAACATTTTGGGTAAACACTTTAAATTGCGTGAACAAGTTAATGTACCATTACATAATCAGTAATCAACTTTTTTTTCTGCGAAGTTGAACGGAAGCACCTAATCACCTTAATACAAAGTAATGACATTATTTTGCATAGGACACTGGAATTTACTAATTTCAGATACTTCTTTAGATCCTACAACTCAAATATCCACAAAAAGAAAATCCAGATTTGAAGCCGAAAGATGTACAAAGAAGAGGTCCGAAGACAACAGATCATCAACTCTGTCCAAAACTAGTTATGATCAACTCAGTGATGAGATCGTCCTTGGCTTGAAGAGAAGACTCAGATTAGAAGACTACAATCCTGCTAAGAAGATTAAGCAAGGAAAATGCAGCTCAGGTCAGTGACCACTTCTTTTCTTCAGTCTCATATATTAACCGGTCATCCTTGTATAACTCAGAACATATTCTGAACGCTTTTCCTTTTTACTGCATTGGGGGTTCGATCCATTGAGCAGACGCACAGCAGCCAGTAAAATTCTCTTGCAACTTTGTAAATGGAAATGGAAAGCGGCCGCTGGACGAGGAGATGATCGCCTCACTTTCATGCAAAAAAGTTCGGTGACTGGAGTCTTCGAAAACAGAATGCCACGCGACAGTTTGACTGAGCCAGCCTCCGTAGATGTGACGACTTGACATGCCCTGTGTATGTTCTACCGTCGCCTTCAGCCTTCTCAGCGAAAGGCCATAGATTTTGAAGGTAGTTGTAGATGCAGCTGTTGTATCCTTCAGTAGTCTTTGCTTGCATCCGTGTACCTGCTATGGTACTAGGAACTGGAGATGTATTTTCTGTGAATATCACAATGCTTTTACTTTAGTAACATTTTACTTTCAAATTCCCGAGTGACAGCCTGTTTGTTGCATGCCGGTAGCTTCAGTGTTGTTTATTGTCAACTAGCCACGCACTGGCATGCTCAAGACCACAAATGCCGTGGTCGTCAAACATGAACTATGTCTCTCAGATACAGTAATTCCTCCATCACGAAATAATTCTGGGCTTCCACAAAGCTCGCAATTATGCATATTTCTGGACTGGAATGTATGTGCATATACAAATCGGTTGGTTTAACTGACATATATATATAGCTTCTTGTATAAATCAGTTGTGTGTATATATCACTATAGCTGAGTTCCCTTAAGTCTGTAGATAAAACCAGCCGGCTACATCGATAGGCACACAAACCTTTGAAGAGGAGGCAGTCGGTACCAAATAAACTGAACATCTTGATATTTACAATGATCAAACATACAGGATAGACACGAAAAAAAAATTCAAAATACACAGCCGAGCTTACAGCTGGCGGCTAACTGATCTACATACTACAAAATATTGTGAACTTGCATCACGTGAGCAAAAATGCCTTGGATAGAATAAGGCATTTGGAATCTGATAGATTTGAATGCAAGTTCACATAAAAGTCAGAGTCATCAAAGTTTTGGCTTCAGTGGGTCATTGATATCCAATAATATTAGCCAATGATGGTAGCAAATTTTTTGATGCTCATTGTTGTTGCTGAACTTCGATTGATGTTCCTTACTGAACTTCTGGATCTATCTCAAAGGGAATAACTTCTCCACACAAAATTTGCTCGCACAGTAGACGAAAGAGGGCACCATATTGTACATCGCATCCAAAATCTTTCAAGCCTCAATTTTCTCACCAACAAAGATGGTTTTTAGTTCTTCAGTAAAATGATTATTCCAGTCAGAAATAGAAGCGAATGGCAGCAAGCCAGTGAAGGCTGGGATGATGAATCCCAGCACAGCATAAAATATGCACCGGCGAATCCAATATGGAAACCAGACAGCATCCTTTCTGTGAGAAATGGTTACAGGACCATGAAGAATGCGATATAAGACAGATGGATAGCAATTTCCAAGTAAATGGATGGAACAAAGAACCTCCCAGTATATGAGCCAGATGTTCCCATTTCCGCCAAGAGTGTTGGTACATAACCTCCCAGCAAAACCACAAATAACTCCCAGCAAAATGAAGTTAAAAGTTACTGGCATACTTGTTCCAGTCACTGCCGAACGCTGGAATGCTAACCAAACAATGGTCAAAATCATTATTATACCAAAGCACATACGTGTTGCTGCTATTAAATGGCATCTTATGAAGAGCAGACCAGAATTGAAGTTTGACACTGTATTTGGCATCCACCATGATTTAGAGCCCTGCGCGAGGGAAAGAAAGAAACTTGCTAATTACTAAACATATTTTCAAGAGCATATTATCTGCTGACATTGAAAAAAGAAATATGATGAGCATACCTTTGAAGCAACTGAACATGCTGCTGTGACATCAGTAATCCTTTGGTACGAATAAATATATGTTCCATACCCAAAGCATGCTGACATAATAATCACTGCACTAACAAGAAAATCTATAAGCGTCCTCAGGATTTGTGCATGCCTTGTGTCCTGCATCTGAGTCTTGAATTTCTCCCCTTGGAAAGCAGCTTTCTCAAAACCAAAGGATAGTTTAACCTTCTGTAACATATGAGAATAGGAGCTAAGTTCTAGTTGAGACTGTTTTAGTTGCAACTTTCTCATGTTAAGGCCTATCTCAAATTCCTTGAGCTCATTTGATCGAGCTTGCTCTTTCAAAGATCTCTCAAAAGCATTGAGAATGCGCTGATCACCACCAGGAGAAGATCGTCTACGATGAGTCAGCTGCTGATTCCCTCCTGCATAAAGAACAAGCCGACTTTCCACTGAACTGTGAAGGTTCTGGGATATTTCTTGTGTTGGATTTTGTGGACCATCGGTGCTCGACTTGCTTGCAGAAACATGTTCTAGATGCTTCGAAGAGGATTGAGAAACAGGACTTTGTTCATAGACAGGCATCTCATTAACAAGATGAAGGGTTGTCAATGTGCTGCTAAATGATTTCTCAAAATTTCTTATAAAACTGTCTAACTTGTCACCATATATCTACAAAAATGACAAGTGAAAGCTATATGAGGAATGTAAGTTTGGTAAAAACAGAGATATGCACGATAAAAGGGCAGCAGGCATACATTTCTCAACGATTCCTTTACTGCTGAGGTACAGATCTGCATCCAAAGCCATAATTCAGTTCCAGATTGCACTTAATTTATTGTCTTGTAGAGTTTCTTAGTCCAGCACAAAGTGAGTACCTTGGAAAGGAGAGCAGGTTGTAATCTTTCCCCTGACCGATTCTTCGTATTCACAACCTGCAATCAGGAAAAATATGTCAGTATACTCAACCAAAGACTTAATGTGAAGTCCTATGTTGGTGGTTGGTGAAATATAGGATACACTTGGCGCTCATGTGTACAATGTAGGTGAAGAAATGCTTGTGCAATCGTGAGTGGATGAGGAGGTGACACATTGTGATCTGCATACCTAGCAGGTGGTCACCAAAAATATGGAAAGAAAAACAAAGTTTCGTTTTACAATCAATAGCAAATATGGCAACGGTTAATTTGCAGAATCACAAAATGCGCCTATGAGGGCAGCACCAAGCCTCAAAAGCTTGTAAGGCTTTAACAAATTTAGACCCAATCTGCTTACCAGTCTCCTTTCCCAGTCCATAACTAGTGAATATGCTAGTACATTACATATTACATTCGAAAAACAAACAACCATGTTTGTGTTTAGCATTCCCCTTGCCATCTTGAAATTCCCAAACATAAACAAAACTATCCTTTGAATAGACTAATGGAGGCATGCCTATAGGAAAGGTAATACAAAACCCATCTACCAGGCAAACATCCTCAAATAATCAACAGTACTCACGTAAGGACATCTGTAGATATCGAATTACAAAGACAAAAATGCCTGTCTTTTTCCAATGACCCTCTCTCCTTTTGTGGCTTCCTGCCCTTGAAGGGCGTTGCTAGGATCCTGGATGGGTCTTAGGCATTGCACATCACGACTGTCGTCTGTGCTCAACAGTTGCAGCATGAGGATCATTGAACCGTTATCACTTCTCTGGCCCCAAGCTACTACCACATTTGAATTTTGATGCTCAATTGCTCACTTCAGTTACAAACACAAAGATATTAATTCCGGTGGGCTCCAATGCGTCCTCAAATGATGTATGCCCTTCGCGCTAGAAGAAACTAAATTTTGTATATGGCACAATGTCGACATAAACATCGCTCGAACCCTCACGACAGGCGCCAAAATCAAAACTTTTTTGTGCAGAAGAAAAGCCAAAGGAGTCACCGGTACGCACCTGCGCTAGAACGGCCGCGAACGACATCCCCAGAGGCAGCGCGAGGTCTTCCTGCACGCCGGCGCCAGCGCCGCCGCTGCCGCCCCCGGCCCTAGCAGCGGACAGGGTTGGTTCCTGCCTCCGTCGCCGCAGACGGAGCCGGATCCCCCTGCGCAGATGGGAGGCCCGGGACGCAGAGGCAGAGCCGCACGAGGATGCCGACGCCGCCGACGAGGAGGCGGCGTCGGCGTCGGGGGTGTCGCCGGAGCGGGGGAGCCAGCCCGGGTCCATCTTGGTCGAGCCCGGCGGCCTTCTCGGATGTTCCTTTCGTCAGGCTGGCTTCTGTGATTTGGTCCCGTTTTGACTTCCCTTTTGTTACGTGGAAATGTGACGTGTGAACGGAATGGAAATTGGAAACTGAGCGTCGAAGCGTCTTGGGAGCATTGCGGCCGAATTAGCCGTTGATGTAATTTTGGGAAACTCATTAATTGGGTGGGATGCTTTTGGTAGGGAAAAAAAAAAAAAGAGAGACGACGGTTCAGTGATGCGGCGGTGGCACGCCACCACTCCGGCACCGAGACAGCGGCGCACGTCTGCTGGAGATGGGCCTGTTCGTGCCCGTCGGCCCACCGCGCATCGGGGTCCAACAAAAACGGTGCTTGGATGCAATACAAGCACGGCAGTTCCACTGCCTCGTCGTCGTGGCCGCCCATACAAGCACGGCAGTTCCCCTGCCTTGTCGCCACGGCCGGCGGCCACGACGACGGTATTGGCGCATGGCCTTGGCAACACCGCACGCGACGAGTACGAGAGCAGTGTGGCAGTCGAGCGAGGTGACGGTGAACGACGCCCACGAGCTCTTGCTCTCTGGCGCTAAAATAAAATCCAAAAAGAAAAAAAACAAGACACAGTGGAGATGCGGGGTATCGATCCCCGTACCTCTCGCATGCTAAGCGAGCGCTCTACCATCTGAGCTACATCCCCTTTGATACCGCTGCATCACCGGTTATTATTTTTATCATGTTCTTTTAACTGACGCCTAATCTTGATTTTACAGGCCTTAGGTGGTAGGGTCTCTGGAAAAATTACACCTTCATGCAGAGAGCGAACGCCTGATCCAAATCGATAATCCCGTTGTGCATATATCTTGATCATAATGTATACTCAAACACTTGCATCAATAGACTAGAAAGACGGATGAGCACAAGAACAAATCTCAGCAGTTAAAGCTAGCGCAAACTGGACTGGCGGACTTGTTTGATACGAAAGGTATAGCATTTCTTGATCTACATTTGTGTCCACTTAGCTGGCATTGACAGACTTACAGTCTTGCACTCGGAGCATGAAACCTACTCGAAAGTACAGATGCTAGTGCTAGTTGCTATCTTACATACTAGATCGAAATGAATACACTCCCTCCTGGCAGTAAGAAAAAATACACTCCCTCCATTGTCAAAATGATGTCGTTAGGACAACAGATATAGTTCAATTTTGAACTAAATTTGTTATCCTAACGACAACAATTTAAGAACGGGATGAGCACCATGCATGTGACTTCCAACCAAGGTCTCAAAAAAAAAACACACACATCTATCACACCTAAATCATAATTACTGCACTTTGATTATATATCAAGTGAATATACCATGCATGCAACAGGAATCAAACTCATGTGCTGCAGGTAACTGGCGTTTCTGATCATGTATCTCGTGGAATTGCTAGACTATAGTACAAACGTTCAGAATTGTATGATTTGTTTTCTGCTCTGAAAAAAAAATATCACTATATATGCAGAGAGACGTACAGAAACCGATCCACATCGATAATAATCTGGCTGTGCGTCTTGAAATATGTTGTCTATATATATTGGAGGTGGAGCCATTGAACTAAAATGTAGAATAGACTAGACAACGGATGAGCAAATGAACAAATCGCTACAGTTAAAGCTAGCTCAAACTGGAGTACTGGCTGCCCTGTCGATTAAAAAAAAAAAGAGCTACTATGGCATTTCTTTTTTTTTTAAAGACACTATGGCATTTTTGATCTAACTTGATCTACATTATCACTTAACTGGCTTTGACAGACTAACAGGCCTGTACTCAGCACATGAAATCTACACTAAAGTACATTCATTTTGGATTTTCTTATCTGGTGCTCGTACAGATGCTAGTCGCGTTTGTTACTACTACATACTGGAACGAATGTACCTTGCAACCCCCAACCAAGACACGTCTGTCACACTTAAATCATAATTACTTCCCTTTTGCATATATATCTAGTACAGACAGCAACAGGAATCCTCCAACTCGTGCGCGCGCTGCAGTAGCATATGGACATTTCGCATCGTACCTGGTGTCTGATTGTACTCCGTGGCATTTGCCGGCCCATATGCTGATTTAGGTACTACGTACCGAGCTGCTGCGCCGACGCGGACCTCTTGCCGTTCCTGGCATTACCATCGAGTGGCACGGCGCGGGGTTGGTGTCCGTTGGCGGCGAAGAGCGCGAGGTGGCCGACGAGCTTGTCCTTGCGGGAGAAGGAGGTGCCGCAGGAGCAGAGCCAGCGTTGGACGCCGCAGTGCTTCTCGTGGGTGCGGAGGTCGGAGAGCACGGAGAAGTGCTTGCTGTTGCAGTTGTTGCAGACGTACATCTTGGGGCAGTGGCTGCGCTTGTAGTGGTTCTTGGCGCAGATCACCGACTTGAGCGGCTGGAACTTTGCGTGCTTCCTGTTCCACCGGCACCCCTCCTCCGGGCACGAGTAGTACGGCCTTCTGGTGCTGCCGCCTTCGCCGTCGTCATTGTCGTTTGCCGCCTTGGCCGGGTTGGCCAGCGCGGCGCTGGTCTTGTACTCGTCGCCGTGCGCGCGCATGTGCATCCGCAGGTTGGCGTCGCGCTTGAACCCCTTGCCGCACACCTGGCAGAAGTGCGTGTACATGGCCAGCAGCTCCGCGGCGTCAAGCTCGATGATCATCGTGTTGTTGGCCGCCTGCGACGGCGCCGCGGCCGCCGTCGTACTGGGGATAGGGTTGTCGTGGCAGCCGCAGCGTTGGTGGTGCTGCCACTGCTGCATGACGTGGTCCCCCATGGCGACGGCGCCCTGGTCGCCGCCGCAGCCACTGTCCGCCCCATGGCGACGGCGCCCTGCTCCTCCGTTCATGGAAGGGCCGGCGGCGCCGTAGTGGTCGGCGGCGGCGGCGGCGGTAGAGGAGGAAGATGCGCCAAGGCCGTGGGAAAGCTGCTGGAAAGCGTAATTCATCGAGGAGGCGGCGCTGGTGATATCCTGGATCACGGCGCTGACCCCGGACGCCGCGGCGAGGGGGTCGTGCGAGATCGCGAGGCCGATGAGCGGCTGCAGCTGCTGCACCTTGTCCCGGAGCACTTCCATGTTGTTGATCAGCACGTGGCGGGGTGTGTGGGACTCGGACGACATCGCCGGCACGGCGGCGCCCATGAATAACGCGCCGCCACCGTCGTCCATGCCATCGAGGGCATGGTCATGGAACAGTTGATGCTGGTGGCGGCGGCGGTCGCTCGGCAGGAAGTACCCCGTGTTCCCTCCTCCTCCTCCTGGGATCATAGCTATACAGCCTATACTGGCTACTCGATCTAGCTAGTACGCTAGCTTGCGATGGAGCCGCAACTGCAAGGCATGCGATATTGGCTGTTGGAGGAGGAGAGGGGGAGACGATGGGGAAGAACACGAAATCGCTCGACCAAGATGATAAGGTAGAGAGATGGAAGAGGGGATTATGGATATCAGTAATTTGATAATCTGCGAGCTAGAGGAGGTCAACTTCAAAGAAGGGCGACGGCGTGGTCACTTATCAACGTCCCTACTTGAAGCCTCCCTCGAATGATACCCAGCTGGCTGAAAAGGGTGGCACACGCTGCTGTATATATGCATGACGACAAGTCAGTACAATAATAAACTACGATGGGTATACTGCACTCATGTTCATACTTCTCTTTCTAGCTATCTGACTCTCTCTCCCTCCCTCCGGCTCCGCTGAATGCTGCAGAGTGGGCTAGTGACTTTTCAAAAATGTCTATGTCTATTTATGTATGAGTGTTTTTATTAGTTAGAAGTATTTTTAGTTTTTAGTACATGTGGAAAAGTAAAAAAAAACACTAGAAATGGCCAATGTATTTCTCTGGCCAACTATTTAGCACATCGCAACCATAACATAGTCATACTCTCTTTCTCCTATACGTCCCAGAGCAAGAATCGTTGGCGTATTATAGTCCAATCATGGCACAACTACGTACGATGGTTATAATTAAAGGTTGGTTCTTTTCTTGAAGAGAACATTTATATGGTTGCCTTATTAGCTCTGCGAGGTGTTTTTTATAGTTAAAAATCCTTTTGATTGTCATATATTCGAGGCAGCAACTCAGCAATGAGCAAGCATTTATATAAGATTGACTGATGAAGAAACTGCAGCCCCTGTCCAGTGGAATAGGGAAAAAATGCATAGGCTTAATTGGTTTTGTTTAAACACGACGATACATTAATTAGGACATGTCGTGCAAGGATTTAGCCAGAGAGGGTGTGGCTGCGCTGCCCTCTGCACCAGAAATGGTTAAGATACACCACCTTTGAGAAAGCATTATTGACTTAGAGCCATAATTGGTCTGGAGAGAGAGTAGGCTCCGGGGGGTTGCTCGGCGGAACCGGTACCCTCGGGTCGTCTCCTTCCAGGGGCGACTCGGGGGTGATTCGAACTCCGCCGCCACAGCGCCCTCCTATCCCGAGCCCTCTCCTCGCTGCCGCCCGAGCAGGTCGCCGGCAAAGCCGCGCGACTGCGAGGAAGGCGGCAGCGAGGCCTTCTTTCATTGCGCCCCTCATGAACACTCCCCCCCCCCCCTCCCTCCCCTCCCACCCGCCTCCCACTCTCCCCCGGCGGGCGATTCCGGCGTGCTACAGTGAGGTCTGCCCTCTCCTTCACCGGATCCAGCCTTTCCTTCAATGGATCCGGCAGGCTCATGCCCGGATCCAATCGATTCGGCGTCCTGAACTCGTCTTCGCGTGCGACGATGCCCAGATCCCGGTGAAGGGAGGTTCATGGTGGCTAACTCGGCGTTCCCGCGTCGGTCTGTTGCGGTGGTAATCTCACCCGCCGGCTACTCTTCCTTCCCTCCCCCTTCGGCCAGAGGCCGGCGCTGGCCTTCGCTCCTGCCGTCCAGGCGGGTGGTCGGGCAGTGCTGCGGTAGTGGTGGCCGGAGGGCATGGGTTTGGGGAGAGCGGCTCTTGACGGTGCTGCTGCTGCTGGAGGCGGTCGGCGCCCCCTTCCTTTTCCGTTCCTCTTTGGTCAGAGGCCGGTTTGTGGAGATTATGGTGGTCGCCTTGCCCCATTTTGCGCCCCTGAGCTTATCGGCGTGAGGCCTCTAGCTTGCCTTCGGTCAGTGCGGTGGATGCTCTGGGCTAACGCCCTGTCCGGTGATCGCCGGTGTTGTCGACGGCGACACCTTCCGGTGTCGTTTCCCTTGTTGGAGGCGTCGATGTGGAGCCAACCGTTTGTCTCTCCGAGTGAAAACCCAGCCCATCGCTGGGCGTGTGACGGTGTCGTCTTTGACGTCAACCCCTCCTTGGAGGCGTTACATTGGAGGCGTTGGAGGTCTCTCTGCTCTGCTGGAGGCAATGCTTGCCTGGTCCATTGTCTCACCGAGGCTCTTTGCTCCCTTTTGGTGTTGTGGTCGGGTTCGGCGAAGCTATGTCATTGGGCTCTTGCTTCGTTTTCGTCCAATTCTCTTGGTTAACACTACCATATTGATCAACGGTCCTCTCCCCTTTGGGACTTCCTTCCCCCATAGGGCGTAGAAGGGCGTTGATCCGATTGGCAACCTGAGTAGCCAGCCCCTCCTGGCTAGGCGCAGTGGTCTTGTTAGCTGTAGCTTGACTGTTGTGGATTGGATGACTTCGAGTCTGATGAGTGTTGGTTCTCTTGTGTTGCTCTCTTGTCTGAAGCCGGGTCAGCGAGGCCTTGAGGAGGCCTTTGTTCTCTTCTAGGTTCTAGCGTGACTCCCACCTTTGAGGCTTCCTCCCCTCGAAGGGCGTCGGATAGCGTTAAGAGGAGTGGCGGCCAGACGCCGGGGTGTGGCCACATCCTAGTTAGATGAAGATGGGAGCGGTGGCTCAATTGTCCCAATGCAAAGTCGGCAAGCAGGTTTTTGGTGACGGCGCGGAGCTGAATTGGCTACTTCCTCTCAATTGGGCGGTGCAGGCTTGGTGTGCGATGGATTTCATTTTTACATCGACAGTTGAAACTCCGGATCTTATTGCCTTATCTAGATTGTTGACGTATTTTTTCTAGTTTCTTTTCCATACCTCTTTGTTTCTATTTTTCAATCGTCTATGCGCGACGATCCTTGTAAAGATTATTTCATTTAATTGAAACGAGTGAATTCAGGTGGGTAACCCCCATCGTAGTTTCCTCAAAAAAAAAAAAAAAAAAAACTTAGAGCCATAATTTTGAGAAAGCATTATCAACGTCCCTACTTGAAACCATAACCTTTTCCGCTGCGCACTTATTTGAGAAGATCAACTTAGAGCTATAATTTTTGTACATGTATAAGTGAATTATACATGTTTTTCCATTAGCTGATGCTTGTGGTTGAAGTTGTCATTATTACATCAATACCGGTTCATCGTAGGGCAAAGTGGGAAACGGTATTGGCAGTACGACCCACTTTCGATAGATTGATTAACCTTCTCAACCTGATTTTCTCTCTCTTTTTTTATGAAATCTACTAGCTTCTCTTTACCAGTCTCTAATTTCACATAAATTAATGGTGTACACACCTTGGATTCGAGGGCCCGCTCTCTTTTTCGTTGTGCTTTGCCATATCTTTTGACGTTATGCTACCAAATCAGTTGAAATCACCGATTAGCCACCAAATTGACTGAAAATCCATCTATACAATGATGCTGATTATGCTCAAGTCCGCCAACACCTAACACATGCTCTAGTAGGTTTCTAATGTGTCGCTGTTGTGTATAAGCCCAAGGCTGACCACTTCATCCCAAACAATGGTAAAAGATGGTGCAAAAAGAGAATTCTTGCGTTACAGATTAGTGTAAGCTTAAAGACATACGTATGATTAAAAAAAAACTAGCTAGCATGGTATGCTTGTGCAGCACTCATGCTCGAGTCGAACACGAACACCCACCACCGTGTCTCTGTAATACTAGCCGCCGCCACCAATAAATTAGAATTCAATCTAACGATCGTCGAACCCTAATCACCATGCTGCTCTAAGCAGCCTTATAGAACGTAAAAAAAAAGGTTCTTTACTCTGAAATATATCCCAATCGGACAGATCTGTCATCATGTGAAATTAATCACAATCTGTCAGACAAGGAAAGGTTGAGCTTTATTATATCATAGGGTTACCATCAGCATCAGAAACATGCCATACAAAAGGAGGAGTACGATCCAACCAGACAATAGTCAGACCAATATAGCTAGCCAATGTGCAAACCTATTTGATTTCTAGACACTGAACAAATGCGATCCTTCAGACCTCATCCGCTTGCAATTTAACTTCCTTTACCAATATAGCTTCTTCTTTTTTTGAGAAATTACACAGTACAACTCATACACTCACAACGCACGCACTCACCTCTATGAACGCACATACGCAAACCCTACCCCTATGAGCATCTTCGAAGACTGAGCCGGCAAATTCTCCAGATTCTCGAAGTCACCACTGGCGCCTCGCTGTCGACGGTCACGTCGCCTACCGCTGAAAGCACAAATGCCGTTAAATTCTAGAAAATTCGCTCTCACCAGGAGTCGAACCCAAGACGTCAAAGGTGTTACCCGGATGTCTTAACCGCTAGGCCAAGACTCCTTTCACCCTTTACCAATATAGCTGGTCTTCCTCTTCCAAGTACAGGAGAATTCAACAGTGCAATATAGACTTGTAGAGTCCCGGCCCAACCCGAGAGAATGAGGCCCAAGCGAGCTTAGTCTGCTGGACTGTAGTCATGGGGTTACTATAGCAGCGCGACCCCTTGTAGTGTCGCGAGGATGGTTCCATATCGACAATCGTGTGAGAGCATGACCAAGTTAAAAGTTCGGGGCTAGAACGCAGTAATAACCCGAGTTAACTTTTTTTGCGCGAAATGAGGATGAAAAAACGTATGAGTTATTTTGTGAGGTGAGATCTGCATGACATGCGAGTGATTTAATTTGGAGCCGTATTTCAAGCTTGAGATGTCGGGTGTCATACGCATGGCGCTGTCGTGTGGGTATAGCATTGCGAGATAGTCCATATATCGAGTGAAGGTATGAACAAGTTAGAAGCTTGGGACTGGAATGCAGAAGTAATCAAATAAACTTTTTTACGCGAAGCCGCAAGCGCCGAAGAAAACGTAAAAGTTATTTTGTGAGGTGGGAGCAAGCATGCGCCATATTTTAGGCCCACGTTGAGAGCGTGTTCGTTTCGTTTAGGACTAAAGTTTAGTCTAAAGTTTTTGCTATTTAAAAGTATTAAATAAAGTGTAATTACAAAACTTTTTGCAGAAACCTAGGCTACTTTGCGACTTGCGAGACGAATCTAATGAGGGTAATTAAACTGTGATTAGACGATTGTTACTGTAGCATTATTGTAGCAAAACATAGCTTAATTAGGCTCGTTAGATTCGTCTCCTAAATTAGCACCCATCTGTAAAAATATTTTATAATTAAACTTTATTTAATACTCTTAAATAACAAAATTCTCTGGACTAAACTTTAAGACTAAAAGAAACGAACATAGTCATAATAGATTCTTAGTTTCTCTGGGCGGGGCCCACCATCTACTGTTCCAAAGTTGCACTGTTACCATGTAGCTGTTGTTTCTGGGACGTCGATCGCCAGTCTAGCGACTTACGCAGAATCTCACGCTCTGCAATCTTCACACACAAAGAAAAACACGCATCCAGCCCCTTCCCGCGATTTTTCCTCGCCTCGCTCTCCTCTCCGCTTCTCCACCGGCGACCCCAACCAGCAACCATCCACTAGTTAACTTTTATACGCCACGCCTGCTTCCCAGGACTCCACCGCACCTGTTTGCCCGTGTTATCATCGGGTGCCTGCTTCCTCTTTCTTCACTAAACAGTATCACATTAGTGAGACGCCTCTGGACAGAGCACCGAATATATCTAGCGATGAGGGACTGATGGAGTTGCCGGATGGTGATCAATACAAAGTTACTAGTTTGCTGTTGTTGTTGGCCAGGTGTTCGGAGGAAGCTAAATCGAAACTGTTATTGCTCTTATGATTATCTGGCAAAGAGAAACAAGATTGTTCATAAGACCCAAAAAGATCTCTATGTCATCAAAGCGTTTCCTGGAGAGCTACCACGATAATTACTGTGAGACAGATAGTTACATGAGTAGTAAAAACAAATTGCATCACATCATTGCTAACTAGGCTAGGCCTCCTAGTTTGCATTGTAAACCAAGCAAGGGCTAGGCTAACTCCCAAGCATGTGGCGTTACCATATCGCCCTCCCAAAAAAAAAAAAAAGGCGTTACCATATCCATACTTGGAGGCCGTGGTTCAGGCATAATGGCCCACGGCCCAATTAAGGCTACAAATGAATTTTGTGTCAAAATGTTGCTCGTGTTTCGTAAGTGTAGCTCAGGTTCAGGTATACCGTCCACTCACAAGCTGCTCCTTTATACCACTCGGGTGCTATTTATCCGTAGAGATTTGTTCAGTTCACTTTGACCATGATTTTTCAACAGCGGCTCTTCCCCACGACACTCACCTCTGGCTTGCACACATCGCCACCGCCTACTAGTCTTGTGCGCTCACTACCGCCACTGCCACCGCTTCTTTAGCTGCTTCGATTCCTTGAGCATTCGATTAACAATTGTTTTAATTGATGGAACATTCAATTTTCGTTTGTAGAACAATATCTTGAAGGATGGAACATTTGACTTTTGTTCATTGAACAATTTATCTGAATGGATGGAACATTCAATTTTTCCTGATGAAGATTTGCTGGGCCGTTAATGGGCTGGGTGCCCCGACGGCTTCATGGCACCCGAAAGCCATATAGGTGCTCCCGCGGAGGTCCCCCACTCACATGCTTGCATTTGCGTGTGGTCCAAAACCAACCTCGATGGCTACGAGCTTGCCCGTACCTTGAAACCCGCAGAGGCTGAGGAAGCTTCTTGTCATGCCGCTTCAAGCTTGTACTAGTACAATCCTCGTACAAGAGAATCTTGGACTTGTGAGTAGCAATGGTCGCCGTCAAGATAATTTTCCGGACGGGAAAAAGCCGAGAAGAAACGTTTAGGCGTCCTCTCGCTCGTTCTGTCTCCGTCCAAATGGCTGTTGCGCGCGCGTGCGGCCGATCGAGAACGAAGCAGAAAATTTGATTTAATTATAAGGTAGGGTGGCGGGCGAATGATCTGAGCCCGGCGCTATCTCAGCGCGGTTCACCCTCCTGCTGATCGTTTACCGAGACCACGAGCCGCGCGCCTGATTCCTCTGCACGCATGCGTCCAACGAGGACGAACCTATGTGGCGTCCGTACGTGTGCGTCACCGGTTGCCGCCCCCGTACGTGTCTCATACCATACCACTAGCTACTCGATTGCCAAAAGAGTATGCATAGTTTGATTGGCTGGCCCTGACCGGTTCACTGATGAGGCGTCACCGGCCATTCCACTAGATAATAAGGAGTAGATTGCATTCTTCTTACCCGGAAACATGGCAAAAGCGTCTTTAGCACCAACTCCAAGGAATAGTGAGGAGTAGCTCCATCGCTCAATCGATCCGTCGCACCTGCAGGTTCCTGGTACCCTGAATCCCTGATGACTAAGCAAGAGAGGAGTGGCTTAATTGCATATATACTACTCCATCAAAAGCTGGTGCAGCCACCGCGCCAATGCATGTACTAATAAGGCTTTCTCCATCAAAAGCTACGAGCTTTGTCGTCCAAATGAGGAGACCACGCCATCATTTCTATTAGAGATATGTATAGGCAGTTCTCGTAGTTGTAAATCTCCTCAAATCGAGGATTGTTGTAACTTCCAAACCTAGCTTTGCCCAGCTATAAATATGAGCCACCCCAGCCTATTGGCTTGTGCGGTGATTTGCCACAATCCTACATGGTATAGAGCCATACCGATCTTTTCTTCCGCTGCCCACCCTCCCAAAAAGCCTACCTGCGCCGCCACACGCCGCGCAGCCCCGGCAAATCCTAGCGCCGCCGCCATGAGCTCGACGAGCGCGCCCATGTCCTCCTCCACCTCCTCCAGCCACTCCTCCACCACCGAGGGCTCCTCCGCCGGCGCTGCTGGCACCTTGCCGCTGGTGTTCCTCAACCCCTACGCCACCATCGCCGTCAAGACTCACGTCCCGATCACCCTCGAGCTCCTGCGCCCCAACTTCACCAAGTGGTCCTCCTTCTTCCTCTCCATGATGGCCAAGTTCGGCTTCATGGCGCACATCGACGGCAGTCCACCGCGCCCCGACGACGAGCAATGGGTGCAGACCGACGCCTGCGTCCGGAGCTGGCTCCTCGGCTCCTGCGCCGACGACATTCTTGATCTCGCCACCGACCTTGATCAGAACGCATGCGACCTGTACACCGCCATCAAGAACCTCTTCAACACGAACCAAGAGTCCCGTGCCATCTTCCTCAGCAATGAATTCCACAGCATGACTCAAGGTGATCTTCCCGTTGGTGAGTATTGTCAGCGCATGAAGGTGCTCGCTGATTCACTCCGTGACGTCGGACACCCCGTGTCCGGCCCACAACTCGTCCTCGGCATCCTCCGCGGCCTCAACCCGCGCTTCTCCAGCACGGCGGACGACATCGCCAACGCCCCGACCTTCCCCGACTTCACGAAGGCCCGTGCCATGCTCACGCTGAAGGAACAACGCCTCTCCAACGAGGCAAAGGTCGCTACACAGACTGCCCTCGTCGCTGCCACTTCCTCCTGCTCCTTGGGTGGCTGCCGCGCCCCGGCTCCAGCGCACGGCCTCGGATCCTCTCCGTCAACACCTCCCGCTCCCACCACGGCCTCGAACTCCGGCGGCTCCCGCGGTAACAACAACTACCGCGGCAAGCAGAACCGCGGCAACTACCGTGGCAGGCAGGGCGCCTCTTCCTCCAACTCCGGCTGGCGCCCCAACTCCTCGGCACCGCCCCAGCCCACAGGCCCCTGGGTCTGCTTCAATCCGTTCGCTCCCCAGGGACAACAACAGCAGCAGTGCAGCTCATCTCCGAGCATCCTCGGCCCACATCCCCAGGCGCACACGGCGTTCGCACCCTCTCAGATGTCGTCGTCACAGCCCCAGTGGGATCAGGCCGCCCTGATCGCTGCCCTGAACCAGCTCGCCTTTCCGTCATCCAATGTTTGGGTGGCGGACAGTGGTGCGTCCTCACACATGTCCTCAAATGAAGGTATCCTCCTCTTCCGCCTACCCCCGTTACACTCTCTAGTCACGGTCGGCAACGGTGATTCTATTCCCGTTACAGCCCGGGGCACCTCCTCTATTTCCACTCCTTCATCTAATTTTACATTGAACAATGTTTTAATTGTCCCGTCTCTTGTTCGCAACCTTCTTTCGGTTCGGCAATTCACCCGGAACAACCTTTGTTCCATGGAATTTGATCCTTTTGGTTTCTCTATCAAGGACCTCCACACCCGGCGCGTGATCCTTCGCTGCAATAACTCCGGCGATCTCTACACCTTCTCCCCGTCGGATGTGCAGACCGCCGTCGCCCACGCCAACATCGCTACATCCTCCATCCTGTGGCATGCACGCTTAGGTCATCCCGGCCCTGCTATTCTTGCTGCAATGAATAAATCATCGCTCATTAGCTGTAATAAAGTTGCACGTACTCTCTGCCACTCATGTCAAGTTGGCAAGCATGTACGTTTGCCTTTTTCTTCATCTAGCTCGCACACTGATGCACCTTTTGATTTACTACATTGTGATGTTTGGACCTCACCAATTCCTAGTACTTCGGGTTATTTATATTATTTGGTCTTGCTTGATGATTTCACTCACCATTGTTGGACTTTTCCCCTTCGCAAAAAATCCGAGGTTACACAGCACATTGTTAATTTTGCTAACTATGTCCAAACACATTTCGGTCTCCTCATAAAATCCTTGCAGGCAGATAATGGAACCGAATTTGTTAACAATTCACTCTCCTCCTTCCTTTCATCTCGTGGCTGCACATTACGCCTCTCATGCCCTTACACTTCACCCCAAAACGGCAAAGCGGAACGTATCCTTCGCATGCTCAACAATGCAACGCGTACGCTCCTGCTGCATGCTAGCATGCCGCCTCACTACTGGGCCGAAGCATTGGCTGCTACCACACACACACTTAATCTTCTCCCATCTACAGCTATCGCCAACTCAATTCCGTCTCAACTCTTATTTCGTAAACCACCCACTTACGATCACCTTAGAGTTTTCGGCTGCCTATGTTACCCTAACCTCTCCGCTACCGCCGCCAACAAGCTTGCTCCACGTTCTAGCGTATGTGTTTTCATTGGTTATCCAAGCTCTCACAAAGACTACCGCTGTTTGGACATTGCTTCTAGGCGTGTAATCATTTCACGGCATGTCGTCTTCGACGAGTCGGTGTTCCCTTTTGCCTCATGCTCTCCACAGGTGCCCTCCATCGCCCTGGACTTTCTCCACACGGAGGACCGTGCTGGCGTACCCTCGGCCACGGCTGCTCCGTCCCGGACGACGTCGAGCAGCCGTACTCGACGATGCTTCCCCTGCTGGCTGCTCCGCCCTGTCGTGGCGTTGAGCCGCCGCACTCTACAGCAGCTGCTCCCTCCCTCACCGAGGTTGAGCGACTGCTGCCTGACCCTCCCGCTGCACCTACGGGCGGGTCGCCTGCCCCTGCTCTGCAGGCTCCGGTCGCACCTCCTCGACAAGCCGCGCGCGGCGCTGCTCGCGCGCCACCAGCCGGGCCGCCTCAGCCTCGACCTGCCCCTGGCCCGCACCACATGACGACACGGGCACGTGACGGCATCGTGCAGCCCAAGGAGCGCATGAACCTCTCTGTGGTGCACTCTACCGCCTCTCCCCTGCCGGCGAACTACAGAAGCGCGCTAGCTGATCCAAATTGGCGAGCGGCCATGGCTGATGAGTACAAAGCGCTCCTCGACAACAATACATGGGAGCTTGTACCGCGTCCGCCCGGTGCCAATGTTGTGACGGGCAAGTGGATTTTCAAGCACAAATACCACTCCGACGGTACCCTCGCACGACACAAGGCTCGCCGGGTTGTTCGCGGATACTCGCAACAATTCGGCGTCGACTACGACGAGACCTTCAGCCCGGTTGTCAAGGCCGCCACCATCCGCACCGTCCTCAGCATTGCAGCCTCTCGCTCATGGCCTATTCACCAGCTCGATGTGAAGAACGCCTTCCTTCATGGTCACCTTGATGAGACAATGTACTGTCAGCAGCCCTCCGGGTTTGTCGATCCTGCAGCACCCGACCATGTGTGCCTCCTCCGGCGCTCCCTATATGGCCTCAAGCAAGCTCCTCGGGCCTGGTACCAACGGTTCGCCACCTATATTCGACACCTTGGCTTCGTTGCGTCGGCTTCGGACACTTCTCTATTTGTGCTCAAGGATGGTGATAGTGTTGCCTATCTGCTCCTCTACGTGGATGATATTGTGCTGACTGCCTCTAGTGCCTCTCTTCTTTGCCGAATCACTGATCGTCTTCACTCGGAGTTTGCCATGACTGACCTGGGCGCCCTTCACTTCTTTCTTGGCATCTCGGTACAGCGATCCTCGGATGGTTTATTTCTCTCACAGCGCCAGTATGCCGTGGATCTTCTCCAGCGTGCCGGCATGGCTGAATGCCACCCCACTGCTACTCCGATCGAAGCTAGCGCCAAGCTCTCCGCCACAGATGGCGCACCTGTGGCCGACCCCTCTGGCTACCGCAGTCTCGCCGGTGCCCTCCAGTACTTGACACTGACACGTCCGGACTTGGCCTACTCTGTCCAGCATGTATGCTTGTTCATGCACGATCCGAGGGAGCCTCACCTAGCCTTGATCAAGCGTATCTTGCGCTACGTCAAGGGGACGCTTGACAGTGGTCTTCATATTGGTACTTCTCCCGTCACCACCATCACGGCTTACTCTGATGCGGATTGGGCTGGCTGTCCCGACTCTCGCCGCTCCACCTCCGGCTATTGTGTTTTCCTCGGTGACAACTTGGTTTCATGGTCCTCCAAGCGACAGACGACGGTCTCCCGCTCTAGTGCTGAGGCTGAGTATCGGGCGGTTGCCCATGTTGTTGCTGAATGTTGTTGGCTTCGCCAACTCCTGCAGGACCTCCATCTTCCCATTACTTCGGCGACTGTGGTCTATTGTGACAATGTGAGTGCTATCTACATGTCCTCTAATCCGGTTCAGCATCGTCGCACGAAGCACATTGAGATCGACATTCATTTTGTTCGCGAAAAGGTGGCCCTTGGACAGGTCCAGGTGTTACATGTGCCATCATCCCACCAATTTGCGGATATAATGACGAAGGGCTTGCCTGTACAGTTATTTAGTGAGTTCCGTTCCAGTCTTTGCGTTCGGACTTCCTCCGCTGCGACTGCGGGCGGGTATTAGAGATATGTATAGGCAGTTCTCGTATAGTTGTAAATCTCCTCAAATCGAGGATTGTTGTAACTTCCAAACCTGGCTTTGCCCAGCTATAAATATGAGCCACCCCAGCCTATTGGCTTGTGAGGTGATTTGCCACAATCCTACAATTTCCATGCATGCTCCGGTCCACAGACCATGCAACTTAACCGAGAAACAAGCACCAATAAGTGCATTTCGACGTTTCTAAATTACCATCCTCTCCGTAGCTTTTCCTTCTACTAATATATACTCCTATACGGTACTCAAAGTAAAGTTTCATTTGCAAATTAAATCAATGGGCCGATCATATGTCAACGGGGTATACGTACGCGTCTTGGATCCTTGGGAAAGTCGCGAGGCCGGCAGCCTAGTTCAACTTATACTAATCTTACCTGGGTAGCAACTGCAGGGCCGATCCGGGGAAGGCAACGCGACGCGAGAGACCGACGCGCGCCTCACTCGTCATCACCTGTCTCTGCCCCTCTGCCATGCCTAACTGCACGGGGAGTAGTTAGTTGCTGCTCCCCGCTCATGCACAATTATTATTGCATGCACGCTAGCTGTCTCCTATGATTCTATTTTGACCCAGAAATAATTCCGGAGAAGTTAATTAACAGTTGTTGGGAGCTCATTTGATCCTCCTCCTTATTTTGTTTCTAAGCACGTGTTATTGTACACAGCTAGGCTTTTATTGTAGTAGATGCTTCCACAATCAAGTAAATCAGCATAAATTGGCCTATATACGGGTTTGCAGAGGGACCCGTTTGCATCTATAAGTTTTGCATGTGCGCACATCTAAACATGTTCTCAGTCAACTTTTAAGATTTTAATTGGAATGCAATTGTTCAGTCTAATTTTCAAGTTTCTCTGCCTTGGATTTACGTTTTTGGCCTTCAAGTAGAAAATGATCTACTATTTTATCCATATCAGAAATGCATCTACTCCCTTGGTTTCATATTATTTGTCATACTAGTTTTGTTTAAGTTAAGTATTTCTAATCTTTTTGTTATATAATTTGTACTCACTTAATCCAGAAATATAAGTATTTATGTGTTTGGTAATAAAATCAATCTTTTCAACTTTGACTATCAATAGCGAAAAATTCATTATGATTGATAACATAAAAATGATATCACTAAATTCATTAAAAAAATCAACTATCATAACACACAAGACACAACTCTTCCAATTTGAAATAACTTCATTTTTAGATATTGTTAAAGTTGAAAACTTTCAACTTTGACTAAACACAAAAATGCTTATATTTCTAGATTGATGAAGTATTATTAATATAATCCTTTGCATACAGGATGGTTCCTTTTATGCAGTCCAATTTCGCAGGACCCTTGGTTCTATAGTAAGGTTGAGCGCATTAGCAACGACATTGAGATGTCTATAAAGCAGTAGTGTCTTTTCATATTAATATTTAAGAAAAATACGAACGTTACCATCTCGCAAGAATTATAAGAGGTGATGCAAAATATTGCACACAAATCACGGTGTGGAATGCATGGACCTGTGTGTGGACTCTCTGGTACGGTACACCAACTCATGACTTCCAGAGAGAGAGAGAGAGAGAGAGAGAGAGAGAGAGAGAGAGGAACTTCCGGCGTCATCTAGTGGAGGTTCCCAACCCTCCCTCTCTCTCCATTTGTCAGATCTTTAACTGGTAGCTCGTGGCTATTTAACCCACCGTGTGTGCAGGAACCGTACCCATCACCGCTTCAGTTTATTGCTGCTCCTTGTTCGTAGCTGTTGCTGATCAGGTCTGTTTAGCCTTCCTTCATTCCAATGTTCTTTTGCTACTGCTAGTGCTATATATCATGCACATGTAGGCCAGTGTTAATCTGCATGCATTTCGTTGATAGGTTCTTATGCATCTGTGAGAAATTAACTATGAAGAAGCTTAACCATGAAGGAGCTGGCAACAGCTGAGAAATTAACTATGATATGTTGTCATGCATTTCGTAGATTCATGGGACAAGTGGGTGAACCAGTCTATGTTAATTTGAAGAAGAGGCGTTTATTAGAACAAGTGGGCGATCAGTCCTTGTTAATTTGAGCGCGAGCCCTAATTAGCAGTAGTCTTGGCTTACATGCTTGTATGAAACCTTGTAATCAGGAATCAAGGGCGTATAATTCGTCGACCTTACATGGAGGAACACCAGTCAGCTGCTGTCACCACTCCCGAGGCCGAGCAACAGCCGCAGGCTACAGCAGTGGTGTCTGCTGTTGCTCCAGCGGCGGCGGAAGAAAGGCCCGAGGATGGCTCACCGCCGGCGGCGGCGGATTCAGAGACCGCATTGCTCGGCGGCCCGTGGAGGACTGGACTGCATCTTTTTGTGATGGACATCAAGAAGGTGTTCAAGATGGACGAGCTCGGCGCGGAGGTGCTGGGCATCGCCGTGCCGGCGTCGCTGGCGCTGACGGCCGACCCGCTCGCGTCGCTGATCGACACGGCCTTTATCGGGCGGCTGGGGTCCGTGGAGATCGCGGCCGTGGGCGTGGCCATCGCCGTGTTCAACCAGGTCATGAAGGTGTGCATCTACCCGCTCGTCAGCGTCACCACGTCCTTCGTCGCCGAGGAGGACGCCATGCTCAGCAAAGGCGGCGGCGCCAAGGTCGTCGGAGAAGAAGAAGAAAAGGAGGAAGATCCAGGTCGCGCGGCTGCGGGAACAGATCCGGAGAAGCAGCAATCAGCTGAACAAGCGGCGACCGTCAAGAACGGTGACACCGAGGAGGCGTCGCCGGCTGTGCTCGCCGCCGGCAGCGAGGGATGCGCCGCTGCCGTCGTCGGCCGGCGGAAGAGTGGAAAGAAGGGGAGGTTCGTGCCGTCCGTGACGTCGGCGCTGATCGTGGGCGCGTTCCTGGGGCTGTTCCAGACCGCCCTCCTCGTTGCCGCCGGCAAGCCACTGCTGCGCCTCATGGGCGTCAAATCGGTCAGTGTTGCATATACACCACGCCATGCATGTGCTTGGCATTGGTATCAGCTAACATGATCACAGGGCTCATGAAATGTTGCTGATAACTAATCACAGGACTCGCCGATGATGATCCCCGCACTGCGTTACCTGGCGCTGAGAGCGCTCGGCGCCCCGGCGGTGCTCCTGTCTCTCGCCATGCAAGGCGTCTTCCGAGGCTTCAAGGACACCAGGACGCCCTTATACGCCACCGGTAATCACACACATAAGGCCATAAACCAATGATCAGATTAATCCTCAACGCATTATTTCCGTTTAGTTAACATGGCAATAATGTGTGTGGTTCGATCTGGCAGTGGCCGGCGACCTGGCGAACATCGTACTGGATCCGATCCTGATTTTTGGCTGCCGCATGGGAGTGGTCGGCGCAGCCATTGCCCATGTTCTTTCTCAGTAAGTCCATTTCACCTTTCGCCATCATGCATCTAGCTACTCCTCGTGTCGGTGAAGTTAATTACCTGCATCGATCGATCCGGACGGCAACTGAAACACGAATTAATCCTTTGCATATCCTCTTTGCAGGTACCTGATAACGCTGATAATGCTGAGCAGGCTCGTGAGGAAGGTCGATGTCGTCCCGCCAAGCCTAAGATGCCTCAAGTTCCGGCGGTTCCTCGGATGCGGTGAGTATATACTCTCTATTTTTTTGAGAGAGAGAGAGAGAGAGAGAGACCCGGAGAGTATACATTTCGAACTTCGATCAGATGTTACTCAGGATGAATTTAACATCTTATATGCAACTGCAGGGTTCCTTCTGCTGGCGAGGGTGGTGGCGGTGACGTTCTGCGTGACGATGGCGGCGTCGCTGGCCGCTCGGCACGGGCCGACAGCCATGGCCGCCTTCCAGATCTGCTCCCAGGTCTGGCTGGCCACCTCCCTCCTCGCCGACGGGCTCGCCGTCGCCGGCCAGGTAAGCCACTCCGACCATGCATGCATGATGCCACCACATCCTCGTGGATCTTGACTTGGTTGACCAGAACATGCAACTGCCATGCATGCAGGCCATGATTGCAAGCGCGTTCGCCAAGAAGGACCACTACAAGGTGGTCGCCACCACCGCCCGCGTCCTGCAGCTCGGCATCGTCCTGGGCCTCGCGCTCACGCTCCTCCTCGGGCTCGGGATGCAGTTCGGGGCCGGCGTCTTCACCAAAGACGCTGCTGTCATCCAGACCATTCATAAAGCCGTTCCGGTACTTAATTAACCTAGCTTTCTTCCTCGGAGATCAATCTCTACCCAAATAAATGTTACGTTGCTTCATAGTTCTGATCGACTCTGAACCTGGATCCAGTTCGTCGCCGGCACGCAGACGCTGAACACGTTGGCGTTCGTCTTCGACGGCATCAACTTTGGGGCCTCCGACTACGCCTTCGCTGCCTACTCCATGGCAAGCAATCTCCATGACCTGATCTGTGGTGTTTTCAAGCAAAGAAGCAACACCGTTAATTAACTAATTAACTCCTCAACGTTCGCGCAGGTTGGCGTGGCCGCTGTGAGCATACCCTCGCTGATCCTCCTCTCGGCGCACGGCGGCTTTGTCGGGATCTGGATCGCGCTCACCATCTACATGAGCGTCAGGGCCATGGCGAGCACCTGGAGGTACGTAGTATCTGATACATCATTGAGAATTGTGATGTTAGTTACTGTTTGTAGAATTTAAGTAACAGAGAGACTAATTCTTATGCACTTTATTAATTTGCAGGATGGGAGCAGCAAGGGGGCCATGGAGATTTCTACGGAAGTGATCAGCCTCCAGCGGGGACACGGACACACTTACGGTGTACACGTACTACCAGACTATACTTGCATACAGTATACGACTACTTATTATACACCGGCGGGGACACACTTACGTGTTCCACGTGTACACTCGTAGTATACGTATATTTTAGTCCGTACGTATAGTACGTGCTTACGCTAGTAACTTACATCATACATATGTACCTATATTTTTTGTATACTAGTATAGATTAGGCTCAGATGCAGCAGGGGCATTATATCCATGTTTCTATTCATTCTTCCGTTTGTATCTTTATTGATACAAACTACTTTGTTGGGGAGACATGGTTTTTTGAGCAAATAATACTGTGAGGGGACTTTTTGATGAAGCCACAACAGTTTTTTTTTTGATAACACAGTACAACTCAGACACTCACAACGCACGCACACTCACCCTTATAACCGTACTGGCAAGTACATACGCAAACCCTACCACTATGAGCATCTTCGAAGACTGAGCCGGCAAATCCTCCAGATTGACGAAGTCACCACTGGCGCTGGCGCCTCGCTGTCGACGGCCACGTCGCCTACCGCTGAAAGCACAACGCCGTTAAATCCTAGAAAATTCGCTCCCACCGGGAGTCGAACCCAGGACCTCAGGTGCTACTGAACCTCTTGTAACCACTAAACTACATGCCCTTTCGCGAAGCCATACAGTTATTAATCCCAAAAAGAAAAAAAGAAGCAGAGCAGAGCAGAATAGGATCTGGAGAAAGAATTCCAACACCTTTTAGAACATCATGGTCACTTGAGTAATGGCAGGGGCGGATTGATTTTTCAGGGAGAACCCCCAGGTCAGCATGCTGTCCGCGATGAGAAGCGCACGGAGGAAGAAAAGAGCTTCTGCGTCAGGGCTTGTATGATGAACCCTTTTTTTGCGAGGGATGGGCCAACTCGCAGGCCTTTTATTTATACTATCGTTTAATGGGCCAGCTACTGCCGCAGTCTGCCCATGAGGACTCGACCTCTTGTTTGCCTGCCGACTGCCTGGACTAGATGACTCCCCGTCTCCCCAAGAAACGCGCGGAAACCTTCAAAAAAAAGAAACGCGCGGAAGTCACAATCAACAGTGCTAAAAAAAAAAAGGAAGTCACAATCAACAACGAATCACGACTCGACGAACCCTAACGCTGCTGTGTGTGGCGCGGGCGCACGTTGTCTGGCGATTTCGCAAGGCAGCGATCGGGTCTGGACGTCGGGCGACGGCACGCGAGCCGCCGCGATCGCGTCACAGGGTAGCAGCTGGCGATCGCATCGTGAAGACTGAAGAGCAACTGTCAATCTGTCATGGATCGAAAGGGAAAATGCAAGGCCAAGGCTAAAATCAGAGGTACCAAAAAAGTGCATCATTGCTATTGGAATACTTACTTTTCAGTTTTCATTTTTTTTCTTTGCTTTGGTGAATTATCGAATTGATTATGCTGAGATGTGCCTATGCTGGAGTGCAGATTTCATAGTTGGCAGATTATTGCATTTATCGTGTGTTTGGACAATTTTCGATTAGAACCTTACTTTATGTCTATGCGACCTCGCCACACCTTATTTTTTTTTCGTCCTCCGCCACTGAGTAATGGAGTACTACAAACCAACGACCCTTTAAGTACTAGTACAGATAGTTAACCCATATTCAAACAACAAAAAGTAAAAATGTTCGAATTAAACACGAGAACAGGTGACGATTGCGCTTGCAGGTGGAGGCTCCCCTGCTGAGGAGATCCCACGGACGCAAATCTCTACAACTAATGAATTCTGAAGTGGTCGTCTGCCCCTCCTTAATCTGCCCCCGAAAAAATTATTCGGCTCCCCTGCAATCCAAGTTCCCGCCCATGCATTCTTGTCCAACGATTCAAAATCCACCCCCTCCGCAACTGAAAATCGCGCCTCCTGCGACCTAAAATTCCGGCCCCATTGCGATCAATATCCCATGATTCCCATCCCCCCTGCCAACTCCCCCACCATGCGCCAACCTCCCGTGAGATGTCCCACGCCTCCTCCGCTCATCCTCCGCCTCCTTCGCAAACAACCGACGCAAAACAGATCGCCGCCAACCTAGAAGTCTGCCGCCGCAGCCACCATCGCGGATCGCCGCCAACCTAGAAGGCTACCGCTGCGATCGCCATCGCGGCGCAGCACCTCCACCACGGAGCCAAACAGAGGAACCGCAGGGGACGCCATCGCGATGCTGCCGATTTGATCCAGGTGCGTTCATTAGTCCATGTTAATTGCTACTGCTGGTGGCTAAGTAGGCGTAATTAGTCTTGATTGTGGTCAATTAGTTCTTATTGCCGTACACGTCAATTGCATAATGATGCAAATTGATTATGCTCAATACACGTTAATTGATTAGGGTTCTCATGTCTCGGTCAGTAGGTAGGAGGGGAATTAGCAAACTATGATAGAAATTATGAGCGTAGGCACACTAAAATCCCAAAATTCGCAACTACAATTCCAAACTAAAAGTAGAGAAACGGACGCTTATTGAATAAAATGCATGATTAGTGACAGCCGATTGGTGCCTTTCATAGTAAAACAATCGGTTTTGGTCTAGATGATGCAAATTACTCATGATCAATCCCTAATTTTGGATCTGTTAATGCTTATTTTGTCATGCCGTCCGGTCAGCAATGTGTGTGTGTGCGCCCAACTACGGCCCGGTTAGCATAGTTGATTTCTTGCGGATTTAGTAACTAATTCGTGCTGACATTTTTTTTATTAGAACTAATTGACGGCAATTGGGCTTGCGCGTTCATGATGTTGGGGATTATTTGCCGATCTTAATTCTCGGACAACAGCATGAAGAAGGAGAGGAGCGGATTCAAATCTGTGTTTGCCAATTCAGAACCCAAGAATCTAACGCTCCCAAAATCAGAACCCAAGAGCCAAATCAGAACCCAAGAATCAAGGCCCAAGACCTATGCGATGACTTACCGCAGCAGTCAGATGCGTGCGCGGTCGCCACCGGGCATCCCTCCTCACTCTAGCCATCATCACCATCGGGACTGGCCTCTATCGCGCTAGGCTGAGATTTACCACGGCGAGGCACATTGACGGCGACGCGCGCGGAAACGGATCCGCACGCGCACACCGGCGATGAGAATCGCCGCAGCGCTTCTCACCCCAGGTGGTCGCCGTCTTCGTCACCGATCGCGCCACCGCCATTGACGCCTCACTCGCTTGCTGCACCATGAAAATCGGGGGAAAGGGAAAACTTGGGCTAGGGTTAGCAGCCGAAAAGTTTTTGTTCAGTTTGCGCCGCTCCTGAGCCGTTCATCACGAACTGACGGTTGTGATTGCGCCTAGGCGAGCAGGCCAGGGAACTTGGGCCGCAATGGGCTCTTTGCCAGTGCTGGTGCGCGTCCGCACCTATGCGGACCGGGCCACTTCCAGCAGAGTTTGGGCTGCGGTTTGTTTTTTGTTTTTAGGGCCCGCTTCAGCATTAGCTTTTTCTTTATTTCCAGCCTTTTATTGCTTATCGTTTATTTGCTTGAAGTTTATCCTGTCAGGCTTGATGTAAATTGGTTTACAAACCCAATCAATTCTATGGGAATAAAATATTTAGTGTACATAATGCGATTTTTCCTTGTTATCCCCATTATTTGAAATGTATCTTTTTTTTGTGCAGGTCAGCGCCAGGAGAGAAAATTCATCAATGTTTTAAAACTAAATCTATGCAATCTCTGCAGTTACTCTTGTCTGCAAGTGTTTTCCGTGCTTTCTTCTATGTAAGGTCCATTTTTTTAACTCCAATGATTGTGTAATGTAAGCTGGAAGCTGTAGTGGAGATATGAATATTGAATTTTTGGTAGAACTGCATCATTTTTCCCCCCTTAGTGCATTATTCATTCATTTTCGTTCTGGTGTATTTATTGTTGTTCATCTCAATTATCTAAGGTATACCCATGAGTTGACTTGAACTATGGGAGTTATTGTGCGTGATATATGCAACACAGTTTGTTTGTACAAATCTAAATCACGTAATAATGAAAGCGTATCACGAGCACGTCACAAATAATTAATTGTCGTCACCTACAATAATATAAGTTGTCTAAAATCAGTTCAAGAGGTTATGAGGTGTTCCCTTTGAACTGTATTGTTTAAAGTAAGTTGTTTAGAATCAGTTCAAAAATAAGTTGTTTAAAATCCTACATTCCAAGGATACCCATATGCCTATCAGATGATGAGAGATGTTCCCTTTTTAGTTCAAGAGAAAACAGTTCCCGATTAGACTGAGCTTTGCTATGACAATAAGTCACATGGGCATACTATCCCCAATGTTGAAATCTTTGTGCCTAAGCCGGTTTTCTCCCATGGGCAATTATGTGTGGCTCTATCTAGAGAGCTACCGCCAACCCAGCTGATCACTACACAAAAACAAAAAGGAGACAAAGTTAGGATGCAATGGTGAGCCCCAAAGATAAAAAAGGAATACTTAAGAATGGTTCTATGTGTTTTACGGTGTTTGAGATAGCTTTAAAAATATAAGTTGTTTTTTTATTTCAATGTTTTATAATGGTTCCATGTTTTATGAGATGAAGTCGATAGAGATTAATTCTGTGCAAGCCAATGCCAGGACAAGACAAATTTTAAACGGGTCATTTATTTGTCTTGTCCAGCTAATGGGACAATACTGGCGTCGAAAGAAATCTACACTGATATTTATCATTTGCTAATTATTTTTCTTGCAAGTAAAGCTATATTTGAACATTTTTTGTGATGAAATTGAGTATTGCACAGCTTGCTTTGGTACCATATATGTTTTCCCCTCAACACATGTGGTACTTACAAGTTAAAAAATAATGAGTGTTTGCTATTTAGGTTAAAAAAAAATGGGCACCCGTAGCAACGCACGGGCACTCACCTAGTAGAAGGGAAAAAAACTACAGGCAGAAAAAAAAAGTTATTTACAATAATAATGGAGATGAGGGTAACGATCCCCCGTACCGTACCTCTCAAATGCTAACCGAGCGCTCTATCATATGAGCTACATCCCCTTGTGCTGATTTCGTTTAACTTCTGTTTACATAAATAATTGATCATATATATCAGCCA
The DNA here is from genome assembly GCA_007726485.1 of Eragrostis curvula. NCBI lineage: Eukaryota > Viridiplantae > Streptophyta > Magnoliopsida > Poales > Poaceae > Eragrostis > Eragrostis curvula. Next base: position 21,124,063 of record RWGY01000009.1, on the reverse strand, counting down.
CTTTGCCATGCCAACAAATAAGTGCATCCTTCTGTCCCCCTCCAAATGGTTCCTGCACGAGTGTGCGTGCGATCGATCGAAAACAAGGAAGGTAGGGTGGCGCACGCATGATTTGTGCGGGACAGTTCATTCGCTTGCATGCATGTCCTTGTTATAGTTTTTCGAAAGAGCCCTTGTTTAGTGTGTGTGACTCTGTTAGAGACTAGAGCATTTACTGAAGCAATAAAACTAAATCTGAGAGTATACACGTAGCAACATATGAGTTACCTTTACCAACATCTACACATAGCGATAGGTATAATGATTGTGTTTAATAATGCCCCATATGCAATGGATAGAACAAACAACTATGTATACTCTTTTCAGGCTAAATGAACATGGTTCTTTTGACGATTTTTTTTTTGACGAAAAATGAACATGGTTCTTAGGTCTTTGGTGATGCTCTTGTGCATTATTAAGGATTTTCTTGAACATTATTAAGTTTACAAAGCTTGAATTTGGCTTGCTAAGGAAATAAATTAGGCCAAAAGGTGTACAAAACTCTTGTGAACCAAAACACACCACGATCCATCCACTGGACGAAATTATACGTCCCTTTGATTAGGAAAAAAAATGTAACATGCATGCTCCAAGAGATTTTGTTCTCTTGAGTCTCAATGCAATAGATGACATATAGGCTACAAAGAGAATGAATTAGCCATCTTTTATGCCTTAAGAAACTAATTACGATGAATTCAGATCCCTTCCAATTTTGCCAAGGCAAAGACCGAAGAAAATATTTTGAAAACCTCGGGCTACTTAATATTGTAGAAACTGAATTTTGTTTTCCAGTGGATTATGAAATAACATGGGATTGAAGTTAGTTACTATAGATAAAAACAAAAAAAATGTAGCATTTCTATGAAACATTGCATAACATTTTGTTTTGATGAGGACACTATCGCCACTTCCCCTAACAACGCATGGATCAACAGAAGCTAGCCCTTGTGATACAATAAATTGCAGATCACTGAAACCAAAGCCATTGGTCGCATAGCATTGTGATGGTTCGAAGTGTTAGTGGCCAGCCTCTAGAATAAAATCTTGTCAGAAATGCTATTTTTCCCAGTGAGTGTTACCGCAACTTATACAATAATGGATTAATCCATGCTGTGAAATGCATAACTTTGGTGTTATTAACCTAATTTCCAAACACGTATTTTGATATCTAGACCTTAGGTGCTAGACTATTGTCTACAAAACATTCAGAATTATATGATTTGTTTTGTGCTCTGAAAAAATTATATCACTATGCAGAGAGACAGAACCCGATATCATCCACATCGATAATCTTCTTGCTTTGCGTCTTGAAATATGTTGTCTACCTATCATTGGAGGTGGAGACATTGAACTAAAAGAAAATCTATATCGACTAGACGATGCATGAGCAAATGAACAAATCGTTACAGCTAAAGCTAGCTCAAACTGGATTGGCTGCCCTATCGATAAAAAAAACTACTATGACATTTTGATCTATATATCTTGATCTACATTGTCCACTTAACTTGCTTTCACAGACTACAGGTCTGTACTCAGCACATTAAATCTACACAGAAGTACATTCATTTGGGGATTTCTTTGATCTGGTGCTCTAAAGTACAGATGCTAGTCGCATTTTGCTAGATCTTACATACTGGAACGAATGTACTCCAACCAAGTACTGATAGTGATAGGCACGGTACCTGGCTTCTAATCATGTACTACCTCGTGGCATTTGCCGTTCCTGGCATTACCTCGACACGGACCTCTTGCCGTTGCTGGCATTACCATCGAGTGGCACGGCGGGTTGGTGTCCGTCGGCGGCGAAGAGCGCGAGGTGGCCGACGAGCTTGTCCTTGCGGGAGAATGATGTGCCGCAGGAGCAGAGCCAGCGTTGGACGCCGCAGTGCTTCTCGTGGGTGCGGAGGTCGGACAGCACGGAGAAGTGCTTGATGTTGCAGTTGTTGCAGACGTACATCTTGGGGCAGTGGCTGCGCTTGTAGTGGTTCTTGGCGCAGATCACCGACTTGAGCGGCTGGAACTTTGCGTGCTTCCTGTTCCACCTGCACCCCTCCTCCGGGCACGAGTAGTACGGCCTGCTAATGCTTCTTCCATCGTCGTCATGTCGTTCGCCGCCTTGGCCGGGTTGGCCAACGCGGCGCTGGTCTTGTACTCGTCGCCGTGCGCGCGCATGTGCATCCGCAGGTTGGCGTCGCGCTTGAACCCCTTGCCGCACACCTGGCAGAAGTGCTTGTACGTGGCCAGCAGCTCCGCGGCGTCCAGCTCGATGATCATCGTGTTGTTGGCCGCCTGCAGCGACGGAGCCGCGGCCGCGTCGACCGCCGTCGACGTGCTGTGGATAGGGTTGTCGTGGTAGCCGCCGCCTTGTTGGTGCTGGTGCTGATGCTGGCTGCCACTGCTGCATGACGTGGTCCGTCATGATGGCGGCGCCTTGGTGGTCATCCGCGTAGTGGCCGACGGTGGCAGCGTGAGAGGAGGAAGAGGCGCTGAGGCCGTGGCGAAGATGCTGCAACGCGTAATTCATCGAGGAGGCGGCGCTGACGATATCCTGGATCACGGCGCTGACCCCGGACGCCGCGGCGAGGGGGCCGGGGCCCTCGGGCGAGATCGCGAGGCCGATGAGCGGCTGCAGCTGATGCATCTTGTCCCGGAGCACTTCCATGTTGTTGATCAGCACGTGGCAGGGTGTGGGGGGTTCGGACACCGCCGGCACGGCGGCACCCACGAACGCGCCGCCACCGTCGTCGTCCATGCCATCGAGGGCGCGATGGAACAGGTGCTGCTGGTGGCGGTGGTCGCCCTGCAGGAAGTACCCCGCGTTCCCTCCTCCTCCTCCTCCTGGGATCATGCTATGCTGCCTATTCTACGCTAATTGCAATTGAGCTGCAACTTCAAGGCATACGATCGATATTGCACTGTTGGAGAAGAGGAGGACGACGACTGGAGGAGACGATGAGGAAGAACACGAAATCGCTGGACCCGAGATGATAAGGTAGAGATGGAGGAGGAGATGGATATCAGTAATTTGATAATCTACGAGAGGCCAGAGGTCAACTTTCAAGAAGAGCGACGGCGTAGTCACTTATCAACGTCCCTACTTGAAGCCTCCCTCGAATGATACCCAGGCTGAAAAGGGTGACACACACTGCCATGCATGAAGACAAAAGTCTGTAGACTAATACAACTACAATGGATCCTCATGTTCATACCTCTCTGTCTTCTATCTGACCCTCCCTCCCTCCGGGCTTTCCAAAAATGTCTATTTATTTCTCATTGAATGGTGTTATATTAGTTTTAGCAAATGTGTGGAGGTAAAAACTACACTTGAAATGTCCAATATTTCTCTAGCCAACGATTTCAAAGCACATCGCAACCTTAACAAACTTTCTATCTCCTACGGCCCAACAAGAATTGTTGGCATATTTTAGTCGAATCATTGCACAACTACATGATAAATTGGTTAAACTAAAGGTTGGTTCTTGAAGAGAATATTAGCCCTGACGGGTTTTTTATATAATTAAAAAAGTGATTGTTTATTCGAGGCAGCAGCTCAGCGAGCAAGTAGTATGTCCAAGATCGACTGGTCTCAAAAAAAAAAAAAGACAGCTCGGGTGTTGTCCAGTGGAATGAAAAAAAATGCATGGATTTGAATTGGTTTTGTTTAAACACAATAATAGCTAGAACATGTCGTGGAAAGATTTAGCCGGGGTGTGGCTGTGCTGCTCTCTGCGCCAGAAATTATTAAGATACACCACCTTTGAAAAAGCATTGTTGGCTAAGCCCCTTCACTTTTGTTGCCGCACACTTATTTGAGAAGATTAACATGGAGCCATAATTTTTGTTGATTTATAAGTAAATTATCCATCTTTTTTCATTAATTAGCTTATGCTTGTGGTTAAATTAGTTGTTACAAACCCGGAAACAGTTATTCACGGTACGATCCATTTTCAATAGTTTGATTAATCTTTTCAATCTAATCTCTCTCTTTTTTAGTGAAATCTACTAGCTTCTCTTTACCAGTCTCCAATTTCACATAAATTAATGGTATGATCACCTTGGATTGGAAGGCCTGCTCTCTTTTTCGTTGGGCTTTGCCATCTCTTTCACATTATGCCACCAAATCGGTTGATATCACCAATTAACCACAAAATTGACCGAAAATCCATTTATAAAATGATGCTGATGATTATGCTCAAGTCCAACACCTAACATGCTCTGGCTTTCTAATGTATCGCTGTTGCGAGAGCCCAAGGGTGATCACTTCATCCTATTCAGTGGTAAAAGATGGTGAAAAAGAGAAGCGTTACAGATTAGTGAAATCTTAAAGATAGATACAGCACATGATAAAAAAAAAAATGACATGGTTTGTTTTGTGCTGCACCCATGCTTGAGTCCGACACCCACCACCATGTCTCTATACTACTAGCCGCCGCCACCAATAAATTAAAACTGAAGCTGACGATCGCGGAACCCTAATCACCCTGCTGCCCTAAGTATCCTAACAGAAGTTCCATAAAAAGATTCTTACTCTGAAGTAAATCATGGATTGATCTGCCGTCATGTGAAATTAATCATTTAATTTGACGTGCAGTAATCTGTCAATTAACCAAACAATAGTCATAGCTTCATCACACGCCTTACAAGCTAGGCAATGTGCAACCGTATTTTGATTTTTAGAACAATGAACAAACTTGACCCTTCAGAGCTCACCTGCGAACCTCCTTCACCAACATAGGCCCCCTTTGTTTCAGCTTTTGATTGTAGATTATGGATTCTAAAAGCAAAAGCTAAAACCAAAGGCTTGCTTTTGAGGATTCTACAATCTAAAGAAAAATCTAAAGCAAAATCCACAATCTACTCATGACTAGCTTTTACTGAATTGTGGCATAAATATAATGGCTATGTTTCCTGACGATGGTTTGTAGGCATGGTCCACATTAATTTTTATATGTCCTAGCTGCGGCATACACCATCATGTTTTCTGATCCTGCGAGTCGCAACTTATTGTTGCCGCCTTGGTGCCCTTCATCCCTGGACTCCACCGCGCCCATTGCCCGTGTTATTATCAGGTGCATGCTTCCTCGCTAAACAATAAGTATCATGCATTTGTGAGAAACCCTTTGGGAAGGACACTAAATCTAGCAATGAGGGACTGCTGCGAGTTGCCGGATGATAAACAATAATACCAAGTTTCATGCTGCTGTTGTTGGCCAGGTGTTCGGATGAAGCTAATGAAAGTATTATTGCTATATGGTGTATATGGCACAATAGGAACCAGATTGTTCAAAAGAGCAAGAAGATATCTATCAAGGCATCAAATTAAAAGTTTCCTAGAGAGCTATTATGATTGTCAGACAGATAGTTATTAGTTTATTACACGAGTAACAAAACACATTGCGTCTAGGCTTAGGCTATTTAGTTTGCATGTGAACTAAGAACAAGACTAACTCCAAACACGTGGCGCCACCACGAGGCATGATCAGCCATAAAAAGTGCGTTACAAGGACACATTATCTCGCATTCCCCACCTCGATCACTTTTGATGAATCTTGGCCTCGAATCACTTGCAGGCGGTTGGGGCATAATAGACCACGGCCCAATGTTACAATGATACGCGTGTAATTCGTAATTGTAGCCCAGGTCCACTTTGGCAGTGGCACGGACCACTCACATTCTTGCATTGCATCATTGCATCTGGTCCAAAACCAACCTCGATGGCTGAGGAAGCTTCTTGCCATGCATGCCGCTTCAATCTTGTACCAGTACAGTTCTCGAACAAGAGCATCTTGGACTCTTGAGTAGTCATGGTCGCCGTCAAGATCGATGCCATATAATTTGCCGGACGGGAAAAGGCTAAGAGGAAAAATTTTGTCTATCGAGAACAAAGCAGAAAATGGATATATCTGGGCGTGCCGCGATCGAGGCAGCAACAATTCTGTGCTCTGCACGATCAGAGTCCCAACCGCAGACGTATACTTACGTGGCATTTTTCTTTCTCTTTATACCCCGACTTGATATATCTGGGCTGCCTGCCTACACCCGTCGACATGATAGCGCACCATGCGGGCGTGCGCCATGGACAGCATCTAGCTAGCCATCGTGTTCAAGCGCGCCATAGAGACACGGGTAACGGGTTCGTGTGCATGCAGCAGCGACCAGTCGGCGCACGCCACGTCCGCCTCGCCATCGAGACGCAGCTCCACGGCCAGCCGCAGCGCAAGAAGAAGCGTTTCCGCACCGGCAGCGCACGTCATCGTCCGTGCTCTCGTGTAGCGCCTCAGTGGCGCGTCTGCCTGCAGCCGGTCGCCGTGCACGGCTTGAACCGCCGCAAAAGTGCCGCGCCACAACCAAAGCGCAAGCGCGCGCCAGGTGCCGTACGTGCAACAGCTTGGAGTCAATTCGAACGCAAGCAAACAGGAACCGTTTATCAGCTAGCCAGAACATTCTCTTGGCGGTCAATTTTCCAGCTGTTTCGTTATATATGTACTCTTGTATTATTAAGGCCTTAAGTTAGTTCGTGCGTCGTCACGTACGCGATGTAAAAACATGGATTTTTCTCCCACTCCCTGTCCTGTTAAAAAAAGAGCGACCAGTCGATGGGAGTGCAGCTTCAAAACCTGGCAGATCACCTCGAAAAACATGCTCCACAGCACAAAAATGTTACTACAAGCTCTATAACCACCCAAAAATATCATTACAAGATCAGACGCTGGACAACTTAAACTAATTTGATAAAAAAGAATCTGTTTCATCTCGGTCAGGAATCAGGATCCTCTGCTCTGGCCAACGCATCGTACGTGAAAGAAACCAATCTTTGATTATTCCTTGGAATCTTACCTGAGTAGCAAAACACATTGCAACATATCATTGCTGGGCCAAGGCTACCTAGTTTGCATTGTGAACTAAGAGCTGGGTCAACTCCCAAGCCTAGGGACGTGGCGCCACCATCAGAAAATGTTGTGGCATAACAGGCCGTGGTTCAGGCACAACACTGGGAAAATGTTGCTCGCGTTTCGTAAGTGTGGCCCAGGTCCACTCACCAATCACATGCTTGCATTGCATCATTGCGTGTGGTCCAAAACCAACACCAACGACCTCTCGATGGCAACGAAGCTTGCGCGTAACTACTTAGAAATTAACCGGCAGAGTTGAGGAAACTTCTTGCCATGCATGCCCCATGTACGAGCGGAGTATAGTCCTCGTACAAGAGCATCTTGGACTTGTGAGTAGACTTGCCATGGTCGCCGTCAAGATGCCACGGTATAATATGGCAAACAGGCGGCATGATGATCGAAGTGGACAGCAGTGGCGGACCCAGATAACTTTTTTTCTGAGTGTGCATGAGTGTGTAAGTGTGCAGCACCAAGCATAGATTGATCCCTAACCAAAGCTAATTATCTTTGTAATTTCCAAAGTTAGAGTGTGCCAAAGACCACCTACAACACCCCCTGGGTTCGCCACTGGTGGACACAATGCAGTTGGAGAAGTGGAAACCTAGAAGCTGCTGCCTGTGGGTGCGGGAGCTGGGCGAAGCCAGACTTTTGGCCACCGGTGTCATTGTCATTATCTAACGGTGTCATTAGCATTAAAAACAGTGATTCAGCACTTGTTTCCACTGGTTTTTCTCAAATCCGTCGGTGTCAGCTGACACCGACGAGTAGCTGCAGCTTCGCCCAGCGGGAGCTTTGCATTTCATGGCTTTGCTCCTTTTTCCCTTTCGATTACTTAGTGCTAAATTTTGGCTAGTAAGTTGGCCTAGTTTTTTTCTTAGCTTTACTGTTATTTCTTTCTTCTGCCCGAGCCAGCTAAGGCTGCCTGGACTGTAAGACCCTAAAACTCCGAATTTTCTTTCTCCTCTATCTTAATGCATAGGCAGTGCACCTGCCAATTTCCATAAAAAAAAATATGTGCGAGGGTGTTTTTGGCTATTTTTTATTATTCCGAATTTAACATTTTTATAAATATTTGTATGAGGTTTTGTGACTGTTTTTCATAATGGTAATGGTAGATAATTTTTTTTCTTATTTTTCGGATTAACGTGGAAATTTTTAATATTTTAAAACGAATATGGTGACTCCGTTTCGTGATCATTATATATGTATAATATACTCCTTGCCATGGTCGCCGGAAACTTCTTGCCATGCATGCCCCTTGTACGAGCGGAGTATAGTCCTCGTACAAGAGCATCTTGGACTTGTGAGTAGACTTGCCATGGTCGCCGTCAAGATGCTATACGGTAGTACTAGTATAATGTGCTGGACGGGAAAAGGCTGAGAGAAAAAGTTTAGGCGTCCTCTCGCCCATAATTCTGCATCCCTCCTCCAAGTGGCTCTTGCGCGCGCGTGCGGGTCGTTCGAGAAGTAGTAGGTGGTACGAGTACGGGCGAGTGATCTGAGGCCGTCCTCAACGGCTGACGACAACGTCAGCCGACTCGGATTCCTGCGCATGTGGAAGAGAGAGAATGCCAGGAAAAAGAGTCGCTAGCGCTAGGCGAAGCGCTAGTTGCTCATTACTCTCATCCTCGTCTAATGCGTCAAATGGACCTGCTGAGCCTATGAGAGCACCAGCAACGTATATGTTCCATGTGGTACATATAGATGGGTCCCACAGCAGAGGGAAATAGTAAAGTCCATTCTCACAATGCTGTGTCCGGTGGTATACATATGAGTGGGTCCCACGTTGAATAAAAAAATCTCAACCTGATCCAGCCCAACCCATCTCGCGCGCAGGGGAAAAGTCCTCGTCTCCTACCGTCTCGATCCCCAATTCTCCTTCTCGTCGATCCACCCAAATCCGACGATGGCGGCCACTAATCCTCGAATCCACCTCGGTCTCCATTCGATTCTCCTCCGCTCCCATCTTTTCGCTGCGAAAACAAGGCCAAGCGGCTCGTATTTGGCCGTGGAAGGCGGCTGCGACAGTGGCGTCGGGCGGTGCCGAGCGTTGCCGCAAGCGGCGACGAGGAAGGCGCTTCCCGTGCGATGTGATACGACCTGATCTGGGATGACGAGGATGCAGCGACGACAAGAGCGTAGAGAGCCGCATCTACGAGGAGCGGCATGGAGTGTACTCGTCCGTGGGGTAAGCTTCTGGTTATTACGATTGTATTTAACCCAGTATTTGGTCACTTTTGTTGTCGATTGTTTAGATTAAGCCAGTCCAACTCGTAATAAGAAAGAGTAGTAAGAAAATGACTAGCTAAGATGCATACAAAGGGAATAGCTTCAGTTAGAAATAGGAAAAAGTACACAACTTAATCTCAAATACAAATTTTGCTGATAAAGAAACATGCAAGCTAATCTATGCTTCCCGCCGACTGTGCTTGATGTTGTTGATGCCTACCAAATTTTTCCCATAGGTGCTCGATTAAATCTTCTTTGAGACGCCTGTGTGTTGGTCGATCACGGACAGCCATGTTTATTTCTAGAGCCTCTGCAAATCCATGTACTGGTCCATGGGCAAGCCCGGCAATTGGTATTGGGGACGGGCCTTGTTCATATGTGTTGTCATCAGGAATAGCATAGGTGCCTCTCTCATCTTCAACTATCATGTTGTGCAAGATAATACATGCATACATAATGTCTGCTAGTTCTTCCCTATCCCATAGACGAGCTGGGTGTCGTATAATTGCCCAACGCTTCTGCAATACTCCAAAAGCTCTTTCCACATCTTTCCTTGATCCTTCTTGACGTTCTGCAAAGCATCTATGCTTACTACTTTGAGGCCTGACGATTGTTTTGACAAATGTTGCCCACTCTGGATAAATACCGTCAGCTAGGTAGTATCCCATGTTATATTCATTGCCGTTGATAGTGAACTGAACAGGAGGTGCTCTTCCTTGTATCACATGAGTGAATAGTGGTGACTGGTCCAAGATATTGATGTCATTATTAGAACCAGCAGCACCAAAAAAGGCATGCCAAATCCAGATATCATAGGATGCAACTGCCTCAAGCATGATGGTGGGCACTTTGTAATCACCACGTGTAAATTGCCCTTTCCATGCTACTGGGCAACCTTCCCACCTCCAATGCATGCAGTCGAGACTGCCTAACATCCCAGGGAATCCACGACTTTCTCCAACTTGAAGTAAGCGTTGGATGTCCTCTGCTGTAGGCTTACGAAGATATTGTTCTGCAAATAAATGCCTCACACCTTGAACAAAATTGATCATGCATTCCATAGCTGTGCTTTCAGCCACCCCAAATGTTTCGTCCATAAGATCAGCAGGTGTACCATAGGCCAACATTCTAATAGCAGCGGTGCATTTTTGCAGTGGTGATAGACCTACTTTGCCAAATGCATCACTCCTTAAACGAAAATATGGAGACCAATCACTTAGAGCTTGAACAATACGTAAAAACAAATGCTTTCTCATGCGAAACCTCCTACGGAACTGATCATCAGTGTATAAAGGATCATCGGAGAAATACTTAGCAAACAATCTATTGTGGTCATCTTCGTGATCTCTATTGATGTACCTTCGAGTGTATCCCCCACGCTGATTAGAGCCACCAGCTAGCTGAGCTTCAAACTGAGCCTCAAACTGAGCTTCAAACTGAGCTTCGAACTTGGCTTCAAATTCATCTTCAAATTCATCTTCCCAAGTCAGGTCTTCTGAGTCACTAGACATTTTTCTTGTGAAATGAACTGGTCTCGATGGATGAGTGGTGTGTTTCTCTACCTCTCCTCCTGCTTATATAGGCAGCATTCCAACGGCTAGTTTTTTTGGCACTTTCCTAACAGCTAGTTTTTTTGGCATTTTCCTAACAGCTATTTTTTTTGGGCATTTTCCTAACAGCAAAGTTGTGTGCTGATACTTCCTGTTTCATGTCTTTTCAGGTTCAACAAACATGAAAGGCTAATAATAGGAGTACAAGGACACGTGAGAAGGTAATTTTCCAAATAGTAATTGAAATACATAATACATAGATGAAAGGTACAGAACTTAGAATCTAACCAGCCATAATACATAGATGAAAGGTGCACAACTTAGAATCTAACCAGCCATAATACATAGATGAAAGGTGCACAACTTAGAATCTAACCAGCCATAATACATAGATGAAAGGTGCACAACTTAGAATCTAAAAACTTACATGAACTACAAAGATACTAAGCAGTAGCTAAGTGCTAATTTATTCCTGGGTAAGTTCTATAGCTAATTTCTCTAAGAGAGCTTTGTGTGCTTTGAGTCTTGCTTCACTGTAATTCGAAGTGTCCTTCTCCTCCAGCTTCAGGTAAGCTTCCAATCTTCTAGTTTTTACAAGTGCTTCCTGCGCCTTAGCTTTACTTGTGACAGCTTCATGAAAGAGAACCATGTCTTGAGTTGCCTTCTCCCCAAATGGAAATGGTGCAACAGTTTTCCCTTTACCCTTTAGTCTCGCCTTAGCAGCCTTCTGTCCCTCAGGGCGTTTCTCTTTTCTGACTGACTCAGTTTCAGTGTCTTGATTAGAAGATGAAGTGTATGCCCCTGATTCAGAATTCTTAGTCCTCTTGCTCTTTTTTTCCTCCTGGATGAGTACCCTACGCCACTTAGGTTCATTCCTTAGATCTCTCCACATGTGCTCTAATGTTGATGTGAATGGTTTTTCATTATTTTCCTTCTTGTACATCATGCGGGCTTTATCCATAATCATGTCATCAGAATGACCACTGCTCCAGCCACTCATAACTCGAGAGTAAACCCCACAAAACTTTGCAATGTCTCTCTTGACACCTCCCCAATGTGTTCTTAGCTGCCTGACAGATCTTTTGTGACCATTTTTAGGCATACTCTTGTTGAAATCTCTAGCTACATCCTTCCAATAGGCTTCACCCTTCTTGTCATTCCCATCAATGGAATCAACTGAGTTGCGCAACCAAGAGCCAACCAACCGGTGGTTCTCATCTTCTGTCCAATTGACTCGTGGAGCTCTTCTCCCTTCCTCTTCACCTTCCTCTTGACCTTCTTCTTCAGCACTATCACTTGACTCATCGACGGTGATAGCTTCCTTCTCTTGCTGCCCTGCAGAGCACCGTCTGGATGATTCTGACCCTTGGGAAGAACTGTTGCTACTTGCTCCAAACGGGAATCCATGCTGCAATACAAATGGTCATATATTAACTGCTGCTCCAAGCCACTAATTTGGTGAGTAAATGAAACTTTAGTTACCTGCATTCCTTGTAAGTTTGCTGTTGTTGACTGCCTCCAATTTCCTGGATGGTGAACACCTTGAAACATGGGAGGAGAGTGCCCATACGGCTGAGTGGTGGCTGGAGAAAAGGGATGGAAATTTTGCAAAAAGTGTGGTGCAAAGTTTTGGGGACACTGAGAATGTTGCAAATTGATAGGAAACTGTTGAGGAGGGGAGTTTTGGCTGCTACTTTCATACTGATGGCCTTGAGTGGCTTGATTGAGAAAGTTTGTGAAGCTATTTTGAGAGGGATCCATTTTCGTGTTGCTTGAAGTGCAGCAGCTTGACTGGTTTTGTTTCTATTTGTAGGCAGCGGAAGGCCACGGGCAAGCAACGGCCAGAAGAAAGCAACGGCTAGTTCCGCGGGAGCTGATGGGAGCAACGGCCAACTGCCTGCCTTATTTTATTGTCTTGTGTACAGTACAATGAATTGTTTATTTGCTATGGCTTGGCAATATGACAAATGACACATTATACATTCAATGCTATAATGCTCATCCTCACAATGGTTATGTCCTCCCCTATGTACAGCATTTATTGCATAATGTCACCCATATGTCCCCATTGCTGGTGCTCTGACGTGCGAAGCCCATACAACTTTAGATATTGTGCTAACTTTTGACAGTTTAAATATGATATTTTATCATTTTCTTTACCTGACGTGGCTTTGATAAGAGTCAGCTTCCATCCACGTCGTTGGGGACGCTCTGAGCCCGGCGCTATCTCAGCGCGGTTCACCCGCCTGCCTGCCGATCGATCGTTTACCGAGACCACGAGCCGCGCGCGCCTGATTCCTCTGCGCGTACGCATGTGTCCAACCAAGACGAGCCGACGTGGCGTCCGTACGCGCGCGTCACCGGTTGCCGCCCCCGTACGTGTCGGATACCATGCCACTACTCCATCGTCAAACGACTAGCAGTAGTATAGTTTGAAATTTGATTGGCTGGACCTGGCCTCGGTTTGCTGATGAGGCGTCACCGCCCATCGATCCCCACTGATATTGAGGAGTAGATTGCATTCTTCTTACCCGAAAACATGGCAAAAAGCGTCTTTGGCACCAACTCCAAGGATTAGTTTGAGTAGTAGCTTCATCGCTGGAACCGTCGCACCTGGTTCCTCAGACCCGGATGAGTAATTAGAGCAAGTATTATGGTGGGCTACGAGCCGGCGACGTCTTATGTGGAGGTGAGATAAGCATGAGAGAGAGTGGAGCGGGCGTTTCGCGAGACGCCGGCAAAAAGCGGGCGAAGAGCGCACTGCCACAGCGCAACTCATTTCTATTGCATATACTATACTACTCTTTTTTTTTTAGGAACCCCATATATATCAGTACATGCATCAGCTTTTGATGGAGTGGTACGTAATACTCCATCAAAAGTTGATGCATGTACTAAGCCGCTTTCTCCGTCAAAAGCTACGAGCTCTGTCGTCCAAAGGAGGAGACCACGCCATCATTTCCATGCATATGCTCCGCACAGACCATGCAAGTTAACCGAGACACAAGCACCAATAAGTGCCTCTCGACGTTTGCAAACTATCCTCCGTGACTAGTGTATACTCTACTACTTCTCAAAGTTATGCTGCAGTACTCAAAGTAAAGTTTCATTGCAAAATCAAATTAACTGGTCGATCATAATATATCTGGGACATCCATGGAAAGTCGCGAGGCCGGCAGCCTAATCCACCTTATACTAATCTTACCTGGGTAGCCAGGTCGGGCAGGGCCGATCCAGGGAAGGCAACGCCACGCCACGCGAGAGACCGACGCGCAACCTCACTCGTCAAGTCGTCATCACTTGTCTCTGCCCCTCTGCCAAGCCTAGCTAACTGCAAAGGGGAAGTAGTTAGTGCTGCTCCCCTGCTGATGCGCAATTATTATCGCATGCACGCTAGCTGTCTCCTCTGATTCTGTTTTGACGAGAAATAATTCTGGAGAAGTTGATTAACAGTTGTTTGGGAGCTCATTTGCTCATCCTCCTTATACTTTGTCTCTAAGCACGTGTTATTGTACATAGTCTTTAGCATTGGAGTAGATGCTTCCACAGCAAGTAAATCAGCATAAATTGTCCTATATGCGGGTTTGCAGAAAAACACTATTGTGCCTTGACCCCTCTTGTCCACCACAAGATTGAAAATAAAAAGCTCGGACCAACCAGCACAGTACACGGGCTACAGTATTTAATCATTCTAGATCGACACAGTACTCTTAATACAGTGATTCGTGAACAATAAAGACACAAGAACTGTCCACACATACGTGTTTTTCCTGGTTCCGTTTGCATCTAAGTTTTGCATGTGCACATATCTCAACATGTTCTCTCGCCAATTTTCAAGATTTCAATTGGAATGCACCGGTTCAGTTCAATTTTCAAGTTTCTCTACCTTGGATTTTATGTTCTTGGACTTCAGGCAAAAAAGAACTGTCATTTTATCCATATATGAAATGTTTCTACTCCTACTCCCTTGATTTAAGATTACTTGTCATCCTAGCTTTGTTTAAGTTTAATCTTTTTTCTTATATACTTTGTACGTACTCACCTAGTCCACAAATATAAGTATTTATGAATTTGGTAAAGCAAATCTTTTCAACTTTGACTATCGATAGAAAATAATTCATTATGATTGATAACACAGAAATGATATCACTAATATCATCATAAAATCAGCCATCATACTAAACAACGCTTCCTATTTGAAATAACTTATTTTTAATGGATACTTTCAAAGTTGCAAGACTTTAAATTTTACTAAACCCAGAAAGATAGATAGAGTATTATCTAATCATCTGCATTCATGACGGTTCTTTGTATGCACACCAATTTCACAAGGTCCCTGGTTGTATGTTTAGTGAGGTTGAGCGCATTAGCAACATTGAAGCCATGTTTGGATCCTGAGGTTTTTAAAAACCATAGTATGATGGTTTTAGAAACTAGAGCCACGCAATAAAATAGTTTTTAGAAACCAAAGGCTTTTGTGTTTCAGTTTTGAGATAAACTGTGGCATGTTTTTCTACATCAGTACATTGGTTGTATTTTGTTTTTGTTAGTAAAAAACTACCAGTTCGAATTTTTCTTCACATGAAATAGTCAATAGTGGCGAGTCATCGTCTTCAATTACATGTTTTCAGCATTACATGCTACTTGATACTTTAATCTCCATGTTTTCGGCAGTACATGCTTCTAAAAGACGTGTAGAACTCTCAACTCTAGAGAGGACGAAACCATAGCTTAAATAACAAACAACAAATCAGGGAACCATGATCTATATATTCGATTGATGGCCCCTGCCGTCCTCCGCTCCAACTCAAAGAAAGGAAGAAGATGGATTTGTGGACAGCAACTCGCATGTCAAAATATGGCACGGGAACAAAATGTGAGCACACGTATTTAGCAGAAACATGTCGACAGCTCGGTTTTCAAATAAGAGATACACAATGGAGTTTCCAAAACTCTAAAATGAACTTCAATTTTAGAGAAACTATGGTTTTCAAAACCATGAAATTTGTTGCATCTAAACACCTCCTTGATCGTTAAAACTATGGTATTTTCTGAAACCGTAATATTTGGCCATTATTTTGAAAAATAATTTGCATCCAAACAGGGAGTGAGATGTTTATAAAGCAGTAGTGTCTTTTCATATTATTGTTAAAGAACAATAGGAACGTTACCATCTCACAAGAATTATAAGAGGTGATGCAAAATATCGCAGACAAATCACAATGGGAATGGACCTGTGTGGACTCTCTGGTATACCAACTCGTGACTTCTCAGAGAGAGAGAGAGAGAGAGAGAGAGAGAGAGAGAGAGAGAGAGAGAGAGAGAGAGAGAGAGAGAGAGAGAGAGAGAGAGAGAGAGGAACTTGCGGCGTCATCTAGTGCAGGTTCCCAACCCCCCTCTCTCTCCATTTGTCAGAGAGAGAGGAACTTGCGGCGTCATCTAGTGCAGGTTCCCAACCCCCCTCTCTCTCCATTTGTCAGATCTTTAACTAGCAGGTCGTGGCTATTTAAGCAGGGTGTGTGTGCAGGCACCGTACCCACCCGTGGCCCATCACCCGCTTCAGTTATTGCCGCTCCCTTGTTCGTAGCTCGTGCTGATCAGGTCTGTTTAGTCTTCCTTCATTTCAATATTGTTCTGCTACTGCTAGTAGATAGTAGTGTCATGCACATAGGCGACTGTTAATCGGCAATGCATTTCGTTGATAGGCTCTCATGCATCTAAGAAATTAGCTACGAAGAAGCTTCACCATGAAGGAGCAACAACTGAGAAATTAACTATGATAGGTTGTCATGCATTTCGTAGATTTTCATGGGACAAGTGGGTGAACAACTAGTCTATGTTAATTTGAAGAAGAGGCGTTTATTAGGACAAGGGGGCGCGCGATGGGTCCTTGTTAATTTGAGAGAGACGTATACATAAGTAGAACCGGTCTATTCTTATTAGTACAAATCTTGTGTATGAGCCTTGCTTGTAATCCGCACGCAGGAATCGAGCTAGCTAGTCTGAGCATCGAGGGAGTAAGTTTGGTCGATCCATATTATACATGGACGAACACCAGTCAGCTGCTGCCACCACGCCCGAGGCCGAGCAGCCGCCTCAGCAGCAGGCGGAGGAGAAGGCTGCGGTGCCGGCCGCCGCGGCAGAGAACTCTGAGGAGAACGGCTCGCCGCCGGCGGCGGCGGCGGTGTCGGATGAGGCCGCATTGCTCGGCGGCCCGCGGCGGACGGGGCTGCATCTTTTTGTGATGAACATGAGGAAGGTGTTCAAGCTGGACGAGCTCGGCACGGAGGTGCTGGGCATCGCCGTGCCGGCGTCGCTGGCGCTGACGGCCGACCCGCTCGCGTCACTGATCGACACGGTCTTCATCGGGCGGCTCGGGTCCGTGGAGATCGCGGCTGTCGGCGTGGCCATCGCCGTGTTCAACCAGGTCATGAAGGTGTGCATCTACCCGCTCGTCAGCGTCACCACGTCCTTCGTCGCCGAGGAGGACGCCATGCTCAGCAAGGGCGGCGGCGCCAAGGCCGTCGACGGAGAAGAAGAAGAAGAAGGTGAAGGAAAGGAGGCAGATCCAGACCGAGCGGCTGCGGCGATCACAGATCCGGAGAAGCAGCAGCAATCAGCCGAGCAAGTGGCCGTCGTCAAGAACGCCGTGAGCGACGAGGAGGCGTCCGTGGCCACCGGGTGCGTCGTCCTCGGCCGGCGGAAGAGCGGCAGGAAGGGGAGGTTCGTGCCGTCCGTGACGTCGGCGCTGATCGTCGGCGCGCTCCTGGGGCTGTTCCAGACCGCTTTCCTCGTCGCCGCCGGCAAGCCACTGCTGCGCCTCATGGGCGTCAAATCGGTTAGTGTGTGTGCCAATTAATATAGTGTGCAATATATATACTAGAAAGTCGCTGTTATGAATCGAGTACTGCCGTGTTCTTGTTGGCATGTAGCTAGTGCTCTCTCCGTGAATGACGACTTGCCTACCTAACACATTCCCGCCCAAATGCCTTAATTTATTTGGTCTGATTAACAATCGCAGGGCTCCCCGATGATGATCCCCGCACTGCGTTACCTGACGCTGAGAGCGCTCGGCGCCCCCGCGGTTCTCCTGTCTCTTGCCATGCAAGGTGTCTTCCGAGGATTCAAGGACACCAGGACGCCACTATACGCCGTCGGTAATACATAGTACACGCATAGTACAATTATACTAACCGCAATTAATGGCTTCGTTGTTCCAATGGTTTCGTTGTCAATTAGTATCAACGTAACGTGGCAATAATGCGTGTTAATTTTGGTGTGGCAGTGGCCGGCGACCTGGCGAACATCGTACTAGATCCGATCCTGATATTCGGCTGCCGCATGGGCGTGGTCGGCGCAGCCATCGCCCATATTCTTTCTCAGTAAGCTTAATTAGCCCATTAATTTCGACCACTTAATTTCTACTCGTCGTGGAAGTTAACTACTGCTACCCGCAACGATCGATCGATCCGGACGGCAACGAAAACACGAATTAATCCTTTGCACGTATGCAGGTACCTGATAACGCTGATAATGCTGAGCAAGCTCGTGAGGAAGGTCGATGTCGTCCCGCCCAGCCTAAGATGCCTCAAGTTCCGGCGATTCCTCGGATGCGGTAAGTATACTTTTTCTTTTTCTTTTTCTTTTTTGAGAGAGCGAGAGAGAGACCGGGTGTGAAAACATTTCGATCTTGAGATGATGATGAAATTATTAACCTCGATCGCATACGCAACTGCAGGGTTCCTTCTGCTGGCGCGGGTTGTGGCGGTGACGTTCTGCGTGACGATGGCGGCGTCTCTGGCCGCTCGACACGGGCCGACAGTCATGGCCGCCTTCCAGATCTGCTCCCAGGTCTGGCTGGCCACCTCTCTCCTCGCCGACGGGCTCGCCGTCGCCGGCCAGGTTAGCCGCTCCGCTCTGCTATTGATCTGGCATACTAATTGCTTGACGCCAAGGATGGATATATATTGGATCATCAATGCATGCATGATGCTAGCTAGGCACACCGCATCGTCGTCGTGTCGTGGATCTTTGACTTGGTTGACCTGCTGCTAATAAACATGCAAAATGCCATAATGCAATGCAGGCCATGATCGCAAGCGCGTTCGCCAGGAAGGACCACTACAAGGTGGTGACCACCACCGCCCGCGTCCTGCAGCTCAGGCATCGTCCTGGGCCTCGCCCTCACGCTCCTCCTCGGACTCGGGATGCAGTTCGGGGCAGGCGTCTTCACCAAAGACGCTGCTGTCATCCACACCATCCGTAAAGCCGTTCCGGTACGTACCGAGTCTACTCCGGCCGTATCAGAGATGAGATCCATCTCGATCATTCTACACAAATAAATGACTCGATCTGAACATGCATGCATCCAGTTCGTCGCCGGCACACAGACGCTGAACACGTTGGCGTTCGTCTTCGACGGCATCAACTTCGGGGCCTCCGACTACGCCTTCGCTGCTTACTCCATGGCAAGCAATCTCCATGACCTGATCTGTGGTGTTTTCAAGCAAAGAGCCAGCACCGTTAACTAATTAACTCCTCGACGTTCGCGTTGCAGGTTGGCGTGGCGGCCGTGAGCATACCCTCGCTGATACTCCTCTCGGCGCATGGCGGGTTCGTCGGGATCTGGATCGCGCTCACCATCTACATGAGCGTCAGGGCCATGGCGAGCACCTGGAGGTAGGCTAACGTTCACACCGAGTAGATGTTGAGCCTACTTGTTTGCAGGATTTAATCAGCTTCTTGTTGGTTTAATTAATTAATTAACATGGAGATTTATTTCCTGTAGGATGGGAGCTGCACGGGGGCCATGGAGATTTCTTCGGAAGTGATGATCAACCTCCAGCGGGGGCACGTGCACTTCCGTGTGCCACGTGTACACGTACTACTAGACTGCTAGTAGCATACACTATAATTCGACTACTTATCATATATAGAGCGGCGTGGACGCACTTACGTGTTCCACGTGTAACACGTACACCCGTAGTATACACGTAGTTTATTCCGTGCGTATACTTATGCTAGTAATAACTTACACCATGTGTACCTCTGTCTTGTATAGTACTAGTATAGATTAGGCTCAGCTGATGCAGCAGGAGCATTATATTGCCTGTCTCTATTCATTCTTCCCTTTGTTGAGGTGAGGGGCGACATGGTTTTCTGTTCTGAGCAAATGATATTGTGAGAGGAGCCACTACGGTTTTCTTAATTAATCCAAAACAGAGCAGAGCAGAAGGACCTGGAGAATAACTTTTAACACACGATGATTATGCCCATGTAATGGAGTACTACAAACCAAACGACCCTTAATTAAGTAAGTACTACAGATCGTTAACCCATATATTCAAATAGCAAAAGTAACAATGATCGAATTAAACAGGAGAACAGACGACGAGACGGCGCGCGCTGGTGCATGGAGGCTCTCTCCCCTCCCGTTGACGAGATCCTGCCGTGTCGCGAATAGAAAAAATCAGTAGGCATAGGTAGTACGGAAATGCTACGTGGCCGGCGCACGGGGTGACGAGCCGATCAGACGCCGCGGCCGCCCTTCCCGCCGTGGTTCTCGCCGTCGCCGCCGTCGTGGTTCATGCTGAAGCTCTTGAGCTGGCGCTCGCCGGCGCTGTTGAAGCTGAAGCTGTTCAGGCGCTTGCCGGTGCCGGCGTCGTTCGCGGCGTCCACGGGCGCGGCTTGGTGGCTCAGAAGGAGCAGGCCTACCAGGGCGAGGCCCAGTAGCGCCATGCGCAGCTCGCTGGACTTGATCAACGCCATTGCCTCTGCGGATCGGATTGGCAGAGATATGGGAGTCTGCGGTTTTTATTCGGCTTGGTGGTGGTGATGGAGGAAGGGCGTTGCTCGTGAAGGTTTTATAGCAGGCACGAAGGGGTGGGAGCAATGGACGAGAGACGTTTCAGGGTCAGCGCCCGTGGTGTGCTTGGTGTCGCTCAAGGGTAGGCGAATCATGCGCGGCCTAATTTTAGAGGACCTCACATTCAGAGCAGGCGGCACTCGCGTGGCATGCACTTACACATAGCAGCTGTATTTCTCAACAGATCAAAGTAAACCTTACATAGAGGTCCTGTTCATCATCAGTCTCAAAATCATCTTCAAATGAATAGTCGTCATCGAAATCACCCTCATCATCATCCACTACATCTGCATGGACAGCAAAGGTATTACTCTTACTAGTTGAGCTATGAACTGGAACTGTTAATAGCAGTTTTTTAGCGGAAAAAAGTATATTATGGGCTGCGCAACGTAAATTTAACAAACAAAAAACATGAATCTTCACATAACGATCATTGTCGTGAGTGGTAACTTTTCCATTCAAAAAGAAGCAAGTTCAAAATGAAAATAAGTCATACCAAAAAGTACAACAGTCTATTCAAGAATCATTGCCAATATCTGACCGTAACAAAATACATGAACAGTGACTTCAGGTGTGTTTCTTTCTTAGGGTCCAAACTTTATTGCTGTCACATCAAAGAGAATATTATCATTTAAGAGTATTAAATAAAGTCAAATTACAAAACCAATTGTAGAACCCCTGTCTAATTCGCGAGACACATCTAATGAGGGTAATTAAGCCGTGATTAGCCGATAGTACTGTAGCATCACTGTAGCAAACATAGATTAATTAGGCTTATTAGATTCGTCTTGTAAATTAGCATCCATCTACAAAAAGGTTTTGTCATCAGAAAACAAAGTCCCTGTCTGCATATTGCACCACTAGATATGATACTGTTGTACTCGACGCAGATAATCAACTGTAGCACCGATGATTTTCTAATGAGCGTGGCTGGTAAAAATGAATGCCATACCTCATTCAAGCTTGCACATGGACATCTAATGTGCAAATTGCAAAATGCTTCTCAGATGGAGCACTCAGATCAAGTGACAATGCTTCCACGGCAAAGAGAGCTAAAAACTTCCAGTCACAAGAGCACAAACAAACATCACCATAGTTTACAAAACCATTACCCGGCTTGTTTTGCAGCTGTTTTACTGTACCTGCTGCTGAAGAAATAACTACGAACACTGTAGCTGCTGCTAAAGAAATAACTGGAACACTGTAGTTGCTGCTTCGCAACTGCTGCAAAGCAGCGAGGCGAACAAGCTGACTGTCGTCATCGTCCTCGGCAAAATCATCCTCCTCTTCTAACTCCTCGTGATCCTCCATCTCGTCAATTACATCATCCGCTGCCTCCTCATCCGGCGGCTCGTCGTTGTACCCCTTCTTCTCTTCTTGGCGAACGGCACCACCGCTTGGGCATTCCGACGAACGATTGCCGAGCATGGGCGTCCAGCAAAGGCGATGCTGACGCAAGGCAAACCCCCGTGAAGCACCACTCGAGCAACCAAATCCATCGAGGCGATTCAAGAATTTGGCGAGCTTGTGCCCGGCTGTCCCCGCAGTGAGACCAGCCAGACTTATTATTTCGTTAGTTTATTAGAGCATCTCCAGTAAGGACCCTATTTGAGCCTCTATTATTTAGGGTCTTCAGTTAAAATATCAACTCTAGCAGGGACCCTATTTGAGCTTTATTTTGCATGTCCCCTCAAACTCCATCTCCAAGCCCCCATTCCTAGGGTCCTCCAATCATTCCTCTCATTTGTGGGTTCCACTTTTTTTCACAAAATAAGGTCTTGGACCACTTTACTGCTGGAGTTGGAGTCAAATTTTGAGTCTTTATTTTTACATGCCGTCTTGGAAAATGAAAGTAGAAGTCTTGTTTTAAGCTCTATTGCTGGATATGCTTTTAGGTAGCTAAGAAAAAATACGTCAATAGAAAGCAAAAGCGTCTTCATGAAAACACACCTTCTCGATTGAGACGACGGAGTAGGAATTTTTATTGGAAAAAAAATGCCAAACACAATCTAGCGTCGCGATTCGGTCTCTCGCCAATCTCCGCGCCGGAATGCCCCGCGGCCACGGAAGCCACCACCACGCGCTCCCCCGCCGCGGACGCCTCCTCCCGCTCGCCGCGGCGGCGGCTGCGCTCCTGCTCCTCGTGCTGTTCGTCCTCCCCGCTGCGCCGCCCGAGGGGCCCGCCTCGCTACTCCGTGCGGCAGTCGCGGCCCACCCGCCCCCCGCATCCTACTCGCGGCCCTGCGCCGACCACCTCGCTCTCTCGCTGAGTCGCCTCCGCGCCGCGATTTCCTCCCTGGAGTCCGGCGATGTCCCCGCCGCGCTCCACCTCGCCTCCGCCTCCCTCCAGTGCCAATACGACTGCTCCCACCTCCTCTCGCTTCCCGCTTTCCGCTCCCAAGCCCTCACGTCCGGCTTCCTCAGCTCCCTCGCCCTGCGAACCCTAACCACTGCCCCTAAGCCTTCCGCCTCCGCCTCCGCATTCCCGGCAAGGATCCGCCCGGACGCCACCGTCTGCAAGCCGAGTGAAGAAGCAGAGCCGTGTGGCTATTCGACCGTGCAAGCTGCCGTCGATGCGGCGCCCAACTACACTGCTGGCCACTTCGTCATCACCGTCGCTGCAGGTATATACAATGAAAATGTCGTAATTCCGTATGAGAAGACCAACATTTTGCTGGTGGGTGAGGGGATGGGGGCTACTGTGATCACCGCATCACGGAGCGTGGGAATTGACGGGCTTGGGACTTATGACACTGCGACCGTGGCCGTGATTGGGGATGGCTTCCGTGCGAGGGATATCACATTCGAGAACAGCGCTGGACCTGGAGCTCATCAGGCAGTGGCATTCCGGTCAGATAGTGACCGGTCAGTGCTGGAGAATGTAGAGTTCCGTGGGCACCAGGATACACTCTATGCCCGCACAATGCGGCAGTTCTACCGTCGATGCCATATCTTTGGTACAGTGGATTTTATATTTGGGAATGCTGCAGCCATGTTTGAGGAATGCATAGTTAAGACTGTGCCACGAGCAGAGGGAGCTCGGAAGACTGCACGCAATGTGGTGGCAGCCAATGGGAGGATTGATCCGGGGCAGACGACAGGATTTGTGTTCCGGAATTGCACAATAGATGGGAACAAAGAGTTTGTAGAATTGTTTCAGACAAAGCCACAGTCGTACAAACTGTATTTGGGGCGGCCGTGGAAGGAGTATGCCAGGACATTATATGTCAGTTGCTTCTTGGGGACTGTTCTGAGGGCCGAAGGATGGCTTCCTTGGCGAGGAGATTTTGCACTCAGGACATTGTATTATGGTGAGTTTGATAGCCGAGGCCCTGGCGCAAACCCCACAGCTAGGGTTGAGTGGAGCAATCAGACTCCAGAAAAACATGTCAGATTCTATTCAGTGGAGAACTTTATTCAGGGCCACGAATGGATTGCATATTAACTAAAGATGAACTGAATGCTTAGATCGGTGATTCTTGCGGCACTGCAGTACAATGTGTACTTTTCTAGAACTGGAAATACCTTTAGCCATAGTCCTAAGAACCTGAAGATGTCTTTATTTCTTGGCGCAAAATCCAAAGTTATGTGGTTTCTTTCTCCTTCAACCTACAGATGTACCCTTCTTTTGTATATATGTGTTAGTTGCATGTTTTAGTTAGTCTTGAGTTGCAGTTTTGTAATTATATTGCCACTTTCATAGATTTAAATCTGAGAGTGGGTCTGCTGAAGATTATGAAGTTCTTTACTTTCAGTCGTGTGTTGTTGCTGGCTTACTGTTTTCTCGGTATTTCTTATCTTGTCATTTCAAGCTTTATAATGTTCCATTACTCATGAAACATGAATTTGTTTTTGGATACCAAGGAGTATTTCTTATATGCACTAGACTTGTGGGAATATTGAGCAATTGTTTCATCTACTATTGACAGTTACCCGAGTCCTTCAGAACTTTTGTCAGCAGCGCTATATTTATTGGTATCTATTATTTTTCTGCTTATCTTCGGAGTCAGGGGTCAACAAATGGAACTTGTCTGATTGGTTTTCTTGTGAAGTATGTTTGGCAGTGAGATTTCTACAACTTCAGGATTTTGACAAAATGGGTTCATATTGTGAGAGGAATAACATTTATCAAACCATTTGATCTCTAACCAAAAAGGGGGAAATGATACCCCTACATGAATTCGGAAATCTAAATAAGGAAAAAAATATGCCGGTTGTTCAGAAGGCAACGAAACCAATGATGTGATATTCTGTTATCACTTAGGAAGCACATCACTACATGTACTAGTTCTCTGTTGAGAGTCGAGACTGACTGCCTGAACAGCTGTACGGTACCAGATAGCAGAGCTAGTACAATATACAGTAAGGTGCTTACGAGTTTGGTGTATGTGGTAACCTGTTTCGTCTGATATGTTTTGCTTCTCTTGTTCCACAATTCCTCAGCACATATTTCGCCTTGGATCATGGTCATTCATGGATGCTCATTCCATAGTGCCCATCATAGAAGTTTGCTTTCTTGCTCAGTGGCATGGACGCATGAAAATTAGAGAATTTGAGAAGGTGTAAAAACAAACACATAATAACCTTGCGGACTTTCAGGGGCTGATGTGATCTACAGACGGAGAAATTAAAAATGTCAAGCATTTGCCTGTCATGAGAACTTCGGTGTGCAGATTCAGAACAGGCCGGGGCGCAGCCGTGACTGCAATGAAGCAGAAAATGAACTATCATTTACACTACATTTTTCAGAGATGTCCGACAGTAATTCTCTGATCCTTTCTTTGCACTGTTCCTTCATGATATGCTCTGAACTTGTGTTTGTGCGTTTTTTAGCTGAAGAAGAGATATTTACACTGCGAATTGTTTACTGTCATTTCAAGGTACTGGTTTGGACTGATCAGTTACTCGATGAACCCATTTGATTTGACAAGAGAGTTCCACAATCACATGTACAATTTGTAACGCATCATCAATCGAGTAAGCACACCTTCAGCAGTGCTACGCTTCAGAATCTAAAGAACACGAGTACTGGATTAGTCTTTGTGGACGTGCCAGGAGTCTAGTATGACGTCGTCGGACCTTCATGTATGTCAAGCTATTCCTTTTGGAAGACCAGTGCCAGGAATCTAACAAGGGACCTTCATGTGTCAAAAATCATAGCTCTAAATTCTACACAATTCTACGCGCAACAGTCTAAGCTATCTGACAGAATAATCAGAACATTCTCGGGCGGCTACATTCTTTCAAACTGATAGAATGTTCAATAGAGACAAAAATATATATCGAGCAGCTAGGCATTCTCAATATACTGTGCACAGATCATTACTAATGTGTTTCAATATATCAAGCGAATAGCCTTTCATCAGATTAGACATGCTTATCGAACATATTCCTGACAACAATTTTAAAATATATTATGCGCACATAAGGGCAGCAGATGTTATAACAGCATTCAGGTTCTTGTGTCATAACCAGCAAACGAAATAACAATATTCCACCCACAGATTCGAACCACGCAAGGACCATAACAAAACTTCCCAGATCCCCCTGAGGCTCAAGTACAATGTCACAACAGGGACATGGACTTAAGCATTTTTCTTTGATGATTTCTTGAAACCTTTCTTCTGGGGCTTAAGCTTATTATTTGATTTCGAAGGCCTATCTTTGTCTTTACTTCTTTGCTTTTCCTTCTTCACCTTGTACATTGTAATTGCCTGGTTAAAAATTATTGACAGAAGATGTTAGGCCAAACAAGCATGGTATTATGATTACAAGGAATGAATCTGGGAGCTTACCCTGCCAACATCAAGCTGGTCCTCGGAGTTTTTAGCAAGAATAGAGTTTAAGACTTTGTCATATTGCTGTTTCTCCAGGTTGCCTATTCCTTTCCCTTCAACAACAGGGAGGAACTGCAGAAATAGATACAAGACGGTGCACAAAATAAGCCTTGGAAGTTGCAGATATTCCAGAAGAGCAAAGCAGTCAATAGTAAAGATATAAACCTTTCTATGTTTTCCAGCGTGCTTTGGAGGTTTCTCGCCAGGTAACTTTTCGTCAAACTTCCCGCCACTTGCTGTTGCTGTCGATGCCATGCCGGCAACATTCTCAAGATCCTCTTTTTTAGACTTTTTTGGCAGATCAGCTTTAGTTCCAGTTATGGGCAAAGCTTTTGCAGCGAGCTGTATATGACTGCATATAAAAGGTAATGGAGAGTTATTAGATGACACAACATGACCAGATATTGAAGTTTACTAAATAGTTTAAGGGGAGTTCACAGGATAGAAGGAAGAAGCACTAGTATGTGAAGGATAACAACCTTGGCAAAGCACCGACTTTTGCAGCTTTTTTCAAGTTCTCTAGCCTGTTCTTTTCTTGCTTTTCGACCCGTTTTTTCTTCTCTTCCTTTCTTTGAGCAAAAGGATCAACACCAGGCTCTGTAATAAATGAATTGTTGATTAAGAGAGTACATATTGATAAACCAGGTTTGGGGCATGCATTTCAGAATCAGTATCACTGATAATGATGAATTGAAGAGAAAGCAATGAATAAAAAATGCCAGATAAGAATGTAATACACAAAAATAATCAAGTAGGTTAATTACTACATAGCACAACGTAATCACAATACTAACCATCTGTCGCTTTAGCTTCAATGATTGGAATGTCCCTGTCATCATTAACACGGTCATAACCATAAGTCCGCTTCCAGGATTGAGTTTGCTCATCCCATTCTCGCTTGTTCTTCTTGCGTTTCGTAATCCCTGCAAGTAAAGTCCATTAATCCAACCAGAAGAGAGAAATGGACCTCCAATAGAAACTTATTCAAGAAAGGCAACGATGATAATGATAAATCTTCACCTTTCATCTTAGCAAACTGCTCCCATTTAGTTGGAGGCTTCGGCCTTGGTAGCTGTTGAACAGAAAAATAGGTTCATCAATACATATGCGCCAAAAACATGGACACATCAAATTAAGAACCATTTGACATATGTTCAGCTTATTTCTACTCTAGTGCACTGCACGAACCTATAAAAACATGAACAAAAGTATAATGCACGGGTAGCTAAAGAACATGTTTTATGTTGACCTCCACAATGAATTAAGTTGATATGTTTAGGCACGAATGTCAGTGTCAGTATGTGTATATCATTCCTAACGCTACCAGGGCCCTTATTCAATCTAATCTCAGCTTAAAAAAGGGGTAACATAGAAGTACCGGTAGCACAGCCACGCATGAACTCGAAAGAACGAAACTATAATCAGTATTACAGGAAGATACAGCAGATCAAACAGCAAGGGACGCTCCCGAGATCAGGAGGATGTAGAGAAAGGAAGTTGTCTTCTTACATGCTTCTCACGGGGGAGTCGGGTGTTTGGCGGCGGGAGGCGGACGAGGGGGCCGTCGCGGGCCTCGTTGGGCGGCAGCGCGAAGAGGACATCGGCCACCGCCTGAGCCAGCTCCGTCGCCTTCTGCAGGCACTCCTCCCGCATCGCCTCCCTGCATCGACACCAACCCCAATTTCATTGTAAGAAACCAATCACAGCTCACAAGGCGCTTGCCACAACTGCTCGTTCGCGCAAAAAGATGAAACCTGTTGGACGGGGCGGCGGCGAGGTGGTGCGACGGATCGTAGGCCATGAGGTTGCCGAGGTCCACCTCGTAGTTGGAGGCGGCGGCGGCGGTCGTGGCGGCAGCTTCCTCCGCCATGGCTGCGCCGGTGCGTGGTGGCTCTCTCGGGTTGCTGGGGGAAGACACGAGGGACTAGGGTTTACTTGCGGAGCGCCGCTGGCTATCTAGTACCCGGGCCTGTTAGGGTCCGCTCCCTCCTCGCACCTTAGAAAATTGGCCCACTAAAGAAAAAAAAAAGCCCAGACAAACAGGCCCAGTTAAGGCAATAAGACGTGCAACAGCAAACTGAGGTGCCGGCCAGGACGGCTCATTACTGATAATATCATATCGGCCTATGAGTGCATGCACTTCATAAAGAAGAAGAGAGCTCAGAACACTAGATGTTTTGCTCTGAAGCTTGATATGAAGAAGGCCTACGACAAGGCATATTTACGAGCTATTATGGTGAAGCTGGGTTTCCATTGGTTGTGGGTTGATATGGTCATGAGATTGGTTTCAACGGTCTCATTCTCTGTATTGTTCAATGGAGAACAGTTGGAGAGTTTTAAACCTTCGAGAGGTATACGTCAAGACGATCCAATCTCTCTGTATTTGTTTTTGTTAGCAGCAGAGGGCCTTACCAACATGTTAAATTCTCGAATCAAGTCATCGCTTCTCAGTGGCCAATCTCTCTGTATTTGTTTTTGTTAGCAGCAGAGGGCCTTACCAACATGTTAAATTCTCGAATCTAGTCATCGCTTCTCAGTGGAACAAAAGTGGCGCCATCAGCCCCGATGGTTAGTCATTTACTCTCTGTTGATGACAGCCTGTTGTTTTTCAAAGCAAACAGGGAGAGTGCGGAGGAGGTGAAGACGGTGTTACATTTGTACTGTCAGGCATCTGGGCAACAAATTAATATGGACAAGTCGTCCATACACTTTGCAAAAGGTTGTCGTGGCAGTGATCGCGAGGATATCATGGAGATTTTGAATGTTCACGACGAGGCATTGAGCGAGAAGTATTTGGGCATGACGACTGATGTGGGAGTTTCCTCGAATGGTGCATTTAAATATCTCAAAGATAGAGTTTGGAAACGGATCCAAGGCTGGATGGAGCAAATTCTATCGGCGGGTGGTAAAGAGGTACTGATAAAGTCAGTAGCGCAAGCCATTCCAACATACTCTATGTCATGCTTTAGGTTACCTCAAGGGCTTTGTCAACATATTGATAGCTTGCTGAGAAGCTTTTGGTGGGGTAGCAAGGAGGGAAAGCGCAAGACATGCTGGGTTGCATGGGAGGATATGACAAAACCAAAATATATAGGAGGTTTGGGATTCAAAGACATAGAACTTTTCAACTTGGCGCTGCTTGCAAGGCAAGCGTGGCGGATTATGTAGGAGCCCACAACTCTCAGTGCTAGAATTTGAAGGCAGTTTATTTTCCGGAGACCGACTTCCTAGAGGCGGAGCTAGGCGCATCACCCTCGCGGTTGTGGAGTGCAGTGTGGGACGAAAAAGATGTGTTAAAGCAAGGAATTATCCGGAGAATTGGTTCGGGGACAACGACGGGGATATGGAACATGAATTGGCTGTCGCGGGATGGTTTGCTTAGGCCGGTGTGCAGTCCTAGTTCTAATCCACCGAACCTGGTAAGTGACCTCATTGATCACACAACTGGGCAATGGGACAATCAGAAGTTGCAGCTTCACCTCGCTCCAATGGATAGGGAGATTATTGAAAATATTCCACTAAGCACTAATGGACGGGAAGATTTCTGGGCATGGCATTATGAGCGAGGCGGGATTTTCACAGTTCGATCAGCTTACCGGATGTTAGTGCAAAAATAAGGAGCGAAGAACAGCCTGGATAGAGAACACAACAGGCTGGTCCAATGTGAAGTCAGAAGAAAAGGAGTGGACAGAACTGTGGAGGGTTATGGTGCCATCAAAAGTACGCATGTTCTTGTGGAGACTTGCTCGGCATTCTATCCCCACGGGTGATGTCCGCCACCACAAAAATATGACGCCCAACAGTAAGTGTTCGATCTTCGGTGCAGAGGACTCATGGAGGCACTCACTTCTAGAATGCAACATGTCTAAATGTGTCTGGGGCATTAGAGAAGGAGGAAACAACAGAATATATTTGTCAAGTTCAAGAGGGAGATGCTTGAGGTTGGCTAGCGGAGATTTTTAAGGCAATGGCACATGAAGAGGTAACTCGAGTGGTGGTTACTCTTTGGGCAATCTGGCATGCACGAAGAAAAGCGATTCATGAGAATGTGTTTCAGAGTCCTTTATCAACACATTGTTTCATTGAAAGGTACATATCAGAGCTGGATTTGACCCCTTCTAAACCGATGGCAAAACAGATGAGTCAGACATCCCATCCCCGGTGGATTCCGCTTCCATCGGGTTTCATCAAGATTAATGTTGATGCGGCCCTGTGGAAGAATTCCAATATAGCAACACTCGCAGCAGTCGCTCGCGATGTCAGAGGGCTTCTGCACTTGTGAGATGGCATGCAGGGTAGGCCTAGCTTTGGCCAGCGACATGGCCATGCGAAAGATCAGGGTCGCAAGTGAGCTATCAAGAACATCCAACGGCATGTTTGTAACTCCCTCGATAAATGGTGGTGTTTGTAACACACACAACTTGCAACCTCGTTGTTTGTTGTTGGCATAGTTTATTCTTTGTTCCAGTTTCCCTTCATTTTTGAGAAGCTCACCTTTCTTGCTCTAGTTAATATATGGACACATCAATTCGCAAGTGATCTTGATATATAGTCTATCATTCTATTAGTAAGATGTTGTGAATTAGAAAATAAAAAACTGTGGACATCAAGGATCTGAATTTAGAAAATAAAAAAGAATTGAGACAGATTAGTGTTTAACTTGTTCCCTCTGATTGTACTGCAGATTACATAAAGGAGACCAATAAATAACCTAGTAAAGAAAACAGAACCATCTGCACGAAACAAGGTTATACTTTTTGACATGTAAGCTGCTTAGGCGAAGTGCTCTTCACAGTTTGTCAGCCTATTAGTGAGATGCAGTGAATTGGAAAACAAAAAAACTGAGCAAAATTTGGGATCTGTGTTAAAAAATGAGGCAGATTAGAGTTATAATCTACTTTCTCTGATCTCGTGGCAACTCACAGGCATATATAGAAGTAGAGATTAATTCTGGTTCACAATCATGTGTGTCACCAGTATAATTAGCAGTGTCCTAGTTATATCTCACTGCAAGGTATACACCCGTGATAATGTTCATCAGATTATGTAGTGAAGAAAATGACGAAATGAGTTTGCCTTTTCAGTTATGAACAACTAGAAGATATTAGATTTCAGCCAGCAGCCAAATTACAAGCCGCTTGACGTCTTGTAGACCTGCTTCAGAGCCCGCATGATCTCATCAGCTTTCAGATCACCAGTCGTGTAGGCAGCAAAGGGGCTCTCGGAAGGGACGACGTCTTCCCTGTGGTAGCTCCCTGAGCTCCTCAGCAGTTCCTCTGATCCTTTCTCCGTGACGCCTCGAACAATCACCGTCTTGTGCAACCCTGACAGCATCTCCTCTCGATCGGTGTCTCCATGCTCGCCGACGACCAGATACATGTTCCCCACAGAAAGGCCCCAGCGCACGAAAAGGTACCTGAAATTTTGTTGAACAGGTTGACAATTTATCAGGGTGTTTTCCGCTTTTGTTGTCGGCAGTGCTGCAGTACACGCTATTTGTTACCTGAGTGCTTGCGACCTTGATGCTAACAGAGGGACAACCTGTAGCCTTGTTGAGTTCCGGCAGTACATGATGTGGCATCGAAGGCCACGCATCCTCAGTTTCTCCCTCATCTCGTCGATAGTATTCACCTAACAAGCCAAGAAAATTCAGATTCAGACACACATTGTAGCTAATCCGAAAGGCGTTGTGTATGGGAAAAAAACATGTAAATAAACCAATCAAACCTTTTTGGGGTCCTTGACGAGGAACGAGACGCAGTGTGCATTGCTGGACGCCACGTCTTGTTCGATAGCGTCGCCCGAACCGTCATGTGCTGCCATCAGCTTAGCTATGGTCTGCCTCGCGCCGTCATGGGACCAGCGGTGGTTGATATGCAGGAGGTAGTCCTGGTCAGGGCGCAGCTTGCCCTCGGCGTCGACGAACTGCGCCGTGCCGGGGTAGTACACCTCGCTGCCGCTGCCGCAGATGAGCGCGTCGAAGTCGGTCGCGGGAATCTTGCCGAGCTGCAGCAGCTTGAGCGTGTCCGACAGCGGCATTGCCGTCGACAGCGCAAACCCTGAGATCTTGGACATCTGCGAGTCGGATCGGACAGCTCTGAAGACCTCCTGGATCACCTGCAGCATCTTCTTGCTAGCGCGGCCGTCGTCGTGGTAGCAGTCCACGGCGACGATGAACAGACGACGGCGACGGCGTAGAAGTGGGTACTTGTTCACGGCGCCGCCGGTGTGCTCGGCGGCATCCGTGGACAGGGATGGTGGAAGCGGCGACGACTGCTTGATCTTGTTCATGATCCTCTGCACATGTTCCTGCGGGTCCGCGGCTGCCTCGGTAATGTTCAGGGAACCCCTCTCGCCGTCGATGGACAGACGGAGCGAGAGGTCCTGGACATCCATGAGCGAGTCCTCCAGGAACTCCTCCTCCTCGGCGCCGGGGTCTGCTGGCGTGTCCTTCAGCCACCTCGGGTTCCTTATCCGGCACCCGGCCACCCTGGTCAGGTACGTGCGGCAGTGCTCCGGCCATGAGTAGAGGTGTATGTTGCGCAGCCCGTTCCTCCGGCATTCCTGCCACAGGTTCTTGTCGGCCACCAGCTTCAGCAGCGCATCGGCGATGGCGTTCTGGTCGTGCGGGTCCACGAGCAAGCCATTGTTCAGTGCCTGCCAGTGACAAACACAGCACAAAATTACACGTTCTATCCACATGTGTACATAAGCATACGGCCGCACATAATAGGAGCTTTTGCATGATTAATTGGGGTCAGTTTCAAACATGAAATGTGTAAATAATGGATGCTTACAGTAGTAATGTCAACTGGACCACCGTTCTTGGTGGCAACGATCGGGAGTCCATGGGCCGCAGCCTGAATGACATAAATTTTTTAGAATCGAGCTTCGGATTTTCATAGAGAGTGAGGGTGATGTTCAGACTTCAGAGATCTGAATCTGAAGATAAAGTTAAAGCTGACCTCGATCAAGGTGAGTCCAAAAGGCTCAACAAGAGCAGGGTTGATGAAGACGCCCTGCAGAAACAAGCAACGACTTAACCAGTCAGCGTGTGTTGCCAAAGCAGAGAGAAGGGTCATGGATAATGACAAGCAGCAGACCTTCGTTTTCGCAGCGAGGCGGTAAATCTCCGGGACGTCTGCTTGGTTGTGATGCTTGGGGAAGGCCACACTTCCATACAGATCATACTTGTCGATCAGCTTCAGGACTGTAGTCAGGACACTTGCATTGCCAGCAGACATATCATCGATGTCATCTCTGTTCCCCATGATCAGACACTGCAAAACAGAGGTAAATTCGGTTACATAGTGATACATGGAAGTGCTATATCAATCTTCAGAAGCAGAGGACTCTGTTTGGTGCTAGAGACAACATGCGTCCTTCCTACATGGTAATAGTGATGGGACAATCTTTTGGAATTTGATGATAGAAGAAACAACAAACCTTATTATACTACTGAAATTTAGTTATGAGAAATGAGTGCACTTCAGGCTGATTATTTCTTACCAGGTTTGCAAGTTCCCTAAGAGGGCGGCATTCTCCAAAAGCTTTGACAAGGGTTGTAATGTTCTTCTTGGGGTCAGGCCTTGACAAAGCCAGGATAATTGGCTTGTGAGGATTTGTGAGGAACCGCATCACCTGCAACAAACAGTTTCCATGGAGTGATTGTAAAACCTAAGTTCATTCTGAACTCTGAAGGCTGTTTAGTCCTGCAGAGAAATCTGGGATGTAGCACTAACCTCAGCCCAGATTGGGGGCCTTGACTTTGGTGAAGCACCATCCAAACCAGTGATGTCATCTTTTCCGTCACCATCTCCATCGATATCTTCTTGAACCTCAACATTACTGAAATCCATTCCAGGAGGAATCACCTGCCAAGAAAGTTGTCAAATCATCACAAATGTAGTTCAAATGAGTGGATAGTTTTTTTTGTTTGCCATATTTCTCCTCAAGAACTTTTTTCAAGTAATTCTCCTCAAGAACTAATTTGCCAGATGTTGAGCAGTACTAACTACGCTATTCCTACCTGCACTGAATTTCAAACACTTACCACCATCCTTGGCATGAAACGGCCGTGGCAGCTAACCCCACGCCTCGCCCGTGCCCTCAACACCTTCTCGAGCTTGACATCAAAACCATCATACAATCCCCACTGTTCGTCAATCTCCTGCCTTGTGCTAGTGATAACAAGCTCGGATGCATCTAGGGCCAGCTCCTCGCCCTCAATACGCCTCATGATCTTGTATGTTGAGTCAATCTCCTGCTTTGACATGCGCCCTTGTTTCAGCAGCTGCTCAAGCTTGTTCCTTCCAAGCGAATGACCAGTGAGCATCATTGGCACGTTCAACGCACCAGAAAGAAGAGCAGCGACATCTCCAGCATCGGCATAGTGGCCATGGATCACATAAGGCAGGACTGGTTTCCCATTGCCAACCTGTTCTCCCAAAGCCTTGGACAGGTTCAGAATATGCGCGAGAGCACCATCAACAAACTCTTGGAGATAAGGCCACAGGGCCTCTTTCTTGAGATACTTGTCTCTTGGGCCGCATGGTATACGCACAATGTAAGCCCCTGCGCTCTCACCTCCTTCGTCATTTGAACCGGAGGTTAGCATCTCTGTTGGTTCACCATAGCTCCAGTCCACATCAGGAGACGACACCTGACGAGTGAATAGGTCTACCCTGTACACGCCAGGCATCATTGCAAGTGCTCTCGCAAGTTCGACGACATATTTCACCTGCAGTAATCGAGAAACGGTCACTCTCGAGCATGCAAAAGTTGATTATGCTCTCTGACTGGAAGATCATGATGTTTACCTGGCCACCAGTATCTGAGTCCCGACCAAGTTCCATGTTCTCACCACGGATTAGACCGTGCACACTGGCAAACAAGAATAACTTGTGAAACTCCATGGATGTAAACATGTAAATATCTTTTAAGCACAAAAAGAACAATAAAGATTTCAAATACCAAAATGTGTACTAGAACAAAGGGAAAACCTATATGAATTCCCATACAAAATAACAAAGCATTTGGAAATTCATCAGCATATATAATGATGCAATGTTTAAGTGTAGTATAAGACCTGATAAGCACAATGTAAAGCTTCTTCTCCTTGTTATCATCAGACCAAACAGTGAGATCAGAGAAGTTCCTCTGAAACTTCTTCTTGGACGTTTCGACCGGCGCCAGCTCGCTGAGGGTGTCCCCTTTCTCGCCTTCTGACAGATCCTCTGCAAGGTCCTCAGTTGCCTCACGGCGCACCTGTTCCTGCTCTTTCCTTCTCGCTGACATCCTCTGGATGCCCTCCAGCTCCAACTGATCACATAAAAATTCAGAAGAATCAGCAAATGGAGAATTTCAGAGCAAAGAAGCAGAGTTCTCTGTTCTCACGGGAAAACCTGGGTGACTTTTGCAAGGTGCGGTTCAGTTCAAGTGTTCAACTTACATTGAAAATGCAAAGGAAATTAAACGGCAATCATTGATATATTATGAATAGACTGTAACTAGACTCTTCAGTGATGATACCGCCTCTTCATACGAAAAGGCAGTGATGAGAGACACAAAAATTCAAATTAAAGGATTGTTTAATATGCGTGACGTCAAATCAGTACAAAGTTCTGAATTTCCTATAGAACAACGCACGTATGATCTATCACGACCAACATAAATCGGTTAAGAACATGTTGATGGTACTTTTAGTAGACAAAAGAGTTAATTTAACCAAAATCAGAAACTTCTTTCAGATAATTAATTCGGGTGGGCGCATGCAAGGTGCACTCTACACACGCATCTCCCTTCAAAAATAAGAACAATCCAAACCGAGGACACGGACGGTTACGTACGGCCGCTAACCAACAGGAAATCAAAAGGGACACGGGAAAGGAAGACACTACACGATCGTAAAGATACATGGGTTACAGTTACAGAGAGATGCAAAAATCCAGAGCCGATTATAACAGAACAAGAAACAGAGATGATAGATTGCGATGATGAGAGGTGAAT
Source organism: Eragrostis curvula (assembly GCA_007726485.1). NCBI lineage: Eukaryota > Viridiplantae > Streptophyta > Magnoliopsida > Poales > Poaceae > Eragrostis > Eragrostis curvula. Next base: position 21,087,642 of record RWGY01000009.1, on the reverse strand, counting down.
GATCCGAATTAACCTGCTTCTTCTTGCGGGCGAGGTGCCAGATCCGCCAGCACATGTTCTCGAGTCGCGTGCTGCGCTCGCGCGCGTTGCGGGTGGCGACGACCTTGATCCACGTCCGGTGCAGGTCGCTCTCGTCGACGCCCTTGACCACCTCCTCCACGAAGTAGTGCGTGGGGTTGAAGTTCATGTGCGGGCCGCGTGGGCTCGCGGTGGCGGTCGGCGAGGCCCCGGCCACCGGCGACCTCGGGTCCCCAGCGCCGCCGCCGGCCCCTCCTCCCGCGCCACCGGCGGCCGCGGCGCCGCCTCCTCCTCCTCCACCGCCAGCGGCGGCGCCGCTGTCGAGGATCGCCTCCAGGTAGCCATTGATCCACTCGTTGCCCGCCATCTCCGCTCGGAACCCGCTCGCTCCTTGTTGTTCTTCTCGGATCAGTGGGGCATTATTAAGAGGAAAAGGGGGGGGTTCGCGCTGGCCGTTGCTTGGTTTCCTAGTTTGGCGCGGCAAGGCGAAAGAAAGCGGCGTGCGTGGTGAAGCGAGGGATTGGAAGTGGTGGTGGCGTGGCGTCGTGGAACCGATCAAGAGAGAGAAAAGGCGGGGGGCACGCACGTACCGCGCGCCACCGTAACCGCGGAGGAGGAGAGAGAGAGAGAGAGAGTCTGTGCATGCGATTCCGGTGTGGCCGGGCTTGTAGGGACCTTCCATTGCGAGGAGGAGGGGGAGGCCGCGCCGCGCCGCGGGGATCAGAGACGGCCGCGCCGGTCGACACGTGGCGCCTCTTCGGGCCCACTCGGTCCCGGCCCCGCCAGTCAGCGAGTCGCTACGAGTATAAGGCGGTTGGGCCCCACGCACCGTTTCGCGCGTCGGTTTGTTACGTATTTACGCCTTTTCACTTTGGCCATGCGCCGCCGGTTAGGATCCGCGAAACCGTACGGTGGTGCGGTGGCGATCGCACGACGCGGTTGCCCACCCGGTAAAAAGGAGTACGCGCTTTCACGCTCGTGTGCGCGAGTGATGCCAACGTATGTGGTCGCGCGGCGTCACCCGCGCCAAATCCTTTCCGCAACCACCCGTGCAACATACGGACGGGTCACCCAGAAGCCAGCCAGCCGCCGAATTGCCGAGCAACGCATGTTCTGCCGTGCGTCATTCGCTCGGGACTGGAGCGGGCCCCTCCCCGCCGGTGTGTGCCGTGCCGTCACCATATCCGCGGGCATTGCACGTCGCACTTGGGAACGTCAGGAGTGGGCCGGGCGCCGTCGCCGCCACTCTTCCGCGCGGCTTGGCTCGTTGTGGATTGTGGCCGCGGATCGGGGCGGGAGCCAGGGACAAACCGCTCGCCGTCGCCGCACGCCCCCTTGCGCCTCCGCATCCCTTTCGCTCCGTCGAGCATGTAACATCACCTGCACTGCATTGCACTTGCGGTTGTCCGGAATATTATTCGCAGCCTCACGGCATATTCCGGCCTACGTACCGGCAGTATTTGTACCCGTAGGTCGCTGCACGGGCCACGATGGGCCGAATTACTTGGGCGCAGAGATGCTAACGGACTTCTACTCTAGTGTGCGCAGGCCTGCAGAACCCCGTTTAGTTGGACGCCTGATTATTTCCTTCTGGGCCATAGACCCCAGTATAGTGGGGGCCTGATTATTGCCTTCTGGCCCATAGACGTACCAGGCTACAAGTCTACAACTCTTTCACGTACTCGTTCGTTTGAGTAAAGCGAGGTCGTTTGGGTTCTAATAATAGCACACGAAACATTGCACAGAATGACACGTCCGTGAGTGAGACTGAACATCAGCATACAAGTGTGAGGTTGCGTCTTCGACGAGTGTTTCCTAATCTGTAGTTCAGCCTAAGAATCAAAAGAAGCCATGGTTTTCACTTTTAATGTGTATAATGGTTTCATACTTTGATATGTCACCCAAATGAGGCAACAGTTCGGCGGCCATTTCCCCCTTGTTTCTCCCACCAACTCATCCACATTTGAGGAATCATCTTCAATAAGCTCTGGTTAAGTTTGTACCTGATAGATCAAAGCCAAGAAACCCATATGGGAACTCACTTTTTCTCTCAATAACAAAAATTGTAAGTACTTTTTCTTTCTAGGGGCAACTAAATTAATTCTAATCAAAATTTATAATATCACTATGCACCTCTAAACTAAAAAATCGGAAGGGTGAGCACAAACAAACCAACATGCTAAAAGCCAACCAACAACAACAAATGGATATCCTCCAACTGACATGGGGATCCAAGACCAATCTCACCAAACTAAATAGGTGTCATTTTGATGGTACACACTAAGAAGGACGAGTTAAAATTATTATCGACTATGTTATCAAAGGAATTTGGCAACTCACCAGAAAAATGCACATCCCTTCATCATGAGTAAAATGATGGGTCGCCAATACCATTGTAAGCTCAAGATGTATCTTGTTCTTATAGAACCTTTAATTTGGATGCCACAATCGCCTTGACAGCTTTGCGTGAAGGCATAAAAAACACACATAAATCCATACGTTGCCTTGTTTTGTTGCTGAAGTTAAGGCGGTTATCAGTAAATTTGGCTACCGTTGATACCCAAACCCGAAAACGTTCTAAAAGCGTGACAAACGGCCCCGGAAATTTTAACAGTCTTCGCGCAACAAAATAACATTTTGTGAGAATTTAGTACTCACTACCTACATTTATCTAAAAAAAAAGCCAGGAAATTGAGCACAAATAACCGGGCTTGAGACAAACCCCACCAAGAAGCAAACACGAGATTGTTTAACTGACATGTGGGACCAGCACACACAATGACCTACCCAAACGGCCCGATTTGCTCTCGCGCGTAGGCGCTAACATCAGCACGTCGCCACCGCGTCGCTCACCATCCCACACGCGAAGCGGACCCCGGGCTGACCGCTTCATTCGTTGCACCAGGCGCATGAACCGGGCCACATGTACGCGAATCTTAGCGCGATCGAACGGCCAGGATGAGCCCTCTGTGGACCCGGTGTACGGGCCCGCGTGGCAGCGGTCCCAATGATGTCCGCGTCCGGTTTCTTATTTAAATCGCGAAATGGTCGGCGGGGGGAGAAAAAACGCAGCCGATTCTTCTTCCCCGCACCGCAGGCCCAAACCCTAGTCGCTCCTCGCGCCCCAAGCGACTCCCGATTGTTTCCTGGTAATTTTCGCATCCCTCCCAGCGCTCCCTGTATCCTCCTGTGCGTCCTTCAATTTTCCCTATTTTTTGTTATTTTTTTTTGGGGGATTTTGGATGTCGGGGCGGAGGAAACGTTGATTCATGGCGGATTTAGGGGGTTTAGGAGGATTTACAAGCGAATTTTGGAGTTTTAGGATGAAATTCGGCGTTCTGTCTGGGTCCAGACTATTAGGGATTGCGGAATTGGGGAAAACGGTGGAAAGGTTCATTTTTGGGCCCCTTTTTGTCTTTAGAGAAGACATATGGGCATAATGACCCCTTTTATTGTCTCTGTTCCAGTTTGTAGGATTGATTTCTTGGTTAGAGTGGATTAGGTGGGGAGAGTACGCTGAAACTATTATCTGCACACGTTTGCATTGCCTTCGGCCTACTTTCGATTGTGCATTCGTGTATGCCCTTGCTGGGGGGAAGTGGTATTAGAAGTTAAAGGTAGTTCCAGAATTCATAATATGTCCTTTGCTGCTTTAGATCATCTTGTTACACTCTCATATCATGTAAGGTAGGTGTTGAGCCATGATTCCTGAAGAACAATATCACAGTTACTCATATAGTAGTCTGTTCCGTAGCTGTTGGACTTTTGATTACACTTTACATTGATATATCTGTGAACATGCAGCAACGGTTGGCTTTGCTGAAGCAATCATCATCTTTTAGTCCAACACCATGGACTTCCCTGGTCCCGCAAGGCAGATCCCGAAGAAGCGGCGTACTTCTACTACAAAGTCAGTTGTGCAGCTTCCAGACTTGAACGCGCCTCCAGCTGAAGCGAATGGTGCTGGGATATCTTCCAGCAGTATGGCTGTCTCACACAACCAGGCTTCTACCAGTGTGCCACCAGCTGCTAATGGACCACAAATTGGCATCCAGAGCTTCCCCATCGATGTGGAAGCCATTGATGATGATGTCATGATCTGCCCATCAAGATCGTTTCCTCAAGTATGTCCCTTGTGGTATTTTCTTGTGCATAGTCTTAGTTGTGTATTTACCATCGCTTCTATTTATGCTGCTTTCGGTTCTCACATGATTGATCGAGAACGAATTCTTATCACGTTTACCTTTCTATTTCAGACAAGGCGACGGTCGACCAGGACAGAGCGTGTTATTATGATACTAGATGATGAGCCAGAAACAAACCCAGAACCAGCAGGTTTGATTATATCTTGTCACGAATCATTTGTCCCATACCGTGTATCTGAGTGAAACCATGTAGGTCTTCTGCATGGACACATATAGGTCTCACTTCTCATGTTGTAGTTTTGGTTGTGCCTACCAGTCTGCCCACTGCTTCATTCTCTTGTTGATGCCCCTTGCATTAGGCTTACAGTTTCACTTGTTAAGCACAAATAGTTATGAGGTATATATGTTAGTAGGTAATTGTGGTGCATTTAGATGGCTACATTTTTTAGCGTGGTCACTTATCAGCTGCCATGTAACAAGAAAGCCTTAGTAATGCAGCTAACATCTTCCACATGGCTCACATAGCAGTACATAGTACTGCAGCTGCAAATGTCTGTCAATGGGTTGAATTTGAAGTAAAACTTGACCAAAAGGTTGGGAAAAAGGGTTGACGTTTCTAACTTGACAGTTGATCCACTAGAAGACGAATAGTATTTGCATAGTGCAACCCTTTCTATGTCGTGTTATATGTTACCGTCAATAAGAACCGTTATGGTAAAACAGTGAATATTTTCTTATATTATGGTGTATTAAATTATCTGAATATGCAGCAAGTGTTTAGATAATTTAACCTTAGACTAAGAATTTATTTCCATCTCTGAAAAAGGTGGTAAACACTCTTATTGATTTGTATTCTTAATTTTGCTTTACCACGCCAAGCAGCCACAACTGGAATGCTCGTGACTAATCTTTCTGTATTAACTTGGTGCATTTTTGGTTTCTAGGGGATGCTCTTGATGAGCATGTGAACACCCTGCTATCTCTAGGCATAAACCGTAGGCATGTGCCTCCAAGAGCGTCTAACAACTCCCCTGTAATAACTTTATTGGACACACCTGAAGTCGGAACCGTCAGGGTAAGAACTCTACCACATACTTGATCAAGGTAAAATGATATAATTATCAGCTCTGTAATGGTCACTTAAATGATGCAGGCAACGACGGTCCAAGCAGCTCCCGCACCTGTGATGGAGGTCCCGAGGGAACCAAGGTTCACTTGCCCGGTCTGCCTGAATGAGTTGACCGAGCCGTCATCCACACCCTGCGGCCACATTTTCTGCAAGATGTGCATCAAGTCTGCCATTCAGGCTCAGAAGAAATGTCCTACATGCCGGAGGAAGCTTGGCAACACCAGCTTCCACCGGGTGTACCTCCCAACGACGACTGAGTGAAGGCTATTCGGTCTGTTTTGCTACAAGTTATGCAGCACCTGACCACCTCCCCATTGGCCCTGTGGCGATTTGTATGTTTAGTTATTTAGAGGCTTAGCATAGAGTATTTGAACTGTTGAACAAGAGATTCTGCCGTCAGTATTGGAGACATGGTAACAAACTGCAACCTCAGTAAAGTATAACTTAGCATTCTCTTGAAGCTGGTGCGCCGTGCTTGCTCTTTTGAGTCTTGAATGTGATGCAGTATCTTGTCAGTCTGTTTGGGTATGTGATGCAACTTGATGAAGTCTCGATGGTGCTGTTTGCATCCTGGGTTTGGCTGTGTAATATCATGTAGGCCTTGCACTAGTCCAATGTAAGGGTTTGGAGTTTGTGGTGGAAGCAGTATGAATTTCTGCTCTCTCTTTTTTTTCTTCTTCTTTTTTTTAGCATCGTATGAATTTCTGTTTTTTTTTTGAGACACTCGTATGAATTTCTGTTGTGACGCCGTGGGCCTCGATTGTCAAGGCCAGAATTCTAATGGGCCTTAAGATGCGCTTGGTACATGTTACGGATGCATCCAGGCCATGACCCATGAGGATTAGATCAGTAGAACAAACGAGGTTTAGTTCGGTTTGGCATGGGTTTGAGGGGGTTATCCTTTTTTTTTACCCGTAAAATTTCGGCAAAACTGTCTACTGCATTTGGTCAAAGAGGTCAAAACCAGACCAACTAAGCAACAGCCTACCGCATTTGAAGGGGAAAGGGGCCGTTTGCAGTTTTTCATGTTGAGCCCCGTGATTCCCATTAATCTGATCAAAGCGATCGTATTGAGCCTACGCAGCTACGTCTGCATCAACGGGTGCTTGTCAATTGCCATCCAGTTAGCCCAAAGCAAGGGGCGTTCGCTGGGCCTGGGTGGAGACTGGAGAGGTAGGGATAAGGGAAGCGGTGGCCGGCATGATGCCGATGTTGACGCGACCACGCGTGCACCATCGTCTCTCCACCCATTGGCGTCACCACCAGGTAATGCCTCCCTCGTACAGCTTGCTTGCCTTTGGCTTCTTTAAGAATCAGCATGCCCTGTCCTCTTGTTGATCAATCTAGTAGGGTGCCAATGGCATCAAGAGGGAGCATTTGTTTAGCTCTTTCTTTTTCTCGAGTGGTTTGTGCAGTATCCGCTCCTTCTTCCTTTTCAGTACTTTGTGGATTTGAAAAGCTGTAAACAAGAATAACTTTTGTGATTCAAAAGGGACTCGTGCCTTTTAAAGATGAGCGATAAATTAATTTGAAATTATGTCATTTTTCGTCCGTATTAATTCCAGAAGCAGCAAGGCATATCGAATTGGACTTGTTCTTCCATTGTTGGCTTGTGAAACTCTGAACATTTCTGTTTTGGCTGCACCTCGTGGAGAGGATCAACATCATCAGTTCTTGCTGCGGCACCGGATCAGCAGAAAACCATGTAAGAACTGTGGTGCGACATGGGCATCATGTCAACGCCCGCTTTGCAAGTCTCCTTTGGCTGCGTATTAAGTCAAAGCACGGCGTCTTCCGGTGCTAGGACGTTGGATTGGTACCTTCCGGTGTTAGGGCGTTGGATGAATGAAATGATTATGTCCCAGATCTTATTTTCTCATAAAAGTCCCTATTCAAAATCCAAATTAGAATTTCTGATTTTCCAACTTAAAAATATGATATATTTTATGGTGTTGACGAGGTACTTAAATGTACGAAGAGGTATGGTGATGTGGACCATTGATCAAGGTATGGAATAATAAATGAAAAGTGGGTCATAATAAGGTAACGAAATGACTTTGTTTTGTTACTTGTATTTCACCGTCATTTCCTTTGGAAAATGCATGAACTGCGTAAACTAATAACAGACTGAATTGGTCAGTCACGTATCTGAAAAAATACCATCATTAACTTAATTTCATGCTTGATTATTTGGTCCCATGCCTCAACTAATAACTTATTGAAGCTAAGAAATACCCGAAAAAGGGTGGGCAAGCAATGGACCGTACAATCAAAATTGAAGATATAAGCACATATATGATTATTTTCTCAGTCATCTGCTTAATTACTCATTTGTTATATTAATTACTCAGAACATGGCATCTTGGGTGTGTGAGAGGCTTGGATCAAGCATGGCATACATCTAAGATCGTGTTGTAGTTGCCCTTTAAGAGAAATTATTCGGTAGAGTGAATGATTGTTCTATTCAGTTATGTAACTTATCTCTTTTGTTGTAATTTACACGGCGTGTGTACTCATTCAGATGGGGTTACACGATAGATGTGTTCTTCGATCCGCCCCAAAAAAACACAATCAAGTAAATCCTCACAAAACGTTGAAAATATATAGAAACAACGATCTACTAGACATTTTCCTCTATTTTCCATGTTGGTTAGTGACAGAATACATTGCCTAGTTCTTATTGGCTGACTTCCAAATATGTCAACGTGCAACAGCTCAAGAATGGTAACCAAGTAAACCATAACAAAACCATGTAAATATGAAATGATCTCGTACCGATCAGTTTCCTAAGAAATATTTATCCTTCCAGATTAGTCAACGATGAAATTACATTTTTATCCTCAATACGCACATACTTTGTCACATCTCAAAATTAGAGGCCCAAAAACAATGTATATAAACCTTAAACAAAGTTGGATTATGTTTGAATTTCGAATTTGAGCTCTTTTGAATTTTCAAATGCATGCACACATGGCATTCATATGCATACAGGATTTTCTTTAATTTTTCGTAGGAGTTTTACTTGGCTAAAAATTCCCAACAATTTACCATAGATGCAATTCCTAGAGAAGTATTTTCTGTGAAATTTTCAGAATTTTTGGAGACCATTTGCTTAGGTAGAAAATTCGTGAACACGTCAGCCTGTTTGAAAAATTCAAAAAAATAGTAGCAGACCTAAATAGGCTCGGCCCAATTAGCCGAAACAGTGGACCAGCCTGCCACGGCCCACCTTGGCCCACGTCAGCCCGCGCCGGCCCGCACCTCCTTCTCCCACCTCTGTTCACGCGCGGCGCGACGCGCTGCGCGCCGCCGGCCGCGTCGACGGCAGCTCGCCTCGTCCCGTGCTCGCCACGGCTTGGTCCCACCTCCCTGCGTGCCCATGCTTCTCCCTGCTCACCTCGTTGACTTGGAAGAGGAAGAAAACCCGCCGAGAAGCCTCCCGAGCCACCCCGCGCTCGCTCGTTCGTCGGCCTACCGCCGCCTCCCTGTGCTGCTCCCTGTCCAAGCATCGCCACGCCGCGCCATCGCTCGCCACGCATGCCACGGAGCCTCACGCAGCATCCTGCGCGCACGCTCGCGATCCGAAGCTCTCCTTTTCCTCCATTCCCTGCTCGACACCGAGGCCACCAGCGCACGTCCGTGTGACTCACGGCGGAAACCGCCTCAACTCACCATAAAAGCTCGTGCAGCTCCCCTGTGCTCATTCATTGGCCCTCTCCAAGCTTCTCGAGCAGCCCTCGACGAGAGAGGAGAAGAGAGTGACACGAATTTGAGAATTTTTCCAAAATCAGCCGCCGCCGCCATTGCCGGAATTCGAGCTACTCCGGTAAGCTCCACATCAAGTTCATGTGTTTCTGGAGTCTCTATGACATGCTGATGCTTACCCCTCTGACTCTCTCCTTGATTCCTAGGCGAAAGGATCACCTCGTCCATCTCCTCCCCTGTTTTGCCGCCGCCGTCGGCGACGTCACCGTCACCGGCCACCTCCGTCCTTGCCAGCTGCTCGGTGAGCCTCCTGGGAGCCGGTAGATGCTAGATGCATAACGTAAACACATCGCCGCATTCCTTTTCATGCAACTCGCCGTAGGCCGTCGCCGCCGCCGCCTAGGTTACCTCCACGCCTGTAAGATCAATGAACCTAGAGCATGGTTCATAGGTTTTGGTGATTGATGTCAACATGGTCAATGAGACTAACAATGTTTACTAGTGTGCAAGATGATTAGTCTCATGGATGTAGTGATACACTATTGGAGTGCCGACACCTCAAAGGTTGCAAGGAAGATGGTATAGAGGAGAAGTATACTTGAGGACTACTCTACGAGGTGACTACTACACATATGAGGTAAGAAGCAAGGTAAGTATGTCAAGTGCTCTTCCATGTATCTTATACCTTGACATACTATTAATCATCATGTTTGTATTATCTTATATCATATGCCATGATGATCTTGTCTCTTGTGATGATGACATGCTTGTGTTTATGTATACTCTATCTTGTCATCATGTTGCCATACCATGTCATGTGATCTTGCTTACATATCTTTCATCATGACATGCATGCTTTACCTATTCATCATGTAACTTGCTTTAATATCCTTATATCATGATGATGTTATTGTGCTAGTTTTATATACATATCTTATGCACATTATGTTACGGTCGAGTTGTCCTTTATGGCAACGAGATCATTGTGACTAACATTTGTGGATGAAGGAAAGGTTTTCATATAGTCACATGATCGGAAGAATTGGATGAGCAACATCAATATTCTATCTACATCCCGGTGATTGGTTGCCTCGACGATGGAAGACGACGAGGATCATTGGACTTGATGGAGGTCGCGGTTGAGGAGATGGATCAAGGCTAAGGACATGATAGAACCAAGCAAGTGTTGGTTTGGTGTAGATGTAGGCTTGAGTCCATAGGAAACACCGGACTATCAAGGGAGATCGAGTCGTTTCTCTTAGGTCACACTAGTGGTAGAGGTATGTGGATGCTCATTGGGTCTCTCAGGCACTAGGGTGGACAAAGAGAAGTGGAGGAACCAAGGTTGATGAAGTTGGAAGCAAGAATCAAGAGAAGATTAAGTTTCAGCTTCAGCAATAGAGACCGTACCATACGGTACCTTACAGTCAAAGAGACCGTATGGTACAGTCCCTACAAGGAAATCTAGACAGAGAAGGATATGTTCTGGACAGAAAGAAAATGGAGATCGTACCTTACAGTCAAAGAGACCGTATGGTACAGTCCCTACAAGGAATCTGGACAGAGAAGGATATGTTCTGGATAGAAGGAAAAATGGAGACCGTACCATAAGAAATAGAGACCGTACCATGAGACCGTATGGTACAACCCCTATGGGGAATCTGGACAGAGAAGGACATGTTCTGGATAGAAGGAAAAATGGAGATCGTACCATCAGAAATGGAGACCGTACCATTGACCGTATGGTACAGTCGTCATATTGACAGACCTTTTGGCAACGGCTAGTTTGATGGATGGAGCCTATAAATAGCTGGTTGCTTGGCCCTTTGAGGTGCCTTTGGCCATTGTTACCAGTGGGAAAACACAAGGGAAGATAAGGGGATACAAGAGGGCACTTGGGAGAAGATTTGGAGAAGAAATCTTAGGGCTTGAGAGGGTTAAGTGCATCCAGACACCTCTAGGACTAGTGTGGTCATAGGGAGGCGGTCTTGGTTTGTTACTCTTGGTCTATGGCAAGGCCTAGACCGGTTAGGCGTCGGTGTTGAGCTTGCCAAAGAGTGTGGAAGCCAACACATGTTTGTACACGGTCTTGGAGCTTCCCGTGCGAAAGAAGCATCACTAGTGGAGCGCCCTTTGGACCGCACCACGCGCGGATCCTTACCCTCGGAAGAGTACCCGGAGATGCCGGCGGGACGTGCCCGCGACTTCACTCAAGGAGCGGTGATTGGTTCCAAGGAAGAGAGCATTGCCGTGGGCGGCGGGGTGAAGCCCGTGACTTCACTCGGAGGGTGAAGCGTGCTCTTGGGAACAACACCGGCTCGAGGAGTGGAGTGTGCTCTAGAGGGGATCGCCATCGAGCGGAGGGACGGGGTCGAGACTCCGGCGGGAGTGACCCAACGTGGACTAGTGGGAGGCGCCATCCTCCCGATACCACGGGAAAAATCGATGAGCAATCTCTTACTCTTACTCTCTACTACTTGCACTTGTTATCTTGTTTATCCTATATGCTAGTAGTAGACATTGTGCTTATCTCATATGATTTGCTTAGCGATTGTTTCCGTTCTAGTTCCTCGTTATATCTAGTGATACATGCTTTCCTTATATATGCTTGTACCTACTTGTTGTGATAGCTCACACTTGCTTGATATCATATAGTGATCTTGTTATGCTTTTATTGTACCTACCTTGTTATCATGATCACTAGCTTGAGCTTTCCTTTGTGTACATATACATGCTAGTTTGCTTGTTCTATACTTATCATATACACTAGCATGTATAGCTTGTTGAGCTTCCCTATGTGTTCCCTATATGCATGCTAGATTGCTTGATCGTTGTTATCTTATATACTAGCATGTGTAGGACTTGTTGTGCTTATCTTGTATATGCTCTTATATGCTAGGTTGTTCTTATATGCTCATGTATGTCTTGCTCCTAGCATGTACAAGTCCTAGCACATGGTTATCCTTGCTTGATCACTTACACGTAGTGCACATGTACGCTCTTGTTATGTATCCTTTACTTGTGCAATTAGATTAAGTTGCTAGAAGTGCAAAAAGTATTAGTTCATGGTGTGCCCGATTCACCCCCCCCCCCCCTCGGTCACACGGTCCTTACAGCGCCACCGCTACAGGGCATCATCTCCGGCGAGGCGACCACCGGAGTGTGTGTCTTGGGCTTGCGCATCGTTTGGTGCATACCATCGACGTCGCCGAGCCGTAGTTCGTCGCCGGCAAGCCGTCCAGCCGCCGCGGTTACTGTATGCGCGTTAATTTGAATTAAATCAACCCTGAGCTGCCACTTGTCGCACTGTGATTGGCCAGAAATCGATTAAACATTTTTAACTCGAAATAGATAGAAAAATGGTAGGGAAAAATTAGGATAAATACATGAAAAAATTCCTTATGTTTCTAGGCTCCTTTTTATGTAAAAATAAGATATATGTGCTTAGGAAAAATTCATAGTAGCAAATAGGTTAGCTTTATGTCTTGTTTAAAATTAAATACTTAGGAAAAATTTCACATGAAAAATAAATGAACTAAGGTTACTTTCTGAACTTTTCAGAGTTCATATCCACTGCAGATTTATAATTGATCATAGGAAAAATTTAGAAGAAATAACTTGTAGGGTTACTTTTTTTTCTTCTAGAAAATCAAATGTTTCTTATAGAAAATTTATCTAAATTTACTTAATAGATATGCATGTAATCACTATAGATGAAAAACTTAGTTTTTTACTTCTCAAACCACTGATAGTATTGTTTTAGTAGAAATAAAAATATTACATTTCTTTTATTTAAATAGATATGCTTGTTACATACACTATATGTATTTTTTTTAGGAAAGTAAATAAATTAAAATCTTGTCTAAGTGAATATGGCCTTTTCAACCCTAGGAATATGCCATTTTGTAAAAGAGTGACATGTTAGCTTTAAAATTCATATAGGAAGAATTTGATCATCTATGAACTAAGTGTAGCCGATTTTGATTTATTTTCCCGATTTAATTTCGAATGCGCGTAGAATCGTCGTACGATCTCCGAATTGAGTGATTCGAATTGCATAGTTCATTTAAATTCATGCTTCATGCATTCATGCAAAATATGCATTATTTTCAGTTGGTTTTTAATTCGGATTCTATTGGTATTTATTTAGATATTATTTACTTTAACGTGTAGACGATCCGAATGATGAAGAATATGCAGAGGAGCAAGAATCTGAGGATCCGAACTACGAGGATCAAGAGTTTGAACAAGACCAGCAGCAAGGCAAGCACCCCCTTGATCATTTTGAACCCATGTTTGTGATAAAATGATTTGCATGATGATTAGGGATAAACTATGCATTAATAGTTCCAATAAAATTTTGCTGGAAAAGTATGATAAACCCTTTTTACTGGAAACACTATGACCCCTTATTTACCCCTACTTGTAGAATAGCTTTAGAATGGGAATTGTTAGGGAAAATATCCTTTTAGGAAGCACACTATATACTATTATTTAAAATGATGACTTAGTAATTTCCCATTAAATGGTATATATGTTTAAGCACATGCTAATCTATAAATTTCAGATTTATACCACTTGTTGAGAACTATTTATATGCTTTGATAATTTTAGATGATGACGGGTTAAGTTATATGATTATGGTGATATTTTGTTAATTGATGGAGACCCGTCACATCGCATAAGGACCGGTACATTATAACTTGATTTGAGGAATTCCCGTGCGACCATGGACGCTGGTATGGGACGGCCATGGCTAAGTAATTTAGTGAATGTTGTCTTGCCTTCTTGAAGTAGAGAATGTGCGGATAATTCCCGGTTTTGTTGGGGTTATTCGAAGGGACTCCCATTACTATAACGTGTGGGATTAAAGTTTGCTAACACAATAAATTGTACCTTCTTAATTTCTGCCGAATTACCCATGTTTGAAGGAGGGGAAAATTGTACCTCTGGGGTGTTAGTGGTCGGGTACGGAGGGATTTTTGCAATTTAGGGAAGGCAAGATTAGCAAACACTTAATGAAAACGTCATGTGTGATACCGATGTGCACACTTCGTGAGTGTACGGTGCTAGCTACACCATAGACGGTCACTCATAATCCATGGGTACAGCGTACAAACTCTGCAGAGTCATAATCCATTCGAATGACTGTGCTTGCGGTCTCAAGCTCCTTAATGATAGAACTTTTGTTCAGCAAAAGAATGAATTATGAATTTGATTATATGTTGATAATTGTTTAATTACTTACTTTATTACAAGCCTTTGATATCTCATTTTTATGGAATATGTATGTGCTTATTCATTTATGCAATTCTTTACTTTAAGTTACCTTCATTCTAGCAACCTTTATTTAAATTTACTTTCGGTATTTACTTTCGAAACTTTATCACTTCCTTTCCGCGGAACCTTGCATTTAAATTACTTTGTTATACACGAAAGTCTTGCTGAGTACCAATGTACTCACCCTTGCTAAACATGTTGATCAGAGGAAGAAGAAGATACGTATGAAAATCCGCAGGATACGGGATTTTATGCTTCGAGTTTTGACGATACTCCCGATGGTTCGGTTTAGGTTCATCTAGGTTGTTCGCCTGTGGAGCCTTGGGCAATAACCACTAAATGCGTTGCGAATTATTTTGAACTTTATTTGCCTCTTCGAACTTTTATTTCGCCGGTCGGCTAGATGCTTGTATAATTAAGTAGTGATGTTTGAACATATGATGTAAAATAAATAAGGATTTTTGTTGTATATGTATGTTGATATCAATTGCTTACGTGTGTGCTTGCGGTTGATTCTGGAACAAACACGATGAAAACACGTAGTTTCGGATATTTAAATATCCGAGACACCGCATACTTCCATCCACTGGCGGAGCCAGGAGAGGGCCAGCCGGGGCCCTGGCCCCCCCTTGCTTCATGCAAATTTCAGGCAAGGATCGAGCAAGTCTGGAGGCAGCCTCCGTTTTATGCTGCAGAAATGCCAACAGTGCACTAATTTATCTCTCAAAAACTACATGATTCAACCAATTTTCTTTCAGATGCACTAGTTCTATGCTCACGGAAGGCACAATTTAGATAAAACTTGCATGCAATCGGTAATTTGGGCTAAAATGAAACATTGTTTTTTCCCGAATCTTTGCATGCATGCAGAAGCGATAGCTAACGAGAACTGTTGGCCCCTCCTTCCTTTTGGGTCTAGCTCCGCCACTGCTTCCATCAATATTGAAGTACCTTTTGGTTGGTACCTTTTATTGTGGAGTGCTAAATTTGAGGCAACGAACGGCCTACAATATTTGCAAACACCGTAAAAGATCTAAAAAAATATAGTGTTTGTGAACAAATATTTGTTTTGGTTAAAGAAAAAAGTGATGCTCTTTTATGAACTGGAGTTGTTAGAAAATCTCTTAAATGTTGGCAAAGTTTTCTTTGTCATAAGTTGGTCGAACTGTCACCGTGTGCTTCCTTGATCTGATGCATCTTCAAAGAAAATCCAAGATACCAGAGTGCAACATGAGTTTTGGCATCCAAACATGTGCTTCTGCTTAACTTCACATCATAAATTGCAACGACTCGTCTCGTTCTGGTACTGAAGCGTTTGTGCTGTACGCTTGTACCCTTTGGCAAGCTGCCTACCGGCATGTGTACCAAACGGAAGAAGCTTGAAGGCTATCCTGTTTGGACATCCTAGCATCGTAGCTGCTATATTTCCATTGTCAGTAACAGTGTTCATTGCCATGTGATTGATCCTTTGATGGTTTGAGAAAAAAAAAATCTTTCACTTTCCACACACACAGAAAAGCTTCAAAGTTTCGTGATTCCTTCTAATATGCTAAAGGGAGTTTCACAAAAATATTCTGATTTGACGTTTGCGCAACATCTTCTTGATATATTTTTTTATGCAGTCAACCTATGACACAAATACAGTGCTTCCATTCATGAACGTTTTCCAGCTTTTGTCGTCCCTTGTATCTTGATCAGGGTCAATTATTCATTTATGGATGTAGACGTAAGACTTAATTTTCTCTAGAAGTGACGAAGACGTAACAGAAAATAGCACATGCTAGGCGAAGGCAACAAAAATCCAGCATATACGAAATAAAGGCGACGGCAGAGAGATGTGGTGCTCGGTGGCTGTTTTCTGGTCTTCGACGGCGTTTGCGAATACTTCCTTTGGTATTTTGCAGCCTCATTCCATAACGACTTCATCTCAGTGGTGGAGATAGCTTTCTGATCCAACTAGATATGCCTCACTTTAACCTGTTCTGGCTACAACTCTAGAAGATAAACAACTTTATGCTTGATGCCTTGAATGCTTCCCATATTTTGATACTGGAATTTTAATTTATTCATTCCTTTTATTCCTGATTAATATAGTACAAATAAAAGTTGACTGATATAGTGCCGTATTTTGAACTCATAAACTTCTTTCTATTGGCTTTGTTCAATTTATTATATCAACGGGGACTATATGGCATTTTATATTTGGAGAGAGAACTGAAGAGGCACGCGTTTGCTTCAAAAAAAAAAGAGGCACGCGTCTCCTCTCTACACAATGTGGCGTCATCCTTTTTTCTGTTGGCAGAGTAGCGCGGCCAGCGAAATCTTCCCTACCTGCGTGGCAAAAACAACAAATACACATTCAATCCCCGGAGAAGAAAAACCCAAATACATATCCAATCTATTAATTTTTTTCTGCTAAATCCGTATTTCTCTTTCCTCTTCTTTCTGGAGGGTAGCACACGTCCTATCGGACTGCCAGCAAGAGTCAAGTCCAGGTTGCCGAGCCTACTCGAAAACGACTTAAGAGCGGGGTACATAACCAAATCGACGAATGCTCAGGGTTGTAACAAGAAAAGTCACTTGTAGCATGAAACTGAACCGAACGCCACGGCCCACGAGGGGGCTAGAGCACTAGAAAAATCCCTCCATTATTCTCACCTCCCAACTTCTCTTCCTCTTCGTTTCCAATTCCGGGTTCCTCTTCGCATCTCAAAATTCCGATTGCGGCGCAGTTTTGGACTGCCAACTCCAGCCAGCGAGCGAATGATTACCATCAGCAGTTGCAACTGCTCGAAGGATTCGTAATCGTTTTCGCCATGGTAAAGCGCTTTCTTGATCTCCTCTGTTTTCCTATCGCTGAACTTTTTCCCTATAGTTTCGTCAGCGTTTAAGCTTGCTCTTCGATTCGATGCGATTTCGATTGAACTTCTGTTTCGTTACTGTTTTATTTTTGTTGTTGGTAGAAGACTTAACGACCTCCCCCGAGTTTCCGCTGCTCTGCTGTATCCGCTACTACTATTTCGCGTTTTCAGTTTTTCAAGATTGTTCTCCAAGCTTTATGAGCACGTGTTAGTTTCTAGTCAAAATTTATCGCAATAACCCGCTTCGATTGCTTTTTTCATTCCGAAGGGTTGATTTGTTTTGGTTTCCTGCAGCTTGTTTGTGTTATTACTGTTTTATCATTGATTCAGTAACATAATTCACCGAATTCTGTTCAAAGAATTAGTTTTGGTGATTCCCAAGCGAAAAGTATTTTATTACTTCTATATTCCGATCACTCTTCTTAGGTATGAATTGAGTCCGCTCCTATGTTCCTGCAATTATCCATTGATATATTTCGTAGGTAATACTGTAAACGATAATATTTTAACAGTTCCAGAGGAAAAGTTCTTGTGGGGGGTATCACTTTGATGAATCAGATACTGAGCTCCTGCTTCAGTTCAATTATCAACTGAGAATTCAGTTATTAGCCCTGATATTTTTGCATGTTTATGGAGTGCTTTATGTTCAAGTTTGAATTGGATGTTCCATTCCTCATCTTTAAATTTGCCGTTTGCCACGGAACAACGGTCCCTCCCAATTTCTCTACATCCCTTTTCAGAGCATTAACTTTTCGTCCACAACATCACTTCCCGTATGAGTATGCTCGACTATAGTTAGAGAACAGTTGCCTTCCTTTTTTGATATCCAAGGGCCCTCAAATTAGAATTTTCTTTGTATTGTTGGAAAGGACTAAAGTGTTCTTGTCGCAGCTTTTACTTGTTTGTTTCTCAACACCACGACAAACTTGCTTAACCCGATTAAAAAAGCTTAATTCTCTTTCAAAATTGGTTTTTGGCGCGTACGTGTGCGTGTATGGGATGCTTTGCCCCCTGAGTGCAGCTTGTCCTGCCGGTTGGGTGTGCCGAGTTTAACCCCGGTTTCTTTGCTTGGCGGTCACACTTGCAGTAGATTTCTGGGTGAGTTTTAGCATAGCTTACCTTCCTGGAATGGGTTTCCCCGGAATGTGAGCTTACCTTTCCCTGCCCCAACTGTTTTCCTCTCTGAGAAGTTGTTGCTTTCTGGTCAAGACTAGTTTCAGGCTTTGAGCCATTCAGATGTCTTGAATGTTGATGCAACGCAATTGCAACTACATGTATGATGGCCTCACTCATTGTTCTTTCTGATGACCCGCCGCAGGGTCTGATCTCCAATGACGCGTCGTCGCAGAAGCGGTTCTTCAGCATCGCACCACCGGCGGTGGTGATATTTTTCGTGCTAATATTTTTGGCTGGTGCAATTGTCACGCTTGATCATAAGGAGGTGTGTTCTGAAAGCTCCACATGTGTTCTTTGATATCTTGAAGTTGGAATTGAGCATCTGAACTCTGAAAACTCATTACAGATCATTTTTTTTCGGCAGAGTTTGTCAATATTGCAGTTGCAACCAAAAGAATTGTTGGCAACTGAAGAGATCAGAGCTCCCACGGTGAGCGAGTTGCGCGTAGAACCAACGGAAGAACCCAGTATCTGTGAGGTTAAACTTGCACTGCAAACTCATAATTCATTGTTATCTTTATTAGGCTGCTGCTCATACGAAGTTGACAGAACAGGGTTATAAGTTAATGAAAAAAATACTCCCTGTGCAGAACCAGTGCAGACCTTCAGGCAGCGAGGCCTTGCCCAGGGGCATCGTGCAAGACAAGTCCAACTTCGAGTTGGAGTCGTTGGGTGGCAATCCTGAACGGAAGGAGGACGGCAGCAGGGCGCCGAAGAGCCTCCTCGCCATCCCCGTCGGCATCAAGCAGAAGGCGGTCGTCGACAAGCTCGTCTCAAAGGTAAACTGTTCAGCCTTGCTTCATGTCGTAGCAGTATGCTCTTGTGCCATATTTAGGGTGAGCGGACCAGTGATCGACCATGTTTGTGTCGCCCATATACATGCAGTTCCCGGCGGCCAACTTCACGGTGATGCTGTTCCACTACGACGGCGTGGTTGAGCAGTGGGGAGACCTCAAGTGGTCGGAGCGCGCGATCCACGTCGCGGCGCGCAATCAGACCAAGTGGTGGTTCGGGAAGCGTTTCCTGCACCCGGACGTGGTGGACGAGTACGAGTACGTCTTCCTGTGGGACGAGGACATCGAGGTGGACGGCTTCGATCCGCTCAAGTACCTGCGCATCGTGCGGCGCGAAGGGCTGGAGATCTCGCAGCCGGCGCTCGACCACCGCTCGCAGATCCACCACCGGCTCACGGCCCGGGCTTCGCGGCGAGGCGGCGGCGGCGGCGACGTGCACCGGCGCTTCTACAAGTCGAGCGGGCACGGGCGGTGCTACGGCAACAGCACGGGCCCGCCGTGCGCGGGTTGGGTGGAGATGATGGTGCCCGTGTTCTCGCGCGCGGCGTGGAGTTGCGCGTGGCGCATGATCCAGAACGACCTCATCTACGCCTGGGGCCTCGACTTCAAGCTCGGCTACTGCGCGCAGGGCGACCGGTGGCGCAACGTCGGCGTCGTCGACAGCCAGTACGTGCTCCACCGCGGAATCCCCACGCTCGGCGACGGCGGCGGCAAGGCGCCGGCGTCCAGGTCCGCGTCGGCGAAGGCGACGGACAGGTACGCCGTCAGGCAGCGGTCGTACGACGAGCTGCAGGTGTTCAACAGACGGTGGAGGAAGGCGGTGGAGGAGGACGCGTGCTGGACCGACCCGTACCCGAAGCCGGCCACCAACGGATGACGCGTGCTCGCGTCGCCGGCGGAGCGAGAGAGTGCGGGGAAAGGAAGTGCAGCATACACAGTAGCTGTTACATTGACCTTGCATAGAGGATAGTTTGATCCTAGATCCTAAATAGATAGATGCACCATATTTACAGGTTCAGAGAGCTCAGCGCCAGAGCTCCATACATGATGTACATAATGCTTTTCTGTCTCTTATCTATAGAAAAAATCCAGGCGATAAGGAATCTAGAATAAAAAAGATGATGTAACTGGGTTCTCCATTTCCGATAATGGGGGTCCGATCAAAGCAGTTTTGACAATTGGCATGCCTATTGCCTATACATGTATCTCAGTTGGAGAACAATGAGGGAATAAATTCAGAGACAAGAATCAGTGCTTGACATGAACATTATATTCTCTCTTTTCCATCGGCATCAACTAGTTGGATTTGTACTCTAGTCACTAGAATATATGTCTGCATTTTTTTAAAAAAACAACGTGTTCGTCTCGCTGCTTTGCAACGGCTGCTTTGCAGCAGCTACAGTGTTTACAGTTATTTCTTCTGCAGCAGCTACAGTGTTTTCAGCAGCAGCTACAGTGTTCGCAGTTATTTTTCTGCAGCCGCAGCTGCAGCGACACGAACAGGCTGAAAATATGACAAAGGCTTACACAGAATCTACGAAGAGCATATTGACAAGTGATTCCTGGAAAACAAAGGCGATAGTATGCTGCCTCTGCCAATGGTTTGTCCTGAAACTAGTCTGCTTCTGCAGAATGGAGCAACAAGAATGTCAAGATTAGGAAACTGATGTGTGTACAGAAACGTTTGCCTTCGGCTGCTAGAAATTTGTAGTCACAAAATACTTAGGCTGTCCAGAGAACATCAGCATGGATCGCATATTGTATTTTGCAAAAGATATGGAGCTTACACTCTGAAGGGTAAGTATGTTCGTCTGACCAGAGTGTACTAGTACTTGAAGGGAAACGCCTGTAGGCATCAGTCCTTGTTGCTCTGTTTTGCTGGATTCCCTTTGGTACTCTATTGCTAGTTGGAAACATAAACGTTCTGAAATATGAAAGAGAACAGCCACGGAGATACGTCGACGAAAAATCATCACAACGAACATATAGAAACCTGAACAACAGAGAGGTTACCATGGACACCAACATTGGCTAGCGATGCAGATTGCAGAACAGAATCAAAGACACGGTTAGCTCACATGCATCCGCCTGTGTTTTCTGGCGACTCGGATTCTTGGAAGAGCTGAGTCGTCAGACCAAATGCATTTGTGCGTCACAGACATCCAGCAAACCACTTATATAGCACAATGAAATTGAAAAACACCACACAGATTGTGATCCTGATCCCACCATCATGCCAAACAAGTGACTACAGTATTTTCCTTCTCTTTCATTAACCAGATGATTATTGAGAAGCGTTTGTCTGCATTATACATCGCTAAGAACTGAACAGTGGACTGCTCCGCTTCTTGTATACCTACTACTGTATCAATTATTGGGCTGATTCTTTCCCGGTTTTTCGGATGGGCCTAACCTGTAAGATTCTCTCCACCACCACAAGGCTGCCGGCCCACAAGAGAATTCGGCTGGAGCAGCTGACAAGTGGGACCTCACGGGCCGTTAGAACTGTGGCGGGAGCCGCGCCAACCAACCAAACCCTATCTCCTGTTCGCCGCCTCCCTCCAAAACCTAGGGGGAATCCGATTCCCCATGGCAGCACCCACCACCTCCGATGGCGCCGACGCTCGCCGTCGTTGCTCCCGCCGTGTCTGTGCCGATCTTCTGCACCGCCCTCCCCTGTCGCCTTCGGCCTCAGAAGCTTCCCTCTTGGCGCTGCTCCGCCCGCCCAAACGACGAGGTATTACAAGGCCACTCAACCTCACATCGATTCAGATGGATCATGTTACCTTGCCGCATTTGCGATCTCCAATTTGATTTTTATTGTGCGATTTATTTGTAGGATTATTACATTGATGCGGAAGAGTCCATTGGGGACGGCTTCTCGTTCAGTGGAGGTGAGTTAGGGCTGTAGGAATTCTGGTCTTAACAAGCGGATTCGATTCGAATTGCTTACTATATTTCTTTGATTCCTACATTTTGTGTGCATCGGTGCAGGAAAGTATGGGGAGGGCCCAAGTAAGTCGGACGAGTGGTTTGCTCAGGGGAAAATGGTACGACAGCCACCTCCGCTCTGTTTTTCCTTTTATTAGCTTAATTAACTGAATGGTGATTGTTCGTATTCCGACATGGAAATTCATCACATAAATATTGAGTAAAGGGCTACTTTTTTTTCAATGTTTATGCCTTTTGCTTCGTAATTATCTTATGGATCTTATGATTTTATAAACCACCAGTGCCAGCTGGTAGTATTCTGAAGTGCGATGGTATGATTGCACCGGCATGTATTTGCCGTGATGACGCAGAGTAAATCAGACACAGATACATTAGATTCTAGTTGCTACTTGCAATGTGATCTGTTTCTGTTGTACTTACTGACGGTGAGTAATGGAACTGCAGGTAAATGCATATCCAATATACGGGAACAAAGAGAAAGCAAAAGATCCCTTCTTTGGCCTCACGATGGGATCAGGATCTCAATCTTCAGATGATGTTTTCAGGTGAATTGAGTGTGTCAGGTACAAATATGTGTATTGCATTCAATCATTTGCTTATATGCCATGGGTCTCCGTTCTGGAGAAGTATGTTGATAAAATACAGAAGATAGCTATCGTTTGTGTGTTCTCTGTGATGCAGATGGTTCTGTGTGGAGGCTGGGAGACCTTCTAATCCTAAAGTGCTTTTAGTTCACGGCCTTCCCTCTCAGGTGGGGTTTGATCTGCTTATGTGCTTCCAATTTTATTACACGACCACACAAACTGGCAGATTGAAAGGATATAATACAAATTTTCCCTTCAGTTTCATGTGTCCTACTAACATTGGCTAATGTCAGCAAACAAAGTGATATGTCAATCCTTAAGTTAGCATCGTCAAGTTCTTCGAAGCATGTAGTTTCTTTAAGAAATTTTAGAGACCTATGAAATTTTAGAGACCTATTAGACTGATAGTACCTGAACTATGACATCCTGATCTATATTATTTAATGACATGGAAATTGAGTCTACCATACTTTATTTTGTTACAGGCGTACTCGTATCGCAATGTCCTGCCTGTACTATCAGACAAATATCATGCCATTGCTTTTGATTGGCTCGGTGAGTTAAACACATCTCTGCTGTTTGGCTATTACAAAATTCAAAATAGATTCCGATGAAAAATAATCAGTTGAGTTGCCATTGGCAAAAATTTCTTTGGATAAATATTGACAATTATGCTTGACGACTATATATCAACACACAAACTCATCAGCAGTATGAAATATCGCCTTCTTTTTTTATACCAAAACCCAAAAACGCCTGCCAACATTTTAAATTTTGCCACCTGTAAATTCTACCGTTTGTAAGCAGCAGGCTTGTATTCCTCAAACTTTCTTTGTTTAGCGTTGCTGCTCTGTCCCCAGGAATTTGTAGTGGGATCAGAGTGATATTCATCTAATTGGAAACAGACAAAATGTTTCTACAGGGTTTGGATTTTCAGATAAGCCTCAGCCAAAATATGGTTTTGACTATACTCTTGAAGGTAAAGTTATCTACGCATGCTCATTATTTTCTTTTCACTCAAACATGTGTAGTCAACAACACAATAACATGAAGTTCTATGTTTCAGAATATACATCATCGTTGGAATCACTTATCAATGCTGTTGCTCCTGAAAAGCTCTCTATTGTTGTTCAGGTTCTTTTCATCATGAGAATATTAATATATGTATCCCCATCATTAGTTTTTTACAAGAATGAAAAATTTGCAGGGCTACTTTGCTCCAATTGCAGTCAAGTACGCTAATGAACATCAAGACAAGTTAAACCATCTTGTACTAGTGAATCCACCGGTTAGTTCTCTCTCTCCCTTTTTTTTTCCTTTCTGAATTAGGTATACATTTTGCAGAGGCGATACAGTCATACATACAGTTCTACCTTTTAATTCATAGTTTCGTAGTTGTAGACTGATCGTGAAGTATTTCTATATTTTAGATAACTGATAAACATGTGAAACTTCCGTCCTCCCTCGCATCATTCAGCAACTTCTTGTTGGGGGAGATATTTTCCCAGGTTAGTTGGCATCGTATCCATTGAACTTACACACCTTATATAACCGATATGATTTCTGAGTTCAGATGTAATATGCTTTGCTTGAACTCTTTCAGGATCCTCTCAGAGCTAGCGATAAAGTTTTGACCAGTTGTGGTCCATACATGATGAAAGAGGAAGACGCTATGGTGTATAGAAGACCGTACCTTGTCTCCGGTTCTTCTGGTTTTGCGCTGAATGCAATAAGCAAAGCTATGAAAAAGGACCTTAAGGTAGTTTGCCTATGTACCTCCTAGCCTTTACTTCACCAAATTTGTATTTCTAAATTTGATATTTCTAGTACAGGCTTACATTGAATCCATGAGGAGCATACTTGGAAGTGATTCATGGAAAACAAAGACAACAATATGCTGGGGTTTGAGAGATCGTTGGCTCAGCTATGATGGGGTGGAGGATTTTTGTGGGCGTCTAAATCACAAGATCATAGAGCTGCCAATGGTTTGTCATGAAATCTATCTTCTTCAAAAAGCGAAAATGATAATATCAATAACATTAAATAGTTTTACTGCAAGTTTAAATCACCTTCATGCTTGCTTGTAAGGTTTAGTGTTGTTTGGGTTGTCGTTAAACATGAGCAAGTAATGGGATTTCTGGATTTGTTTCTAACTTTATCTTCAGTTCATATGATATATTCACATATATTTTTGTGTGCAGGCGGGGCACCATGTGCAGGAGGATAAGGGGGAAGAGTTAGGCAATATAATCAAGCGTATACTGAGGTAACTCTGACTCACAATCACAGTTCTTACCGCTGATACAGATGTTCATAGGAGCAGATTACTTATTTAATCTTTCATAAATGTGTTAAAAACATGCTTTGTTCCACAGTCACTTGAGCAACAGAATGGCTTGGAGGCATCAAACTCAAAATCAAATATGCTTGTTCCACGATCATTTGAATAACACAATGAATAAGCATTCTTCTTACATAATATGTGTTAAAAAGTATCTCATATTACTCAATAACATCCCTTGCAAGTTTTATGAAATATTGAATGTCGGTAGGAGCCATTTCAGAGCACTTGTCAGTATATATGTTTCGGCAACTTCAAGGGGAAGAACACATTTCGCTAGGTATCATGGCACTGAGGCTACCTAATGAGCTCTAAGGCTACATAAAATCCAACTAGTAACGGCAAGGAGACAAGCATCCCAAAAATAACCCTGCAAATTGGAGCAACGAAAGGGTTAAGACTTGGAATTGATATCTTCAAGAGCATGCCTTCAACTACTTGTCAGATAATAGTACTTACGCTGTACTAAGAACATCAGCATGTAGCCCATATTCTTTCGCAAATATAAATGATGTAATGGATTGAGGTAATGCAGCCTGCAGAATGTTCATATAAATGTTAGCCAAGGCACCAATACCTTATTTCTATCAGAAACATTGTCAAGACTTAACACTGCATACATGAGTTTCTTGTTCCAAAAAGGAAATAGAAATAATAAGGTAATATGCTCTCATTGTTACTTTCTAGAGCCTTCTGTTGTAACAATAGGATATAACTTTTATTTATGCCTCAGATTGGATTTACGCAACTTGAGTATCATCTGCCAGCTAATACATGATGACCTTCCCATCATCTTGAACCCCACTATTTGAGTGGAAGGCCTATTCCCACCTCTTTTAGGACCTCCAATCCGTTTGTTTAAATTTGAGTTCATACTTGTTTCAAGGGACACTTAGAAGTAAACTAACACATCCAGTGTGACATCCTGGCACAAGGCTTAATAGGATTGATAGAATACTCATGTCAACAAGTTGCAACTTCTTTTCCGGAAGCTCATCTCGAAAGAACTCTGAGGTTAAGCGTGCTTGGCCTGGAGCGATGGGTGACCGATCGGAAGTCATTCCCGGGTGCACACGAGTAAGGACAAAGTGCGCAGAAAAGACATGTGTTGGTCTGTGAGGTCAGTCTTGAAGTCGTAAAGAGCTGCCAGGCGTAAGCGGGCCCGGCCTCG
This sequence comes from Eragrostis curvula, assembly GCA_007726485.1. NCBI lineage: Eukaryota > Viridiplantae > Streptophyta > Magnoliopsida > Poales > Poaceae > Eragrostis > Eragrostis curvula. The sequence continues at coordinate 21,061,486 of RWGY01000009.1, read as the reverse complement.
GGGAGGCGGGACGTTACAAATGGTATCAGAGCCGACTCTCGCGGTTTCACGGGCGCGTGTGGGCGCAGTTGCGCAGGCATGGTGCGCATGACTGGTGTGGGCCCAGAGTGGTCACACAGCATGGCACATGCGCTGGCACTGGACGCACGGACGTGGCCAAGAGAGGACGTTACTGGATTGGGGTTGACCGACGAGGACGTCGGTCTTCTAAGGGGGTGAGTATGTGACATCCTGGCCCAAGGCTTAATAGGATTGATAGAATACTCATGTCAACAAGTTGCAACTTCTTTTCCGGAAGCTCATCTCGAAAGAACTCTGAGGTTAAGCGTGCTTGGCCTGGGCGATGGGTGACCGACCGGGAAGTCCTTCCCGGGTGCACACGAATGAGGACAAAGTGCGCAGAAAAGACATGTGTTGGTCTGTGAGGTCAGTCTTGAAGTCCTAAAGAGCTGCCAGGCGTAAGCGGGCCCGGCCTCGGGGAGGCGGGACGTTACACCCAGTCACCTCCATAGGCATAGGCAAACTTGGGGTGCTTGAATAATGTTGACCTAGGAGCTTCTATCACCCCAAAGCAAAACTGGTACCACTTTTGAATCTTTCATCAATTGTATAGGGTTAGAAGTGGCTACATGGGGTTCTAATGAATTAATGTGGTCATTAGTCAGAAAGCAAAAAGACAAAAAAAAAGATGAAAAAAAGACAAAATTGCCCGCTTATATTATTTAACTGTCTTCCAAAATGGCATTAGTTGATGTTTAATTCAGCACCCATGTTACTTTCCCCAGAAAGCAAACCCTATATATTTAAATCCAGTTGAGGTTAATTCAGCTCCAGTGAAATGCGCATTAGTTGACACGATCAGTATGCTTTACCTGGTGCATCAGACGAGTGCAAGCTCCACAAACGCAAGTAGAGGTTATTTTAAACCTCCAGAAGAATTATATTGTCGAACTTTGCATATTTCTATATTGGTGCTGATATTTAACTAACATTAATGTGCAGTTGATTCATCGCTGTGCGCTGGTTTGCATCTGTTGAGTGGTTGGTAATGACTTCCTGAGTTGATACTTTTGACATGGCATTTTGTTTAACAGATGACTGCGATCGTATGGGGACATGCTCTGGAACACGCCAAAAACGGATCCACCACATAGGTGTACGCGCATGCTTCACTTTCTTTGAACAAAGCATCCTTCGCTTTATGTGCACTTTTTTTTTTAATCTAGACTGAATTCAATGAGGTTGTCTTGTATCTTTGGCAGGGGTCAAAATGTGGCAAACCAATAAGGATATGCACTTCTATTGCTATGAAAAGTGAGGCTGCACCGGCCCATCGAAGGCCAATCACGCTCTATGGATAAGTTTATCAAGGCACTACTCTAAGTGACGTTGAACATCTTGGGACAACAACAGCAACCTGTTTTGTGTTCCATGTTCTTGGAATAGGATCATGCACTTTAGTGTTTGACTTCTGTTTCTGCACGATATGAATTTATGAATACCCTTAAACCTGATCAGGAGGGCCAAGATAATAATTGTACTAAAATGATGACGATGAGATCGCACTTGCATAAACATTGGAACTAATTAATTTGTTATTGCGCCTTTGGGCATGCTTAGTTTTTAAGAAACAGGCTTTATGTTTATGGATGTGCAGCAACATAAGCAAGTGGACAAGGTTAGTGGTTCCGTGCTGTCCTAGTGCTGACAAGCTGAACTCAAATCCCTCCTAGATTTCATATCAGTCATCAGATCCACCATTTGTGCAGGTATCTTTTTTGAGTAAATTTCACAAACCTACGACTATATGCACCCGAGTAACATGCATTAGCTGCTCTGCTTTTTCCTCATAGGCGCTACTGCGGTGATCTGTATTCTCAAAATTTGCACTATGACATGTCTATACGTAAATCGTCGGGCGGCTTATGTGATAACATTTTCTGTGGATGCAATCTAATGTCGGTGAAATGCAATCATTATTGATGACCTTGTGAAATAATATGTTTATCCAAAAGGAGGTAGTAACTGAAAAGATCTGGTTCTGTGCATGTATCCATCAGTAGTCATGCAACATTTTTGTCAAAAGTAAACATTCGAGACTTTGGTCTAAAGAGGTGGTAAAAGTTACAGTTAAGATTAGATGCCTACATGAGGTGCATAGATTGACATCATCATACCATCAACACTACGTAGCAACCAACAGCATAAGGTGTGTAACCTAAGGTTCATTACTGGCTAATCAACCAATTGCAAGTTCTATTGTAGAAGCATAAGGTTGATTACTACTACTAGCTAAATGGTTCATACATGGTATTTCTTTCTCTTCCAGTACCCAAGACAAATGGTTTTGGTCAGAGTCGAACATATAGGGATTGGAAGTAAATAAAAAATAAAAAAATTCTAGTCACAATTTTATGTTTACTGACGGCAAACTATTTCAAATATAAGTGTTAACCCACAGTGTAAATTAGCACGTAAGTAAAATAGATAAATATAGTGGCGATTGCTCTGGTCAGAGGAGGTTGGTCGTGGGTACCTGTATGATGGCGACGCGGAGGACGTCGCCACGGAGGCCGACGGCGATGGAGCCGATGGCCATGGCGGCCGGGCCAAGGGCGAACTTTAGGACGAGGCCCAGCGCCGCAAAGCTGGGTCCGCACGCGAGCACCTTCTCCTGCTGCGCCATGAACAAGCCTGCACGCACCAGAAAACGACGTGCCGTTTCTGATTACACGACTGAAGAAACCTTTTTCCAAGTGGTAATTTGGTACTTTTCACTTTCTTTACTTACGTTACAGCATGCAAAAGAGAACATGTGCTTTTTTATTGATCGATTCCGATCCTCGGAAAAGGTTATGCTGTTTCTTATTTTTCTTTTTGGAGATTCCTCGTAATCTTTTCGGTAATTAGAGGAATGGAATGTGCGTATTTTCTGTTAATTATCTAATAGAATATGTATTACTAGCAGAAGTATTAGATACGACAATAATTCACTCAGAATAGTTGGGTATAATAAGTCATTCAGAAATGGTTGATTATGCAGCTATACACGCGGTTGATGGATAACAACAGTTCCTTGCAAAGCATGTTGCATGAGATATTCCAGTAGGTATAGTATAAATGTGCTCTGCTTTTGGGAGCTTGAACATGTATCTATATGTCTACACAAATCAAACTAATGAAACTAAAGCGTATCAAAATGGTCGTGCCAGACTAAAGCATATATTTTGGCAAGAAGGATGAGATATCGATTACGGCATGGTATATTAATCATTACTAGGTAGCCAATACTTACCCATGCTGAACATGGCCATTCCTGTGCCTGACTTGGACATGATGAGCACGCAGCCCTCGAATGCGCTCGGCAGTTCGATGTGCAGCCTGTTTTTTAATTGCAGAGTCAAAATCTCATCAGTTCGCACATTGCAATAATACTCATAAAATATGACTGGTACATACGCAAGCTGAAGAGGCGGGATTATTGAAAAAAAAAACTGATTAGAATAACTAGCAAGGTGTCCGTCCTCTGCATGCATGTGGAGTCAGCAATACATGCAGTAGTGTCACGTACGTCAGGTGTGTGCTACACGTCAGACTCACAATTCTGCTTACAGCTGGCTACCTGGCTACCACAAATTCGCACTATGTCGAGAGTCGAGTTGGGGAACGGCAAACCGAACACCTAAAAGGATCTAACTTAACCATGGAGCGGTAGGTAATTAGTCTAATGCATGCATGCATGATGATACGGATAAACACTTGTATAAGCTCTGGTTGGCAATTGGCATACCTGTTGGCAAGGCAGGCCCAGGTGATGCCGACGAAGCTGGCGTAGGTGTTGGGGTTGCGCGCCAGCTTCCTCGCCACCACCCTGACGAGCGCCCACAGTGACGGCTTGCCGCCGGCGACCGGCACGACGACGCCGCCATCCGCCGCGGCGTCACCGGCGAGCTCGACGTCCTTATTGACGACGGCCGGCATCACGGAGGACGCGTCGGGGACGTAGTACATGCCGATGGCGGCCTTCCTGACCTCGAGCACGAACAGGAGGAGCGTGAGCCAGACGATGGCCTGGAAGACGGAGAGCTGGACGACGAGCTGCTGGGCCCACTCGCCGTACATGGCCCGCGCCATGGGCACGCCCACGACGAGCGAGTTGGTCAGCGTGGAGAGGGAGAAGCTGGTGATGGACCAGCTGACGGCGCAGCCGCCTTTGCTCAGGAACCGGGCCCACACGGCGATGACGGCGACGATCACCGCCTTGGAGATGACGTCGGCGGCGACGGCGCGGTAGTTCACCTGGAACGGGTCCGTGTGCAGCGTGAACTCGAACGTGAAGAAGGGCAGCGCGAAGAAGGCCACCAGGCGGTTGACGGCGTCGCACTGCTCGCGCGTGAAGATGCGCCACCAACGCACGGACCCGTAACCCAGGAACAGCGCGAAGTAGAGCGGCACCGTCGCCGCCACCACCTTGTACACGTCGCTCCACCCGATCATCTCGTAGATCGATCTCCCTCCTTGCTTGATGATGATCACTTACTACTAGCTAGCTAATCCCCCTTTCTTTCTTTCTTTCTTTCTTGATTGATCGTGTAGAGCTAGAGCTAGCTAATGAGCTTGCAACTAGCTACTTGATTGGTCGTGTAGAAACAAGTGCGCTGATCGACTGAAAGTGCAAGCTCGTAATAAGACAGGTATGGATGTGCAGTGTGAGAGACTGTGTGTGTGGGGTGGCGAGTTATATAGGGCGCGAGCTTGTTGCTGGCTACCTGAGGTGGGAGACGAGCGGCCACGTCACGTGCATGCAACCAGCGTCAGCACTACTACTAAGGGACAATCCAGATGTGGGGTCGGTGGATCGTGACCGTTGAAACGATTCGGGGAATTAGCGATAAGCAGCTCGAAAGCGATCTGGGGGAGACGTTACTAAAGTGCTCTTAGTAATTCGCTTCGATTCGGATGTTATCTCGATCGTGTAGTGGGAGGTTGAAGGAGCGATTAGGTTAAAGGCCGGAGGATCTTGCCTTCTTTGCATGCATGCGCGTGCGCGCAGAGATACAGAGAGGGCTTTTTGCTTAGGAACAAAACAAAAGTGGCAGTGGAGGAGACTGAAATGGCCATAATCGGTGCATGCGCGCGCGCATTTCAGATTCAGGTGTGCGAGGGAGAGAGAGTGAGTGAGAGAAATCTAGATAGTGGCCGAAAGGCAAGTCGTGTGTGGCATCGATCGCTAGCTTTTTCGGTCTCGGTGTGCCGGTCTTGTGGCGGTGCACAGACAAACGTCCATGCATTTTTTTTTTAGATAATGGAAACAAGTCCAGCCTCTGCATCCTCTAGAGGGTGTACAAAGCTGTTTATTTCACGAGAACTTATTTCACATTGTGATATGCTTGCAATTCAAATTAACACAAAGCTACTAGACATGTCGTCCGTACCAATATATGCATACTTCACACCGATATTAAGTCGCTGAAAAGGAGAGGAGCGGGGGTGAGGTATAGTAGCATCGACCACTAGCTTTCAGTCTCGGTGTGGCAGTATACATCTAGATACGTGCGTGCATCATGCATGATCTGCTCGTAATTCCAATGCATGCTTCAACTCGCCAAGCGGTCAGTATTGCTGAAAAGGTGAGGAGCGAGCTAGGTACAGTAGCATCTCCTGCAGGTGACCAAAGCAAATACTACAGCCTTCTCAGAATATTCGAGTTTAGAGGGAGGGAGGGAGAGACGTATCGTGGAGGCGATCGATGGAACATTGATCGGAACAAGGAATTAATACGGTCGAGTAGTTATTCGTCTAGCCCATGCATGTTGCCCAAATTATTGTTTGCTAGTGAATTGGCACTACATATTTTATCTTGAGACAAAAAGTAACAAGGTATTGGCCGTCATTAGCCGGCTTTAATTTGGAGGAGGGTGACTTGGAATATATACCTTAATGCCTTGCATATATATACCTGTGATATATATTTTTTAAAAGAAGAAGAAGAAGAAAGACTCCGTATACTGTAGTTTTCTGTCGGCAATTTAAGTGCTACTCGCAAAGTAAAATCCGGCAGAGCAAATAACTAGAGTAAAATATTAATCCCTCTGTTTTGTATGACGCCCATTACCTCATATTTGAGCTAATGGGCGCCATAAAAAAATGGAGGGAGTATATTCAATGTAATTACTATTGATGTCATGGGCGAAACAGAACAGATGCCACTCATGAATGGTAAACTTCGTTGCATCAAAATGATACGGGCAGAGTTGACCTTATAAGCGGAATGAACTGACCTTCAACTCTTCAACTTTTGTAAATTTGAATAAGAATACCACTTAACCGTTCAAAGCACGTTATTTGTGACCGATGAAGGCCTGTATTTGTAACAAATAAAAAAATTATTGATCGGTCATATTTTCAAGACCATCGCAACATCCATATTCGTAGCAAACAGTCCTGGTAGCAATGACAGTAGTGGTTTCGGTCAGACAAGATACAACCACTTCAATTATTCGAATAATAGTACAGCCAAAATATCATGCCAACTAAAAATGAAGAGACCACGTGCTTCAGAAAAGCGGATTACAGCAAGGCAAAAACGGATTAGCATCTGCAGGCATACGGAAATGTTAGAAAAAGGAAACCATTTCCACTGCTACACAGGTTAATTATCTAATTTCGATCAATGATCCGACCTAATTCAGAAACCAACGCAATATTCACCCTTTACGAAATCAGAATAATTTTAAGCAGAAGTAAAGAACCAGTCAGCTATGTCCACATAAATATATTCTCACTCGCTTTATCTTTGAGGATTAGGGAATTAGTCCCCGAGCACATATATATGCATGCAGGCATGATCACGACGACACGAGCCACCTATTTGGCATTTGCCAGATCGAGAACCAATTGCTGACGCACGTAGGCCACACTGGTTGCCAAGTTGAAACATCTATCGATCAAGATGTTCCAATAACTCATCTCGTTTTCTCGCAGAGCAGCTTCTACTTTCATCCGCATCCCTGCATGGGATTATGCAAACGCATTCGAAAATGCTCCCTGCAACTTGGATGAATGCCTTCCTCCTTTCAGGTGGCAGAGGGAATTTTGCCTCGAGCTGGTTATGTCTTGCAAGCTATGTCAGCATTGGCCAGAGGCTCATTCAGTGTTGGTGCAAACCTGCAATGGCATCTTTCATCTCATTTGTTTTCGGAGCCTGAGGATACAAAAGGGATTGTGCCTCGTGCACTTTTCAGCTCTTTTTGTTTGATATTCTGAGAAACGGGGCTCAAACTGGTGGAGTCCATCTTTCTTTGGCAGATAAAAGAGCATCAGACTGGAATGCCTGTGGAGTACAGATTTAGGGGTTTCGCGTTTGACTGAATTCCTAATTTACCAACAGCATGAAGCCTCCATTGCAATAGGAATATCTGATTTATTTCATTTTTCTACGAAGTGTTTGTCACCATTTGTTTTGGAACAAATGCATAGACTGAATGAGCTGAAAACAGAAAGTAAACGAGTGGCGAGCAAGCAAGAGTTGCAAATGGAAATATTGAATGGTCAGAAGCAGTTTTGGGCTCTTCTCAACTTGTACAGTGTATATGGCTACCATAGACGGGAGCGAATCTCAACTGTTGAGCATATTATCTTGGTAGAGCATTTCGTATATTAACCATCTGTATTCTGCTCAAGCACAAGAACAATAGAGATTGCATTTCGCATGACACCATTTAATCGGATATTCTCTTCTCCACAGAGCAGAGTCTTGTCGATCTCTGAAGTGCACTAACAATGGTATGCGTTTAGCCACATCTCTATGCAGTGAGTACAGAAAGATGGAAACAGCAGATTTATGCAGATACTAAAATACCATTGAATGAGCTGATACGTGATTTATGCAAATTCTGAAATGCCATCGAGTAGTTACGTTACATAATTGGGGCAAATAATTTGCAAGATTTTTCAATCTGCTGCTGTTTTATGCAGCCTTTCAGTGGCCTTCAGTAGCTCTGCATAACTGTGATCTGGAATCTCCAATCTCAAGGAGGATGACTAAGTGACATAATTTCATAGCTCACAAAATTTTAAGACATCTGACAACACAAATAACATACTGAAAACACCACCAGCGACAATAGCATGTCCACTCCATGTCCATGTCCAGTTCACGCGGCCAGATGTTGTACATTAACGCAAAAAAGGGAAAGCTAGAACACAGACGCACATCCCCCTATCGTCCTAACAAATGATGCCGACGGACAGACACTCCAGCCCATTTGGACAACCTGAAGAACTCTGTAATGCGGTACAGGAGAACTTGTCTTGATGCGTCTCAGGATGCATCATGATAGCACGCTGGAAACTCAAGCAGTTGCAACGGGCATTTGACGCTCACAGTTGAACTTCCCTACCATATACCCAGCTAAAAGGCATTGTTCCCGCCTTCTTGGCTCTGCTTTGGGCTCTTTCATCCAGCTTCCTGATTCTTGAAGCAAGGGTGCAAAGGTAGTCCTGAGCCTTCTGCCCCTCACCAGACAGGCCGGTCAGGTTAGCCACCTTCCATCTGTTCACGAGGAACTCAAGGATGTCGGCGTAGTCCCTGGCAGTGTAAACACCGAGCCTCTGAGCAACCAAGGAGAAGTGATCAAACAGCTTCTCATCCTCCCCGTCAAACATCAGGTGGGCAGGCATGGAGATCTTTTTCTTCATCATGTCAGCTAAAGCAAGCACAGTGCCATCAGGGTCAATCTCAAAAAGCTTCTCGACAATCTTGGTGTATGCAGTTTCATGCCGCTTCTCATCTGAGGCAATGATGCCACAAATTTGTGCAAGCTTAAGGTCACCGTAGTCCTTGGCATGGCGAGCAGTGTTCCCATGTGAGATGAATGTCGCCCGCTCTTGGAAGGAGGTGTAGATGAAGCCAAGATAAGGATTATTCTCAGTCCTCGGATCCTGAAAATGACAGCGAATAAAATAAAGATTAATTTTCAGTTGGTTATAATCGGTAGGCAGGGTGGATAACAACTCACATGGTTTAAAATGAGCAAAAGAGAATAAAGTAACGATACAAAACTGAAAACAGAACAGCAGTTTGAAAATTTCACAATAAAAATATGCTCGATAAGTGTGGCTCCAGCATGAATTGTTCTACAAAAATAACTTAATGAAAGAAAAACTCTCAACTAGGCAAAAGAAAAATGCTTGAGAAGACGATCAGTTGAACAAAAATGTCATGGTTCTAAATGACATGTCAAATATGAAAGAAGAAGAATACCATTCCAGAGCCAATAAGATATTGAATTGTCTTCTCAATTTGTCTCATATCCACCCTCCCTGTGAGGTACAGATACTTGTTTAGGAGGTCACCATGCCTGTTCTCCTCAGCAGTCCATGCCCTCGTCCATACTGCCCAGGCAGTGGGGCTTGCGCCTGTCTCATCTCTGACACCATCGAGGGTGTTAAGCATAGTCTGGTATGTTGGAAGAGCTTCCTCCGTAATCATGTCTCCAACCAAACAGACAAGATAATCATCAGGGATTTCCTTTGCACGTTCTCTGAGCTCCTTGACTTCGTCATGGAATCCATCAGATGCTGGGTCAGGGAGAAAATCCTGTGGCTGCCAACACTTCTCGACTGGCTTAAGAAAGGTCAAGATATTATCTCTAGCCCAGTCATCAAGCGACTTGAATATTTCAATCTTCTGAGGAGGCATTGAATGTGTAACCTGAACATGTACTTCCCGCGGAGGGGCAAATGGCTTCTTACTCTCAACCCTGGAACAATTTTCACAAAATACGGTATCAGTTACTTCATGAATTTGTCACTTGCTTTGCAGGTATGATAAAACACATCTCAACTGTAAGAAAAACAGAACAGATGTGGTTGAAACATGAAGCAGCTCTGGTATAAGTTTGGTCAGGGTTGTAATATAAGGTCAAATTATAAGCACAGTTAAAGTCACTAATCGTGATGACAGCAATGCACATCCAAACCACATACGACTTGTAACGGCGATCATCAACTACTCCGCAGTTTTGGTTCCAATGAGCATATTTATATGCACTCAGACATTCAAACCTCTTTCTAGTTTATTTTTAAGTATGTGTCAGTTATAGTGGTGTATGGCATTGCAGAACATTGCATAATTGAATTTGTATATAAACATATTGTTTCATGTATATTAACTGCGTGGATAAAATAAATTATTCTTGTTTGAACTGAAATAAAGAGCATTGCATACACAAGACCATGTAGAAACTGCTTGAAAATAAACAACAAATGGAATGGATCAAGGGCAAATAGGAGTATGACATCAAAACTGAAATCCAGCAGGAATGAAGCTGTCACAATCTTATTATTTGCATAACTGGAGGTGGTGTGCACTAATACATATATGACAGAGCAACTAATAATGTACATAGTCTGGAGGTTTACCTAAGGTTTGAGAATTCAATCACTTGCATAAATAACCAGATTGTACTTAGGTTTGTAGCCTCAAGTGGTTATCAGGTATCTATATAGCGTGGTAAGTTAGTAGCTCATTTCATTTAACTTTTCCACATTACACGACTCCAGTCACATGAAGTGTCCCATACAGATTATGATGTGATCCTCACCATGTACATATTAATGCAAGGACACCATTCTCATTATTAGTTCTTTTCTGTTGTCCTAGACTCTGAATGCTGCATATCACTGTTACACAGAAAAACTACGCAGCACGAAAAGGAAACACAAAGAAAAAAATGCAGAAGTAACGCCAGGTTCAACTAGGACCAACGGGTCAACTATGCTTCTACAACCTTCCAGCTAGATGTAACTAAGAAATTCTACAGTATGCAAGTATACATCAAGAGTAAATTTCATAAAACTACAGATTTACCAAAACGATATAATGATACCCATGGTTTGTCAACCACCTTATGGTTTTGTAACTATCAGTGTAGAAATACCAGTTAAGTGAACATCTAAGAAATAATAGATTTGGCGAAGCATGGAACACTGTATGGGCTTCTATTTTTTAATTAATATACCTATGACGAGGCCGGACAGGTTGTATTCAATATTTATTAATTTCGCAAAATCCTTCAATTGAAGCAAACAAACAACACAGAACTATCAAGCACCAGCATCCAAGGAGCCCAAATGGTACTAGTGAGCAAATACCAAACAATGACAAGGACCATGGGGTACCAAGTCTACCAAGCAACGACAGTGAACGCGCAACTTCCCCTCCAATGCAAGCTAAACAAAACCACGATGAGCACAATTCACCCGATATAAGCACCACCAGTTTCTATAGCCAGTACACCAACTACATGTGTGAAATTAAAAGGTGATGTGGTACCACGTCTAGAGCTATCCTAGAACGCAAATCATTAAAGAGATACGGCGACCAGGGTCCCGGGACATGTTGAAGGTCCCATGAAATTTAATGCCGAGGAAACAAGGCATCAAAATAGGTCTGAAAAGGACTGACACAACGGTTGACGCTTGCAGCTGACGGCAAGGCAACCGAACGCCCAGGAGCCGGGACGACGCCGGTCCAGCCAGCCGCACAGAGAAAACGACCTACCCATGCAGACTTAAATGGCAAAGCTGCAACCTTTGCGCCTGATCTGAGGCGACAAAGAGTCCCAGCGCCCATCTGTAACTGGTACCGCCACCGAGGGACGGCGAGGCCGCCGCGAGCCTGGCAGGGACGAATCTGACAATCCTGACACGGGCGCCTACCCAGAAAGGAAAACGGGACGGGAAAAATCAAATCTTGATCCAACATTGTTAGCGGAGGCGGTGAACAATCGCGGGAGACTGACGTCGCGAATCATCCGGAATCACAGAGCCGATACAAACGCGCCTAAATCGTTCGCGCGTAGACGGCGCAAGCGATGGGTTCGTCTTATCCAATCTCAAGAAACCAATCTGAAAAGAACGGGAGTAATATAACTGAAGAAGATGACACGTACTTGGTTGAGACGGTGGAGGGGGTGGAGGCGACGGCGAAGACCCTGACGGCGCCGCGGCGGCGGCGGCGCGCGGCGAGGGGCGGGGAGAGGCGGAGCGTGACGTCGTGCGGGTGGAGCGCCATCCTGGAGGCCATCGCTCGCCGCCGCCAAGGAGCCGAGCCGGTGGTGCGGGGGGAAGAGGGAGGTGTGACTGACTGGCGCTGGAGATTGGGATGCGGGGGGTGACGAGGGAGGCGAGGGAGAGGAGATGGGGGGGGGGGCCTGCCTCTGCGCCGCGCGATCTCGACCTCAGGTTCCGTTGGGTTTTTGTTGCTTTATGAGAGCGCCGCGGCAGCAGAGCCACGAGTGCTGGATGCCACTCGGCACGGGCCCCATATTTATGTCTCTTTCTCTCTGAACCTGGGATCGATTTACCGATTCGTCCCTCGCTCGCATTTCCTCTTTCTTGTATGCTTTGGCTCTTGTACTAGTCAAATTGTTCTTCGCTTCGACGAGTCTGCGTTTTCCTTTTGCGTCAGACTAAAGAAAACAACGAACACGTCTTGGTTATGTGTCTTATTAAAAAAGAGAAAATTCCTTTCATAGCCTTAAAAAAGATGACACTTCCTTCTTTGATCCTTTCTCAATCGAACTTCCTTATTAGGACCAAAACTATTTTTCGTTTCCTTCAATGGCCTTCCGTCAATTTTAGCACTTAACGGTGTTAAGTGGAGGATAAAAAGACTATTTTACCTCTTATATAAAATAAATTTTAACTTCTTAAAAATATTATTGGAATGTGACTATTATTTTACTGGTTGGTTTTTATTTGAAAATTACTAAGTATGTATCTGGTTAGTTTTAAATTTAAATCTAATCAAATTTGAGCTTTTTTTCATTCAAATTCATAATTGTACCAAGAGGTGAATTAAAGTTTATTTATATCAGGGGTAAAATGGTCTTTTTGCCTTTCACTTAACGCCGTTAGGTGTCAAAATTGTCAGAAGGGCTATGGAAGGAATCAAAAAATGATTTTGGTCTTAATAAGAAAGTTCGATTCGAAAAGGGCCAAGGAAGGAAACACCATCTTTTTTGAGACCATAGAAGGAATTTCCTCATTAAAAAAACACAATTCAATGGCCTCGTGATAATCGACATTATGTAGTGATGCTAGCAGATATTCTCTCCTCTGTTTTATTGTACAGTAGACGCGGTTGATGTAACATTTTCATTAACACACGGCAGCCTCTGAATAAAAGTGAGACTGCTGGAGAATGATTTTTCTTGCTAAAATGATAATTATATGCAACTTGTGTAAACACTGCATTTCAAATATTCCACTTTAATTTGGTGCCAAAACAAAAAGAAATCGTTTATCTTTAGACCTGGTATATGACTTTTGCGCCCAAAAATCTGGTCTAGAAACAAGACAACGATGTGTGACAATCAAGTGTGGAGGTAGCTGTCGGTCCCGAGAATAAAGGCAGACTAAAACCGCAGAGAAAGGAGTGAATAATGGCAAACAAGGTGGGTGGGATTATCGCGAAGCCCGATCGCTTTTGGCCAAAGATTTGCGAAAGGCAAGTGTGCTGCCATGGTTCAACGAAGAAGTATCTGGAAATCACTCTCGTGCCGTGGGGGGCACCATCGGGATTTCTCTCCTCTCCACCGGTGGGAATCTCTTGAAGTCTCCACGCCCGGGCCGTGGGGGGCACCATCGGGATTTCATTCTCGTTTTTTACCGGCGCGCCGTGCGCGGTGCTGAACCGACCCTCCCTCCCCAGTTACCCGCGGTCCGCGCGGACCGGCGCGCACGGGCACGTCTCCGTTTCGCGGAGTCAGCGCCGCGCGAGGCGCGTGCGGCGGTAGGTGGCAGGCGGCGCGCCGCGCCGCGCCAAGATTGCGTACGTACGTCTCCTCCTGCCTCAAGCGAGCACGTCGGTGCGGCTGGCACGCACGGGACAATTGGCGACGGCGGCTGCCACCGATGGACACGAGGCAGCTCCCAGCCCCGCGTCCCGGCCTGGCGACAAGTGTGCGGCCGCGGCAATGCAAGCAGAAGCAACCCGCCTGCCCGCGTGCACCTTCGTCGTACCGTAGCAGCCAAAGCCACAAGAAAACGGCAGCGAAACGCATATGCGTTTCAACCTGGGTCGTTCCGTCGATGATTCCGAGGCCGCACAGGCGGGGAGGTGGCGGCGCCCGGGAGGCGCGCGAGAAAAATATACGGGGAACCCGCCGGGAATGATGCGCGATTCCTTTTGCGTTGCGCCATTGGCTTGGCTTGGCACACAGCGAAGAACCGTGCTGTGTAGGACACGCTGCTCCGGCAGCGCCCGCCAAGTAGGCCTGCCTTCCTCCCTCGCTTCGTACTACAGTTTTTTTTTCCTGTTGATGTGCCAAGCCAACTCCTGCATATACTAAGCCACCATGCGTTGCTGGTGGTGGCCCGTGAACATGGGGTAGTGAAGTTTTAGTACCATGATAGTGTCCTGATTTCAAACCTACCTTTCGCAAATGAAGGACAAACCATCGATTAGCACGAGGGATGTCGATCCAAGGAAGGTATCAGGTCGTAATCAAAAGCAGAGTTTACTCGTACAAGAAGAAACCAACTAGGACTAGCCCAGACGGCACAAGCTTCATAGGCTGAACCACAGATTAAGGACGTACTCCCTCCGTCCACAAATGTTAGTGATAAAACAAGTTATAATAAAAGTTGACTTTCAGCCATCACGTTTGACCAATTGTCTTATTTAAAAAAGTTATGAAAATATAAAAATAAATAAGTTATACTTAATGTATTTTTAGTGATAAAACAAGTTATAATGAAATAAATAATATTATCATAAATGTTTTGAATAAGGCGAATAGTCAAACACGATGACTGAAAATCAACAAATGCTAATATTTGTGGACAGAGGGAGTAGCACGAGAAGAACGGCCCAAAATGACTCCTCTGCTTTCCTTTTCCTTTTGTAAAATCACAGCTAGTAGACAGCTTACATAAATCCCACTGACAGCTGCAGGGGAGGTTTCCCCGAGTCTTTATTTGATCCCCCCACAACGAATGCAACAATGGAGGTGTTCGTTGCTTTAGCATTTAGACCTATCACATCAAAGAGAATTTTATTATTTAAGAGTACTAAATAAAATTTAATGACAAAACCTTTTTACAGATAGGTACATCTTTACGAGACGAATCTAACGAGCCTAATTAATCTATATTTTGTTACAGTAATGCTACAGTAATGCTACAGTAACCAGCGTCTAATCACGGCTTACCTACTCTCGTTAGATTTGTCTCGCGATTTAGACCAAAAATTCTACAGTTAATTTTGTAATTAAACTTTATTTAATACTCTTAAATAACAAAATTATTCCCTTTAAATTTTAGACCCCATCCAACGAACACCCCCAATATACCACCAGGTCTGATGCTACGCAGGCAAAAAAAAAAAACAAATCTCTAAAATCCTCACGACAAACCAACGAATCAACCAAGTACAGTGTACAGTTCAGTGCAGGTGCACTGTGAGGCCAGTTGCCAGCGGATCAACGAGGTACAGTCTACTGTACAATACAGCGCAGCGCAGCACAGCGCATCAAGAAGTTGTCGGGCTCGGACACGGACTCCTGGTGACGGCACTGAAGATTTCGGTGTAGCCCACCACGCCGACGAGGACGCCGTCCTCCTCCGCCTCCGGGTCGGTCACCCAGACGTGCGTGGCCCGGTGGGACAGCATCTGCGCCATGACCGCCGCGAGGGAGCTCGTGCTCTTGCACGTCAGAGGCGAGCTCCGGCCCCGGTGGTACATACTCCTCGACCGCCCGATCGACATCTGGTTTGCCTGGAAACCAATGCTCCTGCTGCTGAACTTCTTCGCCCTGGGCGAGCGTCCGGGGCTAATTTCTTCCACGGTTGATGGGCTGGTGGGAGGTTCTGGGATGATTGAGATGGATGTTGACCCGTTTTCATCAGCACCGATTACAAACTGCCCAGCTGAAAGGTTTGCCAGCGCCCATGCAGCTGAAACGTAGTCACATTTCCAGAGTTTGTAGGTAGAGATGTCTCCCAATATCTTACGAGTTCCATCTGGTGCCGTCTCGACGACAGCTACCGCAGATGGGTCTTGAGGGATCTTCTGAATGGCTTCCATGGCTGGCACGGATGCTTCAACGTGACAGTAGTGTGGACTGATTGCTCCAAGGGATGATATCTGAGTCAGTGGAATGGGCGCGAGAGCGCCAAGACATCCAATTAGGAACCGGAGAACATCTTCCCTTGCGAGGCAACAAAACTTGTCTGCGGAACTGGAAGCTGAGGATGGCTGCCTGCTGCTGCTGGCTGCGCTTGGAGAAGTTGATTCCATATTCTTCAACCATTTGCCATTGTAAAGCACTGAAAACCGCTTGGTGATGCCTGTCCAGGTCCCACTCTTGCGAACAAGGAAGCGCTTCACTCCATGCCTCATCAGCTCCAGTGCATCGATCAACCTTGCAAGACAGTAAAACTTTTTTTCTGAGCAACAAGTACATACCACAAACCACAGTACATTTCAGAAGGTTGAACATTTGAAGGACAATAAAAGACCAAAGCTACAAGAAAGTATGGCAACTAGCAGTAGACTCTTTCTCGAACAGATTATTTTTTTTATTTTTTTTTTAAACATTTCTCGAACAGATTAAACACACTGTAAATGCAGGCTTTGTATTCACATCCAAAAGTTCATTTTCTTTCATACTGCACTATTTTAACAGCCATGAGAATATGACTCATGTGAGATTGCTGTTTATTCCAGAAGCTGAGACATGATTGGACCTTGCATGTCTCATGAGTCATGCATTCAAGCTACTGTATTAATTCCTGTATCAGTTAACAGACTGTACCACAAGATTGCTAATCCTGACTCTGACACTACACCGCAAAATGGGATCTTGCCCTACCCTGCTCCACTATGCAACACAATCAGAAGGACAAGTTCTGTGTCACGTGAAATATATCTGGCTTGTGCAATTTTGGCATTGAAGGACCTATAATTGGAGTTGATCACAAGATCATATTACAAAATGAAACTGTTGTTCTATGTTTCACGAAGGACCATCGAGGTACCAAGAATTTTGCTGCTATTGTTGAATTATTCCACTGAAAAATTTCAGTTTTACGTTAATAAATTCGTAGAATGAACCATAATAATAGATTAGGTAACCACATAGATGTCAGGTGATAACTGTCCGGCAAAAAGTTAACAGGCAAGTACAATCAGTCAACTAACTAAATTTCATAAACTCGGACAATTGCATGAGTATGTAGAAAGAACATAATCTTATCCATGTGACTAACAATTGTAGTTCTCTTCTTCATGAGGCTGTGCTAGCAGCACCCCTCAGTCACCAGTTACTCTGGAGATTTACTAGTTCAGAGTCCACGGAATCCAATTCATGTTATGAATATATACCGATGCAGAAGTAGAGTGAGTAAAACTACAAGAATAGATGCAAATATGTACTTTGACAAAGGAAGAGTAAGTTATAACAGCGGTGTCCTTCAAAATTTGGTAAGAGTTAATAAACAAGACTAAAGCCACACTGGAAGACATTGAACAAACCATTGAAAAGTTCAATATGCTCCTAAAATAGACTAGACATTTTGGAGCAAAAAGGGAAAACGAATGAATTGTGATATTATGATTTAAATCTGGTCTATATTTAGTTGAACACGCAAGCAATAATTTTCTTCAGGCTAAATTTGCCTTCCAGACAGCAATAACATGTTACAGCGAATATATATCAATTTGCTGCATTTTTTCACATGCAATTACTGTCCAGCCTTTACACAAATACGGTAGAACCAAAATGTTAGACGCTGTACAGCTCTGTCATTTCTGCTGGTCTTTTTTTTTTTTTGAGATGCATTTCTGCTGGTCTTAGCAATAGTGATTCGATTGATTCCCAGGAAAAAGACAATAGAGATTCGATTCTACATTGACACCAAGGCACAGAGTTATATAAAGCAAAACTGAAGAAGCGGTCAAGCCATTTACGTTTGTGAAAAGAAGCAGCATATTGGAGTCTGTTCATTATTAGACAATTAGATCATGTCGAACCGACTTCGTTTCCCTATCAAAATCCATGATACTAAGATGGTAGGGGTAGCTACGATATTCGGGTAAGCAATTAGAATCTGCATTGTTAAAAAACAATCCATTCCACAAGACTAATTTAACCACAAGCCCATGTGATTCTCTGAAAATATTCAGATGAGTCTAGAAACACCCTTTTGCGCGCATCTTTCTCCAGAGGCAGTAAAAGACAAGGATCAACCAGCAGATCACATTTTTAAAAAAGGGCTCGCATAGAAGCAGTAAAAGGCAAGGATAGATTAGCTGGGAACGGCCGCAGTAATAAAATAATAGAAGACTAGAATTACCTGCAAATCGCGCCATTGGTGGAAGCCTATAGAGAAAGCAGCAATGGTATTGTTTGGAACACTATCTAGCAGGAGGAGCAGCCAAAACACAAGAAGATTCGACTCCTCCCATGTGATGGATCGACAAAAAACGTACTACTATGAAATAATAGAGCACAACACGTATCGATCATCCGTAATTGGAACAATATATGATGAGATTCAAGAGATTTGGCTGTAAAAGTCATTCACTAACGGATCGATCGTGACGCGCAAACGTTTCCACAGGACAGCAGTAAGATGAGATTACGCGTCAGCGAGAGAAGGGAGCAGAGATCTCACCTGGTGCCCGGATCGATCTCCCTGAGCAGGCCGGGGTTGGGCTGCACGACCTCGCCGACGACCGCGCGCATGGCCCGGTCCCCAGCGCCGGACGCGGCGACGAAGGCGGCGATGTCGAGCGCGGAGATCATCCCGATGAACCTGGCCCCGGACGGCGGCTCGTCGGGCGTCGCCCGCGGACGCCAGACGGGGACCGTGCCCTCGGGGCTGGCGGCGATGGCGCGCGCGGCGTCGTCGAGCGTGTCGGTGTCGTGGAGCTCCGCGACCTCGGGCTTGCCGACGGTGAGGTCGCCGACGACGTGGTGGAAGAAGACGGCGGCCATGGGCCCGAGACGTCGGTCGGGGCTATAAGAGCGAGTGGAGGAGGAGCAGGTGGAGGAGGAGGCTGGAGGGGCCGAGACAGAGCCCGTGCCCGGCCGAGAAGAAGCGGGAGGAGGCGGGGGAGCAGTCACCGGCGGCGCGGGTGCGGGGATCGCCGGCCATGTCGGTGGGAGGGAAGGCCCATTAACGTCTGGAGCAGACGAAATTGAAGACGGCTGCTGCGCCTGAATGCTGCTCCTGCTGCTGCGCGCTGATGAAGGACGAGAAGAGAGATGCGAGCGAGCGAGACCCGGGCGCTTGCTCCGCGTTCGCGATGAGTATTTTGCTGTGGCTGACAAGGGGTGGATGCGCAACTAATGCGGGAGTGTCATGTCAAGCTTAAATTGGCTTCGCGCTTTGAGATTCGGCCAGTATACTGATGAATGATTGGATCTTGACTTAATTAACGGATTGACAGCGTTTTTTGAGAACTTGATCGGCAATTCCATGATGATGATTGGTTTAGCAGCTCGTACGAGCCACACGGTTCTGGAGTTGTCCATCTTCTTGCTTTGTGCGGTTGTTGTACGTTTCTCTACTAATAATAACTCTCTTTCCGTTTTCTCCTTTCTTAAATGCGTTTTCTTTGTTTTCTTGTTAACCAATCACAGCTTTGCAATATGTTCTCCAAAAAAAAATGGTGAATGATGTGCGTCATAGACATTGGCGTAAACACTCTCTCCGTTCTTGACGTTGCCTAGTTAAATTCGATAAAGAGAAAACAGAGACATGTATAAACGGTGAGGTCGAGTGGTCGACGTCCGCTCCGATGGCAGGGCCTACATTTTTCTTTTTAAAATTGGATTTGAAGATCTGATCTAAACCCCTGCGATTGCTAGTACTATGTTGTTTGCATCGCCGTCATCTCCGGCCAGTAGGACAATCGTGTACGGCAAATGCGTGCTGGCATGTTCGTACGCACCAATCTAGTAAACACGGGCATCACCATTTACAAGTACGAATCTACTAGATGCTTGCATTTCTAGCCAATAGCCGATCGTTTTCGATTCCCATAGTCCATGTCAATGTACGCAGCCTGATAGTTGATGGTGGGGGCCGTACTTCGCCGGCAAATCGTTATGGAACACCAATTGGTCGTCTGGTGTACTCGAGTACGTTGCCATTAGCAACATAATTCCACATGCCATTGCGATTTGGATATATTTCACGACCGCGACCCGCCAATTTGTTTGGAGAAAACTACTAGTAGTAGGAGTAGTTGATTGCTAAGCTTATCCTTCACCTAATCAGAATTTCAGAAGTTGAGAACACGGCGAGGACAGCGCGGCAATGATTGCAGCCCGCTATGGCAAAACAAAATGGGCATCTTGATCGCAGATCGCCTTCCATTTGCATCATGCATCGTCACCAGGGTGTGTTCGTTGCTTTAGTATTTAGCATTTAGACCTGTCACATCAAAAAGAATCTTATTATTTAAGAGTACTAAATAAAATTTAATGACAAAACCTTTTTACAGATAGGTACATCTTTACGAGACGAATCTAACGAGCCTAATTAATCTATATTTTGTTACAGTGGTGCTACAGTAACCAGCGTCTAATCACGGCTTACCTACCCTCGTTAGATTCGTCTCGCGATTTAGACCAGAAGTTCTGCAGTTAGTTTTGTAATTAAATTTTATTTAATACTCTTAAATGATAAAATTCTTCCCTCTAAATTTTAGACCCCATGTAACGAACCTTCACCAGGTCCCTGCAGGTTGGAAGGGTCGCTTTTGTTGGCGGTGCTGACTTGTCATTGATGATATCCAGAGGGAGGGACCAACCAGAACTCCCGCGACAATCATGCCCTTCTTTGTCAGGAAACTAATGCCAGCATAGATTTTGGTATTTCCCTAGACTAATAGCTGTGAAATAAGCTGTACTGTACAG
This sequence comes from Eragrostis curvula, assembly GCA_007726485.1. NCBI lineage: Eukaryota > Viridiplantae > Streptophyta > Magnoliopsida > Poales > Poaceae > Eragrostis > Eragrostis curvula. Next base: position 21,040,547 of record RWGY01000009.1, on the reverse strand, counting down.
GACGAGTCCGGTGATACAGGACGAGAGCGACACCGTATGAACGAGATACAGAGTCCACGTACCATGTGTTCTACTCTACCGGGAGTGAGTGTCGGGCAGCAGATTCCAGAAACATGCATGCATGCAAACCAGGTTGTGGCCGTGCCACGGCGATTCCCTCGGCTGCCGGAACCGTGAAGGGCCACACCGTTTAGGCTTACGTGCCGGGGCAAGTTACGCGATGCGCGCCGCGGCAGCCACGCGGCTGGGGACGCGCGCTGCCCTCGCGGCGCCCGCCGAGGGGCCGGCCTGCGGGCCGCACATATTGCGTTCGGTTTGTACGAACGGGCCTTTTATATTGGGCTGGTTCCTGCATATTCAAGGTTGGTTGCGTTGGACTGTGGTCTGGGGAGGCCTGTGGGCCTAATGCATGCAACCCTGCAAGGTCGAAAACCCTCGGCTTCATTTCGTTCGGAGCAAAGGCGTGATGCGGGTGTCGATAGAAATGTCACATGATCGCAACGGTCGAACCGAAGCCATCCGCTCGCAACAAACTAAGAAATATCAATACTCCTACTGCATAGGGAAAATGTTCAATGGATTTTGAGCAGTGGTAGATGAACTGTGGGAGATATTTCGAACGCTCTCAGCAGGCAAAGGCAAACGTGCAGAGTATAGTCATCACTCTTGTGGAAGTTGTGGTTGGGTACAAAGAGTATGATACATATGGCAATTGGCAGCTGTCTTCTGTAGGTCTTCTGACAGTTGACAATACTGGAGGGTATAACACAAAGGTAGACAATACAGTAGTCTTCAAAGCAATTCACAAATGGCAGCTGTCTTCTGTAGAACTTATTCCATATTGTTTGTAGCTGGGTGTAAACAATCAACTGGAAACCGAACAATTCACAATAGAAAAATTGTTCGAGAAAAATTATTACTACATGACAATGACGGGGAACCTTATAATTAGCTATATCACGTGAGCCGACGAACCACCAGCGACATCATGCATCAGCCCTTGATCATCAACGCGGATTTCCTACGGTGGTCCTTAGATGCGGACCCTGTCGAAAAGCCGACGCGTGTTTTCGCGGGGGGGGCCCAGGTTGGATGGCGCCTCGTTTGTGTCCGTGACGGCGATGCGCTGGATTTTTATCTCCCTGACGGCGCAGATGAGAGCGAGAGCAGCAAAGAGCGGAGAGGAAAAGAGAGAATCCGGCTGGGCAACGGTGGCGGGACCCACAGAGCTAATGCCGCAGCTTTTGGGAGCAACTTTTGGAAGAAATTTGCTCCGGTGCTGCAATCAGCTCTCGACGTCCCTAATCAAGGTACTAATTAGCAACGGCAGCCCATATACGCACACGAGATGCTCATTGGTCAATTGCGATTACCTTAGTCCGGCTATTAGGTTGATTCTATATATCTTTATGATCAAGGCCGAGCTATGGATAATAGAATGATTAGTTTATTCATCATTTTATTGCACATCATTGTATATATATCGAAGTAATTAGCCGAACTATAGAATTTTAGCCGATTCTACAGTTAAAAAAGTGTGTGTAATATCCGATGTGTTTAGTCAACTTCAAGGGTCTACGTAGCTAAAGCGGAAAACTAACTAGCATGATACTCGATTCAAGCCCATCTGATTTAACTACCAACTACTCTAAACAAATTCGCTCAAAAATGAGGGTCACAAATAAATCTAAACTACAAACCATTATTTAATTATTTTGAAAACGCCAATAGACCAAACATGCCTACCATCTAAAATTATAAGAGAAAATCGAAAAATAACCAAAAAACCGAAAAAAATGGAAACCCTAAACTCCAAAGGCTAAACCTCGAAAGCTAAATACTAAACCCTAAACCCCGAAGGCTAAACCCCAGAGTCTAAACCCCGGAGGCTAATTCAAAACCCCGCAGGCTAAACCCCGAGCCCTAAACACTAAACTCTAAACCCCGTAGGCTAAACCCTACAGTCTAAACCCTAGAGGCTAAACACGGGAGGCTAAGCAGCTGAATCTAAACCCCGAAGACTAAACCAAACCCCAGGCTCTAAACACAAAACTCTAAACCCCGTAGGCCAAACCGTACAGTCTAAACCCCAGAGGCTAAACACGGGAGCTAAACCCCGAGCTCTAAACACTAAACTCTAAACCTCGTAGGCTAAACCCTACAGTCTAAACCCTAGAGGCTAAACACGGGAGGCTAAGCAGCGGAATCTAAACCCCGAAGACTAAACCAAACCCCAGGCTCTAAACACAAAACTCTAAACCCCGTAGGCCAAACCGTACAGTCTAAACCCCAGAGGCTAAACACGGGAGGCTATACAGCGGAATCTAAACCCCGGAGGCGAAACCAAACCCCGCAAGCTAAACCCCGAGCTCTAAACACTAAACTCTAAACCCCGTAGTCTAAACCCTACAGTCTAAACCCGAGCGGCTAAACACAGGAGGATATACAGCGGAATCTAAACCCCGGAGGCTAATCCAAAACCCCGCAGCCTAAACCCCGGGCCCTAAACACTAAACTCTAAACCCCGTAGGCTAAACCCTACAGTCTAAACCCCAGAGGCTAAACACGGGAGGCTATACAACGGAATCTAAACCCCGGAGGCAACTCCAAAACCCCACAGGCTAAACCCCGGGCCCTAAACACTAAACTCTAATCCCCGTAGGCTAAACCCTATAGTCTAATCCCCAGAGGCTAAACACGGGAGGCTATACAGCGGAATCTAAACCCCGGAGGCTAAACCAAACCCCGCAAGCTAAACCCCGAGCTCTAAACACTAAACTCTAAACCCCGTAGTCTAAACCCTACAGTCTAAACCCGAGAGGCTAAACACAGGAGGATATACAGCGGAATCTAAACCCCGGAGGCTAATCCAAAACCCCGCAGGCTAAACCTCGGGCCCTAAACACTAAACTCTAAACCCCGTAGTCTAAACCCTACAGTCTAAACCCAGAGGCTAAACACGGGAAGCTATTCAGAGGAATCTAAACCCAAGAGGCTAATCCAAAACCCCGCAGGCTAAACCCCGGGCCCTAAACACTAAACTCTAAACCCTGTAGGCTAAACCCTACAATCTAAACCCCAGAGGCTAAACACGGGAGGCTAAACAGCGGAATCTAAACTCCAAAGACTAAACCAAACCCCGGGCTCTAAACACTAAATTCTAAACCCCGTAGGCCAAACCGTACAGTCTAAACCTCGGAGGCTAAACACGGGAGGCTATAGAGCGGAATCTAAACACCGGAGGCTAAACCAAACCCCGCAAGCTAAACCCCGAGCTCTAAACACTAAACTCTAAACCCCGTAGTCTAAACCCTACAGTCTAAACCCGAGAGGCTAAACACAGGAGGATATACAGCGGAATCTAAACCCCGGAGGCTAATCCAAAACCCCGCAGGCTAAACCCCAGGCCCTAAACACTAAACTCTAAACCCCGTAGGCTAAATCCTACAGTCTAAACCCCAGAGGCTAAACACGGGAGGCTATACAGCGGAATCTAAACCCCGGAGGCAACTCCAAAACCCCACAGGCTAAATCCCGGGCCCTAAACACTAAACTCTGAACCCCGTAGGCTAAACCCTATAGTCTAATCCCCATAGGCTAAACCCCGGAGGCTAAACAGCGGAATCTAAACCCCGGAGGCTAAACCAAACCCCGGGCCCTAAACACTAAACACTAAACCCCGTAGGCCAAAACCGTACAGTCTAAACCCCAGAAGCTAAACACGGGAGGCTATACAGCGGAATATAAACCCCGGAGCCTAATCCAAAACCCCGCAGGCTAAACCCCGGGCCCTAAACACTAAACTCTAAACCCCGTAGTCTAAACCCTACAGTCTAAACCCAGAGGCTAAACACGGGAAGCTATTCAGAGGAATCTAAACCCAAGAGGCTAATCCAAAACCCCGCAGGCTAAACCCCGGGCCCTAAACACTAAACTCTAAACCCTGTAGGCTAAACCCTACAATCTAAACCCCAGAGGCTAAACACGGGAGGCTAATCAGCGGAATCTAGACTCCAAAGACTAAACCAAACCCCGGGCTCTAAACACTAAATTCTAAACCCCGTAGGCCAAACCGTACAGTCTAAACCTCGGAGGCTAAACACGGGAGGCTATAGAGCGGAATCTAAACACCGGAGGCTAAACCAAACCCCGCAAGCTAAACCCTGAGCTCTAAACACTAAACTCTAAATCCCGTAGTCTAAACCCTACAGTCTAAACCCGAGAGGCTAAACACGGGAGGATATAATGCGGAATCTAAACTCCGGAGGCTAATCCAAAACCCCGCAAGCTAAACCCCGGGCCCTAAACACTAAACTCTAAACCCCGTAGGCTAAACCCTACAGTCTAAACCCCACAGGCTAAACACGGGAGGCTATACAGCGGAATCTAAACCCCGGAGGCTACTCTAAAACCCCACAGGCTAAACCCTATAGTCTAAACCCCAGAGGGTAAACACGGAAGGCTAAACAGCGGAATCTAAACTCCAGAGGCTAAACCAAACCCCGTGCCTTAAACACTAAACTCTAAACCCCGTAGGCCAAAACCGTACAGTCCGAACCCCAGAAGCTAAACACGGGAGGCTATACAATGGAATCTAAACCCCGGAGCCTAATCCAAAACCCCGCAGGCTAAACCCCAGGCCTTAAACACTAAATTCTAAACCCCATAGTCTAAACCCTACAGTGTAAACCCAGTGGCTAAACACGGGAGGCTATACAGAGGAATCTAAACCCAAGAGGCTAATTTAAAACCCCGCAGGCTAAACTCCGGGCCCTAAACACTAAACTATAAACCCCATAGGCTAAACCCTATAGTCTAAACCCCAGAGGGTAAACAAGGGAGGCTAAAAAGCGGAATGTAAACCCTGAAGGCTAAACCAAACCCCGGCTCTAAACAGTAAACTCTAAACCCCGTAGGCCAAACCGTACAGTATAAACCCCAGAGGCTAAACACGGGAGTCTATACAGCGGAATCTAAACCCCCGAGGCTAAACCAAACCCCGCAAGCTAAAACTCGAGCTCTAAACAGTAAACTCTAAACCCCGTAGTCTAAACCCTACAGTCTAAACCCCAGAGGCTAAACACGGGAGGATAAACAGCGGAATCAAAACCCCGGAGGCTAAGCCAAACCCCGCAGGCCAAACGCCGGGCCCTAAAGACTAAACTCTAAACCCCGTAGGCTAAACCCAACAGTCTAAACCGCAGAGGCTAAACATCAGGAGACTATACAGCGGAATCTAAACCCCAGAGGCTAAACACGGGATGCTAAACAGCGGAATCTAAACTCTGGAGGCTAAACCAAACCCCGAGGCTAAACACGGGAGGCAAAACTGCGGAATTTAAACCCCAGAGGCTAAACCAAACCCCGGAGACTAAACCCCGAAGGCTAAACACGGGAGCCTAAACCGTTGACGCGAAACCCCGGAGTCTAAACCCTGGAGGCTAAACACGGGAGGCTAAACCCCAGAGGATAAGTTCCGGAGGCAACAAGATCTTCTCCCTGAGCGGCAACTTGTTCACGCTCATTTGCCTTGGCATCAGATTCTCGGTGTAAACATCCATGAAAACAGTCTAGAGCAGAACGAACACCTGTATTTTCGTCCTCCCAGACCATGTCGTAGTTGAGTTCGTTAGCCGGATCATCCCACTCGTTAATGGAATTCCAATCTACAGGAGGCCGCTGCCGCACTGCCCACTAAAATTTCTGGCAGGATTAACGGATACCACTGGTCAAATCGCTGCTGCCAACTTAAGCCTGGTGGGATTTGAGGCATATGTTTGTGGGCGCCGGCGCGCTAGAGAGCGTGTGCGTCTTACAAAAACTTAGTTTGGCAGTTTAGAAAACTATCAAACCAAATCGACACTCTAGAGTGTAAGCACTCTGTACAAAGATCATGCAAAGTTATATAAAAAAACTAAGTTCATGATTTGTAGAAATTAGGCCTCTAAGGCGTTGAAATCGACACCCAAATCTGCAAGACGTCACTGAAACTGTACACTTTTTCAGAGAATTTCAGAACATAATACTAAGATTCAGAGGCTCGTAACTCCTCTTATACTCGATGAAAATTTTCGTATAAATACTCGTTGGAAAGATAAAGAAACAACCTACAATTTTCCTTATGACAAGATTTTCAAATTAGGAAGTTAAGGTCCCCAAAACTGGGACGAACTGGTACAGCACCCAAACCGAAAGTCATCACTGAATCTGATAGGACAGACTGCAGTTTAACCTCGAGAGCAATATTAAGAGACCCGTATCTTCTAATATATTGAATGAAAATTACGTGTAAATACTTGCTGGAAAGGCCTTGACATCTTCTACAAATTCTCTTATTACTGCATTTCAAAACTCGAAAGCTAAAGTTCCTAAAACTGAGATCGATTTGCTGCTGTAGAGACTGAGAAAGTGAATTGAAGACTAAGGGTGTGTTTGGTTGTGCTGTGGTTGTGAGAAAAAGCTGTTGTGGGCTGTGGCTGTAGAAAAAGTTGCTATGGGTTGTATAAAAAGCTGAAAGCCGTTTGGTAGAAATAGCTGTGGCTGTGGAAAAGCTGTAGAGAAACAATTTATACAGAGAAATCGGTAGTAAAACATTGTCATGTTCAGAGATTAATATGTAAATAATTATTTTATAGAGGAAATCTTATTTTGTTAAAATTACATCCACCATTAACACATGGTTTAAATTTTAAAAAGATTTGTTAAAATTCTCTTAAGGTATAGGGGTTTTCTGTAAATTTTGCAAGACACATAAGTAATACAATTAATTACAATTTTACCCAAGGGCCTGTTTACAAAAGCTTGTGCAATGTTCGTTCATGGCAGTTCATGGCAGCACGAGCCCTCCAAGCTCAAATCGACATGGGGAGAGGGGGAGAAAGTGGATGGCGAGTGGGGGAATCGGATCCCCAAGCTGTGGCGCATCCATTTGATGCGAAATTTGAGGTCACAGCTGCGGGGATGATAGTTGATTTTGAGAGGAGGAAGGGTCTGCAAGCAGTTCCGCTCTGTGTTGGAATTGTTTCAAAATTCACAATAGCAGAGGAGAGGACGTCCAGCCGTCAGGCCGCCTCGCGCTGTCTCTCGCTGGCTTGGGGAGGGGGCGTCAACTGCTGAGGGGGACGGCGACCTGTTGCAGCTCGATTGGAGAGGGGGCAGCGACAGCAGTGGGGAGGGGACGGCGAGCGGCCGTCACACGAGGAGATGGGGGCGTCATGCCGTCGTTCTTCCCTGGTAGGTGACGGGGTGGCCTTCGCGCTGGGTAGAAAGGGGCCTGCCAGCGTCGTCGCGTGGAGGAGCAGCCGCACCCGGCACCAGCGGCACTAATCGCAAGCGGCTGTTTGTGGGCGTATGCGGGAGGCACTGGCGGCACTCCAGCTCGTCGCCGGCCATGCTTCTTGCCTGCCCCGACGAGGACCGCATCAGCAGGCCGCCGCGGTTCCCCCTTGTGGGCAGCGCCGGCGACTGCGCCGCGGGGCCGACCAAACGCTGGAAAGGCACCGCCAGCGTTGTTGTACCCAGCATGTGCTGTTGCAAGGCAGGCATGGGCAGTACCCGGGCATCGGGACTTGGAGCGGAACACGGGCATGCAAGAGCGCACCTGGGACGGGACGGACCGGACGGAGACGGAAGGAAAGCAGATGGAATCGGGGGACGCCGTCACGCGCACATGGGACAACGACACGAATCTTCTTTTTTTTTTGAGAGTCAACACACGAATCTTGAACATGATCCCCAACAACGTGCGGCGCAGATAGGGGTCCTCATCTAAGGAACACCTCAGAAAAACATTCGGCCCTTGATCATGGACGCCAGGACGGCCTGCCCGACTCGGGCCACGGAAACGAAGGCACTGTTGTCGCCGGGCAGCGCGGCGCCGGCGCCCAAGCCCTGGCACCCCTCTGCCACGTACTCCGCCGCCTTCATCACCTCCCGCGCGCCGCGGTACTGCGCCGCCGCCGCGGCCTCCGCCGCCCACTGCAGCGCCGGCACCGCGGCGGCGTACAGGTTCAGGCACGACCGGACGGCGTTGGTCACCACGGCGCCCGCGCGCGTGTCGTTCACGGGGCGGGACGACAGCGCCGTCTCCATGCGGCCCTTGGTCGCCGTCGCGTTCTGCGACGCCAGCCTCGCCGCGAGCGCGGCCACGGCCGCCGGGTCGCCGGCGGCGCGGCACGGGCCGGCGCAGAGAACCGACGTGCAGAGCTCCGGCGTCACGTTCAAACCTCCCTGCAGGCTGTTGCACACATCGTCAACCGCCGTCGCCTCCGCCGCCGGACCGGTGAAGACGACCAACAGGAGGAGCGCGGTTAGCCTAGCGGCCATGGTGTCGTTGCCTGGTTGCGCCGGCCGGTGCGGTGCTGGTGTCCTCTTCAAATCTAGCTGATCCTGGTCTTTTCTTATACATATATATCCTCCGATCTTGCTTTTATTTGGTTCCAATTATGGTACGTTTACATGTTTCCAAATGCCGTCGCCATACATGCTTTGCGGTGATTCTGAATTTCTGATGCATATTATTTCCTAACCCGGTCGTGTGTATAGCAGCGTTCTATTTCCTAAATACCGTCCAACAAGAATTGATCACACGTTGTCTATCTTTGTATCAATAATAATAACCAGAAATTATTATTGTGACATTACCATAAATTATGGCATAATACTAAAAGAAAACACATACTATTACTCGGGCATCTTCTATTTTATTGGTAGGAAAATATCTCACTCGCAATATAACACTAAAAGAATCTCCTAAGATTTCGACTCTTGACCTTCCGTGCTCGAGCAATCATTAGGACACTCCTCTCTCTATATATATTCCGGTTCATATTTTTAAACTTTGCTTTCTTCAAAAAGTGAAAATTGAAACTTGTAAGAAGTCATGTGGCAATTATATGGAAATCATACTTTTGTAGATTATGGAGCAAAAAAACAAAGCTTATAGGTACACATTTCACATTTCCTCTAATAACCTGAGCAGCTGAGGTCGTTGGTGCAAAATTTTGAGTTCCCTGATTCATTAATGCGACATATATAGTGTTAGTGAAAATATACAGCAGTTGAGCTCGTTTGGTGCAAAAAGAAAATATTTATAGCAGTTGAGTTTCCCTTATTAACTAGCGTAGGCTACCCGATATATCCGAACCATCATTTTCACCCTCTTTCCGGCTTTCCCTTTGCGGGAGTCAGTTGGGGAGCTACTGATCACATCCCCTCCAAACTCCTTGCAACTCGACGACGCGTCTTTCGGTAATTTGAGAAAAAAAGCACACACGGCCGGCTTCCAAAGGACGCCGGATGGCCAGCTGACCCTCGTCACTCCCAGTTAAACAGAAGACACTCACTCATTTCACCGTTAGCCTAGCACCCTCACTCCATCGATCGCCGGAAGGGATCCCATGGGCCGCGGGCGCTCCAGGAAGAAGAAGAAGAAGCGGGCCGACATCGTGGATGACGACGGCCGGGGTGTGGAGCTGCGGAGCGGCCACCGCGAGGGCTTTGCCGCCACCGTCGACTTCGAGCAGTACCAGCCGAGCTGCTGCCGCGCGTCCTCGTACACTACGCTGGTGGAGGGCGAGAGCCCGGAGCACGACGTCAGCGCGTTGCCGCGGCGGCTGGATTTGGTGCACGAGATGTTCCACGTCGACGGCGGCGTGCGGCTGGAGGCTGGGAGGGACGGAGGGGTGCCGCGGCGAGTATGCATCCCCGCCCACTTCGACGACGACGAACCAGCTGCCGAGACGGTAAGCGGGCTGCTTCCCCTGTCCCCCTCCGTTCAAGATTCTACATTTGCTCAGAAGAAAAAAAAAGGTTTAAAGATTCTACCAAATACTAGTAGTTTTCTGGTACGTACTCGCTAACAAAAAAGCGCCTAGAAACTCCCTGTAAGGTTTTCTTTCTATCTTTTATTTATTACTCCCTCCTTCCTTGAAATGATGTCAGACAACAATTTTTGACTTGGAGCTAGTACAAACTAGATGTCTGAAACGACATCAAAATAAAAATGGAGGGAGTATTTATTTCGAGAGAGGAAGAAACTCTGCTGCAAGTGGTCATCCCATTTTCACCCCCTTTCGTTTGCTGAATTTTCTTTTCTTCTCTTTTGATCCAATAATCCGTTCATTCGAAATGGGCCGTCGTGAAAGCCAGTGTTTGGGCCAACGCATCTAAAAAAAATGGGCCAGCGTTAACTCTGATTCGGAAGCAAAACTAAGGCACAATTTTCATAAAAGTCTACGACCCAATTTTCATAAAAACTTACGGCCCAACTAAAGAGGCTGTCCCTCAATACCGAGCCCATTCCCTCTGAATCGAAGGGGATTTTTTTTTTCTACGGAGTACTGTTCGTAACTAGCACAGCCATGATTCCCCTCAAAAAAAAAAAAAAAAAAACTAGTACGGCCATGACCCCATCGGCGGCTCCGGCCGTCGCCGGCGAGTTCGACCCCACTCCACTCGTTGCCGGCGATGTGGACCAAGCCGCTTTCCAAGTAACTCGACCTCGCCAGTGCCCCTGCCACCACCTCAACATCCCCAGTACCGGCGAGGAAGAAAAAGCGGCGCGCTACTGCAAGAGGATGTGGTCGCCGAGGTCTCATTCTCAAGGCCGGTGGCCACGAGATCCCGTTGCTACCTTCCCCCAAGTCAGGAGACCAAGGATCCCACTGCTGTGACCTTCGTACCCAAGCTGGAGCGCCATGGTCTCGATGCCGACTCGAGGACAACCTCCATGCTGCTGCAGGGCCCGATTCCATGGCCGCCGCCGTAGGGGCGAGTTCCTCTGCGCCGTTGGAACTCATCTTCTGCCTACACGCTGCCGTACTCTTCTGCCATTTGCATGCTTATTCCTCGCAGTCTACGACCTAATGTCAAATGGGTATGGTTTACCTGATTTTCACAGTCTCAACGAATTACCTTGCCAACCAAACGAAAAAATTGATTTCCTGCTCCATTTTATTTCCAAGTGGATTTGGTTTGAGCCCCAATTCAGTTCAGGCTGTCTAGTTCTGTTATTAGGTCATAATCTATGCTTTCTGCATGTTTCTTGATATGAGGAAGTGCACATCATATAAGTTATAACTTTTCTGTGGAAGCTCGCCTATATCTTCATTTTCATCCAAAAATCCCTTTATTAGCTGAGATGATCAATGTTCGACTCTATCATATGCTTTTATGGTGCCCTTTTATTATCCAAGCATTGAACTCTACAGAATTTAGCTGTAGTATGTACTACTGTTATATGACAACTTCAAGTGGTCTCGTTCGCTCCCGTATGAAAGGGAAAATGTTGTTTGCTGAAGAGGAAAAATTCTCAACTCAGAATCTATCTTTTGTACACTGTTTGACGTAATGTTGATATTCCATGTTTTAATCGTTGTGAAATGCAACCACTTTAAGACAATAATAGGAACACCTAAGATTTATTGTATTATGATGATTAGAATGTTTTCCTCTTTTAGTTCGCTTAAAAATATCTCTTCGTGTTTCTTTCTTTCCATTTTTGAAGATCTGACAAATAAATTTCCTCAAACTACTGTCAAGGTTGCAGAATAAGATAAATTTATTATGGTTTCACAGATTCCTAATGATATGTACCGATTTTTTTTTTTTTGCTTGTACCAATTTTGATATATGATCTTTGTGTTTTTTTTTTCCGCTTGTACTAATTTTGATATATGATCTTTATGACAATGTGCTTTCTTTCCCATTTCAGGAACCTAATTACAGTGACAAATGTGGGGCATCATGTGGTGACAATGTTGAAGTGAGAAATGAATCTCTGCCAGAAGGCCCAGTTTTAGGAACGCAATATGAAAAGAGCACTGCAGGATTGAAAAGAGCACTTCCTGATCAGAGAAAGAATTCTGCCAGCTGTCTAGTTCTCTTGCTCTCCCTCTTGGCCATCTTGGCGCTAGCTGTGGCCGAGGTGTCTCCAGGTGGCTGCCAAAAGGAAAGGTGCGGCAACGTCGACATTCCGTACCCATTTGGCATCAGCGGCTCTGGATGTGCATTAGACGACTCATTCATGATCGACTGTAAGGTCATCAGTGGCATGCAAAAGCCTTTCACAGGACCATTCGAGGTGATTAAAATTTCTGCCGCAGAGTCCAAGGCTTGGATTAAGATGAACTTCGGCTGGCACTGTGATGGTCCTAAGGCAGAACAGAGGCACGTGTCACTGCTCCAAGATAGTCATAGCAACTATACCGTTTTCAGATTTTCATATGCAGATAATAAAATATTTGTCATTGGGTGCGAAATCCTTGGAAGTTTTGTTGGTAGTGACATGGTATGCTCCGAAACTTTTTAATACGAGCCAGCTATTCTACTCCCTATTCTGCATTTGAAGCTCTAACACACACTCCTGTTACAGATTTCATCAAGAGGCTATGGTTCTTGCATGACCACGTGTGTTGATACGCCCAAAAACGGTTCGTGCGCTGGTATTGGGTGCTGCAAGATTGATGTCAAAAGGGACTTGGTGGCATATGATTCTGTTTTCGTTAAACAAACCAAGGGAACCTCAGAGCTATGTCCTTGCAGTTATATGCTTCTAATGGAGAAAGCATCGTTCAATTTCAGCACCACGTATATCTCCAATAAAACATTACTGAATTCAAACAGTGGCCAGGTCCCTGTTGTGCTTGACTGGGCAATCAGGACAGGAACATGTGAAGATTATCCAGATCATGATCAGTGTAAAGGTAACAACACGGAGTGTGTTGATTCCACTAATGGAGAGGGATATATATGCAAGTGCTCGGTTCCGCGATCCGCCCCCCCCCCCCCAGTCCCCCCCCCCCCCCCCCCCAAAAAAAAAAGTAGAGTACCGGTAATTCAAATTATGTCGAGTATATATGAATTGAAGTGTTTATGTTTCTTTTTCAGACATCGATGAATGCATTCGTAATCCATGTGGGGGGATCTGTCAAAATACGCCGGGAAGCTTCACCTGTGCATGCCCAAGAGGAAAGGAAATGATCAATGGCTTTTGCATGAAATCCCACAAGTGGGTGACACCTGTTGTTATATGTAAGTACCACCCAGCTTCAGCTAGAACCGTAATAATGACAGAGTGTCACGTTTGACCTTTTTTCCAAACAAAGTTTATTCTTATACAGTATGCTATTGTTATTTCTGCAAATAAATTTATGCTTTATTTATTATTGGTTAAAAAAGAAAAAGAAAAATATATGCACCTTTTTCAGTTTTCGCTTCAGATATCACATATTAATTCACATCTCATGCACATCAACACTTACCATTTCATCATAGTAATCAGTTTGCTACATTCTGATGCAGGCACATGTATTGGAATAGTCGTCATTGTTTTTTTCATTATAGCCTGCACCTACTTGACCAGAGAGAGAAGAAAGATACGGCGCATCAAAGAGAGCTATTTCAGGCAGCATGGTGGTTTTTTGCTTTTCGAGGAAATGAAAAAAGAGCAAGGGGTTTCTTTCAACGTATTTTCAGAATCAGAACTCAAACAAGCCACTGGGAACTTCAACAGAACACGGATAGTGGGTCATGGAGGCCAGGGAGAGGTGTATAAGGGAATTATCAGAGGTACTGAAGTAGCTATCAAAAGATGTGTGGTAGTGGATGGTTGCCAGAAGAAGATATTGGGGAAGGAGCTGTTTATTCTTTCACAGATAAACCACAAGAATATCATTAAGCTGCTTGGCTGCTGCCTCGAAGTAGATGTACCCATGTTGGTGTATGAGTTCATACCCAATGGGACGTTGTCCCAACTCATACACCAGGGCGGGCTCATTCCCTTGGGCATCCGGATTGAAATCGCCCAGCAAGTGGCTGAGGCTCTTGCCTACCTGCACAATTGGGCATCCCCACCAGTTCTCCACGGGGACATCAAGTCCTCTAACATTCTGATGGACAACAACTACTCCATCAAGGTTTCCAACTTTGGCTCATCCGTCTTGGCTCCAACTGACAAAGCGCAGTTCATGACTCGTGTTGAGGGAACGTTTGGGTACCTTGACCCAGAGTACATGCAGACGGGCCGTTTGACAGATAAGAGTGATGTATATAGCTTTGGAGTTGTTCTTCTGGAGCTTCTCACACGCAAGAAAGCACTCAATCTTCAACGTCCTCAAAACGAGCAGAGCATAGTAATGAAGTTTCTATTTGGGACAGACGACGAAAGGCTTCATGATATTGATGATCAGATCAAGAGCGAGGAAAATATGATCATTATAATTGATCTTGCGGAGCTAGCGAAGCAGTGCTTGGCATTGAGTGGAGCTAATAGGCCTCCTATGAAGGACGTAGCTGCTAAACTTAATATATTGAGGAAAGCACTGTTGGAAATGCAGCAAGTGGAAGAGAGCACAACAGTAGGAAGGAGAAGGATCTTCATCTGGGGTAAGCGATTCTTTTACTTCAGCTATATTCAGTGCTATTGCTGACTTGCCTCTACTAACACTAACAAGACTATAATCTAACAAAAGCACAATGATTTATCTAACAGGTACTGCAGAACCTGGAGCACACCGAGTCATTGCTTGGTTCACCATCCACTGAAAATATAAGGTTCGATGAAGAGGCTGTCAAAAGCCTGGAAATGGGACGCCGGTGAACAGCATTTTAATAGTCTCGTGCGATTTGGTACGTTACTGCATCACTCATGTACATTTCTTAAATGTCTTGAGTCTTGACCTCATTATTTTTTAACCTTAATTTGTTTCCCCTGAAGTTTGTTAAATGGAAAATTTTCCTTTTCATTGTCCAAATGTGAGATTAGTTGGCTGAAAGGATCTACAGTTTTGTTTGTGGTGACATAATTGTTCTTGTTTATGGTAATTACAGTAGAAGGCCCTACTGCTTCAATTTTATTAATAAAGAGTAAAATATAAACCAGCTAACAAACCTGTATAGTCTACAAGTATAGAGAGAGTGACGTGAGGGGTAGTTAAGTTTGGCAGGGAACGCTTATAAGTTGGCAGGGAGAGAATTTAGCCAAGTATGTATACAATGGGGACAGTTAAGTAGAGTTGAATATATGGATATGCAGTTGAGCTTCCTGGATAAAGGCCTTTCTCCAGCTCTGGTTGAAGGGTTCAGGTTCTGGAAAATCGAAAGCATTTCTTGGCTTCCAGATCCATGCTGCCATGATGAAAACGTGCATAAAGAGTCGTCCTGTTAAACTGTTCTTTTGCTGACAACACCATTGGAAAGAAGTCAAGATTTGCGACCCACACAATCCCTTGTGCACTTCAGCATTGATTGGCATAGGACAGAAAAGATGGAAACCCGTCTCTTCTACTCCTTGGCATAGGATATAATTATATTGTTTCCTTCTATTTTGCACTTATTCCTTCTTAAGATTTTCCTGGTGTTTGATCTGTCCATGAATAATAGTCAGATGAATAATAGGCAGGAGAAGAATTTGATCTCCTGGCTGCATTTAGACTTCCAAATCCAGCCAAAAGGAGTTGGTGGCCGTATTGCATTGAAAGGGATGGAGTAGAATTTTTTGATGAGTATGTAGCTGATGCCCACATGCTACCTGGGACTTTCCTTTTGCATTTTCATCTGAGCCTCTCCAGTGGCACCTTCTTCTGATTTTGCCGATCTGCTTTATCACTGTTATTGGTAGCTTGAGAGTGAGTAACGAGGATATTGACCAGTGTTCAATGGACCATTATCAGAATGTTTGCAGTTCGGTTCAGTAGTTCTCGGATGCACTTATATTGCTGCGTGACAAGAAAATGTAAGCTTGCATGAACCAAAGCTGCAGACCTTGTAATCCTTATTGTTGCCTATGGATTTTTCAGTAATGGTCTGTAGATGCCTCATTCAGTTTCTTTGAAAGCATATTGTTGAGGTTGTCCACTTTGATGTCATCAGTCCATGCGAAACAATCTTAATCCATGATGTTGTATACTTGAGATTGTTATGATATGTTTGTGTATCGCTGAATTCATAGAGATTAGTTGTGCTGGAAACAGAGCTGATTCTTAGAATTTGGAATTGTGGAGCATTGATGATTTATTTGCACATTTTACTTGTCATTTCAGGTGCCGAGGTGACGCATAATCTGTGATGAACTTTTGAGCTAGTGTCGCTGGAGCAAGACATGCCTGATGTCACTTTAAGAATCTGATTTGTAGATTAGTGGATAACTTTGGCTACTATTACGTGATGTTGCTATTATTATATGATGGGCTGGGATGAAAATAATCTGTTGACCTGTGATGACTTGTGAGCTAGTAGTGTTAATTACTTGAGAAACATAGACGCTGAATGCTGGTGCATAGTCGTGGTGTTGATTTAATTTTATGGTGCTGAACTGCTGGTACCTGTAGCTGAAATTTCATGACCACTAAGTACTGAACTTTTTCTTGAGCTTTATGGTGCAGCTTCCACGTAGACGCAGGAAAATAGCCATCCCAATTTTTTTTTTCTTGAATAATTTTCTGAGGATGCCCTAGGCTCGATTTTTATCTCGAACTAAGCGATCCCTAAAATAACATTAGCAGAAGCATGGAAATAAACAAGGTTTTGGGAGCAGGGAAGCCGTGTCCAATTTCATCCGTTATTTCGCACGAAACATGGAAAGGGATTCGATGAAATAACATTAGCAGAACTCATCCCGGAAAACGGCTAGCTGACGGCGTTGAGCAGCGCGGTGGCCATGGCGTTGAGCTTGTCAAACTCGCCGTTGACCTCGGCCATCTTCGTCGCGACCGGCGGCGCGCCCGCGAGCGCCGCCTCGCACCCGATCCCGCCCTGCGCCGTCAGCATCAGCAGCGACTTGGCGGCGGCCCAGCTCCCGGCCTCCGCGTACCCGCGCATGAACCGCAGCGCCGGCAGCGACGCAGCCCCGTACAGGTAGTCGCACGCCTCCAGCCCGTCCCGCGCCGCCGGGTCGCTCTCGTTGCGCAAGAGCACAATGGTGATGTACCGCGAGGTGGACCCCGCGGAGGCCGCCAGGTCAACGGCCATCAGCAGGTGGCCGCGCCGGTCCGTCGACGACGCGCCCCAGACGGAGCGGAGCCGCGCGACGCAGAAGTCGAAGTCCACGGAGCTGCGGATCGCGTTGCAGGAGTCGGCCACGGTGTCGTCGGCCGCTGCGCCCGCGATGATGATGGCGGTCAGGAGGAGGAGGAGGAGGTGTGAGCTCCTGATCATGGCGTGGCCCTGGGGTTAATATTATTACTGTCTTTGATCTGGTTACTAGGTTGAAGATGGAGCAATCTGGCTTTACAGGAGTTATTATATAGTATAACAAGCATATTGAAATGTTCCTCACAAAAGAGATCTTCAATTCCTCCACGCCTGATCTGTTGCTTGCAGAAATTAAGGAAGCAGCAAAAGAAGGAAATAGTTGTAATTGGGGAAGAAATGGCGGATCAAAACCAATCCAAAAACAAAGGAAAGTAAACATGCATTTTGGAAAAGGAAACGAACTACTGTAATTACTACTACTACATCTTATCAGTCGCAAAAAAAAATTACTACATATTATCATATACTCCGTATACTATTAAATTATTCAGACTCCTTTTGAGTCCTCATCACGAAACAAAATCATAAATATTTTTAACTGACGCTCCCTGCAACACCGAGTGGCGAACGGGCGGGATGGTAGCTTTTTTTTTTTTTTTTTTGAGCATCGGCGGGATGGTAGCAGCATGGCAGAGTTTGCGTGACGGCCTAATTCGTTGAGGGGCCTTTTCCAGTGGGCTGGTTCCTGCTGAGTTCAAATGGAGGCCTGTGGGCCTCATGCATACATGGTGAAAAACGACAAACAGACGTGCATGCAAACCAACCATTCCCTCAAAAGAAAGAAAACTTTCTTTGGTTCGGATATGCTATCAGATAAAGGCGTGACGTGTGTGTCGATAGAAATGGCACATGATCTCAACAAAGTAAAGCCATCAACTCGTTATGAAACGACCCATATAGTAGGCTACGAGCCTACGACTGAGTATTGAGTAACGTCAGACTTGATAAGCAGAGTCAGAGCGGTGCCCCTTCACAGCCATGCCAATTGCCAAGGGTGATCCGTTGATTCAGGAATCCCCCGCATCGTCCGTTTTCCCTGCCGCTCAGGTTGTTTGTCATTCACCACCCACCATTCATGACTACTACTCAAGACGACGACTGGCCACAGGCCACATACACATGCATCAATCTACGTACGCTTTCCTACGCGATACGCATGAATGACGACGAACCTATACCTGTCGAAGTAATACAGATGGAACACAAGAGGTCGTTTTCCATCAGACCCCACTCAACCTTCCGATCTATTCGGCCAAATCAGGCCACGCAAGTGGCATGAGGCATGGCGCATCGGCATCGCTCACGGCTTACCCTTCCGGCCTTCCCGTCGCTGCAGACGCGTAACGCATGCATGCTCATCGATCTGTGGTGTGGTCTGTTTCCTTGTCGATCGATGGGTCGATATCTTTTTTTCAAAGCCGACCTGATGCCACTCGCTCGCAGCTTCTTCTTCGACGTGGCCTCTATTATTCATTCTGTCTTGAAAACGCCCGGCTGGTCAGATCATCCCTGCACGGACAGAATGATTCCATATGTATGTTCTGTCCGAATCAATCGCAAAATTTGCGGCTTCCTATACAGACAGACCCCTTCGTAGTGCTTGTCACTTGTGTTCTATCTACTTCGATTCAGTTTTTCCGTGTGAGAGTGCAGTGTTTGTTGGTGTCAATCAGGGATGAATGCGTGAGCCTGCTGTGAAGAAAAATAAAAGGAATTTGCGTATTTGGCTCGCAGGAAAAGCGAGGGCCATATATAGTTGCAGCATCCTGTCAATCGAAAAATAAAAGGAATTTGCGTACTTGGCTCGCAGGAAAAGCGAGGTGCCTTTTGGTCCTTCACATTTGAAGTGCGAGGATGGAGACAAAAGGGTACTCATCAGCAGCGTTTTTGTATTGCGTTACCGGCCAGGAGAGAGTGTCGGGCCTGTAACACCTATGAGGATATTATTGACTACTCTTCTGAATTCTATTGGCACGGATACTGTTCAGGAGATTGACAGGTACTTACTTTGATTGAGGCGAATTTCCGGTGCTGGCTAGCACTGTTACGCCAAACACCAACCAGATATTATCCGTCTCTTCTGAAAACTATAAAACAAAATCCGGTGATGAGGCACCAAGGTCGAATTGGACTAGCGTCCCCTGACCTGCCGCACAGGGTGCCCTTAAATGTGCACCGTATCAAGAAGGACTTCCAGTTGACATTGATTTTTCGTCCATGTTTAGCAATTTCTTTTGCGTAATCTCATGTCAGGCTGTCTCATGTTGAACATTCAGAACTGACCAACATACATAATATTTTCGGCCGTTTGGCATATGGGAACGTTGTAAAAATACAGTGGCAGTTTATCATCCCAAGAAGTAACATGAGAGTACTAGACCTTAGGTGCACGAAGATGGTCTCTGATCAATCAGATCTCAGGAAGTAGGTGCACGAAGATGATCTCTGAAGATCAACAACTCATCACACGACATGACAGCGACGGCGGAGGGTTGAATCGAGCTGGGAAGCTGTATCCATGTTGGTCTCTGCTAACTGAAGAAACCCGTGGTCCAGACCCAAGAACCACGCACACATATCGCCAAGTCTCCACGCTCACAAATCGTAGGGGGACATCGCACGTCGGCATGCTTCCAAAATGTCAAACTCTAATCACGCCCTGTCAACATTTCGCTCGGTACGACGGAGAGTGGACCGGAGGGAACGTGACAAAGAAATTAGAAAACTTCACTTTCTGGTGATCAGCTAATTAACTGCTCCCCATTTCCCTCCGATTTTATTATCTACGAGGTTCACAATTAGTTAGAGGATGGCGCTTATACCCTCCTTGGAGCAAAAAAAGGGCGCGATGTTAATGTCATTGCATAACCACCGTGCATATGAATAATGTGACGGATTATAGGATTTGACAAAGAATCACTTCATAGTCCGGTCACGATTCACAAGCAACTTTCATGATATTAACACAATCTGGAAAACATAATGATTTTGTAGCATCATGTGGACGTTGGAAAACATACTAGGGTCGTGATTTGTAGTGTTGTGTTCGTGAACCTAGCAAAATGGCTCTTGTGAGTGAGGAAAAAGGCGCTGGCGATTGTATAGTGACTTCCAATTATAGGACACCCTCCATAACTTAGGTTGCAGCGAAGTCAAAGAGCCCAATATCAGTACATGTGTATTTTGTCACAGTTGAAGGACACTTGTTAATGAATGGCAAGTACAGTACATATGATTATGAATCATAATAGAATTATCAACCAATTTATTCAATTGATTACAAATTCCACTTAAAATTTTATAAATCCATAAATCACTTGAAAAGAGTAAAATACATTAGAGGTCCCTAAACTTGTTTGAGGAGTCATATAATTTCCTAAACTCTCACAATACATATTTCAACATATAAACTTGCTAACGTTGTCATCTAAGTCCAAAATTCTTAAAATACCCGTATGACCACTAATAGCCTAATACTCTCATACTCTTTCTCCTCATATCACAATTCATGCCAGAGAATGTACGTTTATTGCATTACGACGATTCTAGTAGCATGAGTGGCAGGCTACGCCCTTCAAGGAGCCACATCAGGAGTACATGGGTATTTTTTGAGATTTTAGACCTAAGCAACACATTTAGCAAGTTTATAGAGACTTGAGTATGCATTTTAAGTCTATGTGAAAGGGATCTTGGTCTAATGGTTAAGGCATCTGAGTAGCACATTTGAGGTTCTCGGTTCGACTTCCGATGAGAACGAATTTTCTAAAATTAACGACATTTGTGCTTTCAGCTGTAGGCGACGTGGCCGTCGACAACGAGGCGTCAGTGGTGACTTCGTCAATCTGAAGGATTTGACGGCTCAGTCTTCGAAGATGCTCATAGAGGTAGGGTTTACGTATGTGCGTTCATAGAGGTGAGTGTGCGTGCGTTGTTGTGAGTGTCTGAGTTGTACTGTGTAATAAAAAAAAGAGTATGCATTTTAAAACTCTGTAGATTGATTTAAGGTACCACTCTAAAGCTCTACTTAAAAAATATAAAAATTTCAACGAAATGCTATTCCAAACCCATGGGCCATGTACAAAAAATATCTTCTGGTTCTATCTCATGTATATTGTCCAGTACAAGAAATACGATGATCAACCATTTATTAATTCATTTTTTTGAAACCATTTATTAATTCATTAACTAGCAGCCTACGGGGCTCTACAGTCGCCAGTTCAGACTCCCCAGGTTTTGTGACTTCCCCCCGCCCGTATCTCAAAAAGAGAGAGAAACAGAGGCATGGGCATGGCGGCGTCACCGCACTATTCCCAGTAAAGAGACCCACTCCACTACCCCTCGTTCTTCCGGAATCCCTTCACCTTCATCCTCTCAAGAACCCCTCGTCTCTTGACCTTTTTCTCGCCAAGATTATCCGTCTCGCCCTCCCTTTCTTGATTCTTGCTCCGTAGGATCTTCTGCTAGTAGCTTGCTTCGCGCGCTCGCTTGCTCCGTGACACTTGTTGCCGCGGCCTGAAAGGGGAGAAAAGTGGAGCAAGGGATGGGTTCTTGCGCTTCTGTTCACAAGGACTCGGGGTTCCCCAAGAAGCTGTTTCTTGCGTCGCCCCACAAGGCGAAGGCCTGCGAACGGAAGGGCGGCGGCGGAGGCGGTGTTGCTCCAGTTGGTGACGGCTTTGGTGATTTCAAGTTCAAGATTGAGGGGGAGCAGCAGCAGGCAGGGTTTGTCCCCAAGAGCCCCGATTCTGGTATGCGTGTTGAATCTTCGCTTTCTTGGTCTTTCTTTTCTGAAGTGGGGTTCCGATGTGTCTTGCTTGATCGGTTACTATAGTTTAGAAGAGATCTTTGATGAAGGTAAAGAAGAGATGACCAGTCAGTTCTTTATGTGAAAAGGGGCCTTTTGGTTTATTTATTGATTTATTCGGTCCTGACTTCAAGATTTGAAAGCGAAGTGTATTGTTAACACTGTTTTAATTGCTTCCAGAGATCGTTTAGCGGTTTAGGCTTCTTATTTAAGTGGCGCTGATGATCTTGAGCAAAAGGCCGAAACTGATATGTGATACAGACTGATTTCGGGTTCTTCAGAAAGGGTTTTGTAGTTGTTTCTTGGAAATCCAACACTTTCTAAATGAGGATGCTCTTCTATCCGAAGTGGTTATGTATTGTCTGAAGGCTTCTTGTAATTTTACCACTTTGGTTATGGAATTCCTTAGGTGCAGGTTCTAGCGTAAGGTTGCTGAATAAATTATAATTTTGGGCAATGCCGTATCATTTTTGCTGCAAATCAAGAGCTTGCTTCCATCCACTTGAATAGCATAGGTGCAATGGATGTGCGTCAATATTGCTTTGCCCAAAATCAATTGCAAGCTCTTGAGCTGTCAATCTGTCAAGAAGTGTGAATGTTGACTTGTGTTTCTGAATTCTGATATTCTCATTTGATAACTTGCTGAAATTGTTCTATTCATTGGTACATATTCATTTATGACGCTGATTAAATTTCTGTCTTGTTCACCACTGAAACCACTTCGTTTGCAGGAAGCAAGGATGAAATGTTCTTCGAATCTCGAGCTTGGTTAGATTCTGATTGTGAGGATGACTTTCACAGTGTGAATGGAGGTAATCAAACAAGCACACATCTTTAGCAATAATGTAGCTTTAATCTAGTACTCTATTTGACACTAGTGTCATTCTTTTATTCTTGGTTCCAATTATTTTTGGTCCTTCATACTGGCATTATTGTTGCACCGGTGATCTGGGTTCTCAGGCCATTCCTTTTTTTTCCCCCTTGTTCGACTATTATATCAGTAGCATGTGTCATGTGGATTGTTCATTTGTTACACCCAAACTGCATGTGCTGTTGTAAGGTTACTGATTATGCAACTTCTATATGCCGCTCTAGAATCTAAGGGGCGTAATTTAGCCTTTGATTGCCTATTGAAACAAAAAGTTGATGCCTTTGATTTTGTCTTCTGGGTGCTATCATGCTTCTTGGCATGTAACAGCTATGGGCCCTACCGTGAGCCGCATTATCTTTTCATGTAGTTCCATATTACATTACTTATACATACACAGTCCTGGTTGGTTAAATTATAAAATCATTTATGCACTTGTGCATGCTTAAGTGTAATTCCGTTGAACTCAAGCTCAATTGTATGAACAACTACATACAATTACCAGCTAATATTCTTTTAGTCCTGGCATAACCAAATTGTATTATATGCAGATTTCACCCCATCTCGTGGCAACACGCCAAACTATCAACCCAGAACACAGACACTGATGACCAACGTCTTTCAACCAAACAATGTCCACAATTCCAAATCACCAGAGCCTTCTCCAACCGGGCGGAAGAAACTAGCTGAGCTCCTGCAAGAGTCGATGCACAATGTCTCTGAAGAAAGCACTGATATCAGCAAGAACGAGAAGCAACAGACGCAATCCGCTGCTGCAGAAGGGAAGCCATTGTCTGAATCCAGCTCTGCTTGCAGCATGGAACCGACACCGGTCAGGGTTGCCAAGAGTCGGAAAGAGAAGGCTTGGTACACCGGGCGCTGTTGTTTGCCGAGCTTTGTTCATAGCCTGACTGTAGATGAGAGTGAGAGTAGGCAGAAGATGAACCCTGGACCCTGCGCTGTTTGACAATGCCGATCCGGTGCCCCTTGCTCTGAGCTGTATTTACTACTCTACAATATATTACCTGATCCGTCCCTGAAGTTACTGTAAAGAAGGGGAGTATTAAGAGTACTATATCCTTGTAGAGTAATACTCAAGTGGATAGTAGTAACTCTGAAATCAATATTCGCACCTATGATAATCAATTATCAGGGTAGAGCTTCTAGCTAAAAAATTCTCCTTATCTGTGCATATTTTATTGGAGATATATTTTTTTCATCAGATGTCAACAATCAGTTAGAACCAGTGCGTGTGGCATACCATACCTCATCATTAGTTTCACTTTAGGTGATTGATGTGTTTGGTCCTCTCAGCACTTGCATGATGGACGATACTCGCCAGACAAATATAGTACTCTAATCCTAGTACAAGTGCACTTTTTGTTTCCCCTCGCATATCTACGATGACCATGCCATGAATCAGGCCTGATTCGTGCGTGCATTTGCAGCGCTGGTCGAGCGACAGCCTTATCTGCTCGTACTGTGGGAAATACACCACTGCCTTCTCATTTCTGATCTCTCCCCGTCAGTGATTCAGGGTTAGCCCTTTGCTGTGGGAAGCATAATCAGACGGCCATGAATCCTAAATTATATGATTCTTTCTGAACACGCAAGTCTCAATAGTACTGCAGATATTATACACGGTAGGAAGCATAACAGCAAATTCTAACTGGGAAGTTAGCAGCAGCGATGATCCCGAATATATCAAACCTGACAACGTAGGCATCTAATTAAAAAGTGTCCCAGATGCGGCCACCCACTGGCATCACATCACAATGACAAAGTGGTATCTATTCACGTTGGGTCCCATTTAAGATGACCCAATCAGATTTGACATGATCACATGGGTATTATCATTCATCAATGTAGCTCTCATTTTCAAATACGATATCAAGAGTCGATCTTGTGATGATACACAAGGCAGCATTATAAACTGGAAGGTTCCAACGCACAACATAGAAGGATTACACCTATGTGTATTGGTACAAATCATGCTAGTCTGCCTGTCTGACCAAGAAGTACATGGTCTGCCATGATGAATTCTCGAATCTCTCGACGTTCACGGTATCGTGAGTGCATCGTTGTGCTTCAATTTTGGTGCCCACAAGATCAACTTTACCAACATGCATGCATGTAACACCACATGTTAAATGACTAGCGGAGTGTGGAAGACATGAGAAAGGATCGGATACGTTGCAGCAGCTCTGCCTTGACAGCATCCGGAACTGACGCTGTTTCAGAAACAAGATTTTGAGAACAGTGTAAAAAAGAAAAACAAAAGAAAACATTCTTCACTCAGAATCACAAATTGCCATTGAATAAACATTTATAAGCAACGGGTGAGAGATTCAAGAAAAAACATCTGGATTGTCCATTCGTTTTATCCTAGCCTCCTACTTCTACTATAGTATGCAAAGCAAGGCGGATGCATATGCTCGTAGTACATTTTTAATCATATTTGGTGTGATGTAGTTAATGAGAAGCCTCACAAACAACAACGAAATCATTGGGCAAATGAAATTGCTAACCTCTTCCTTTTGGAGTAATAACATGAATAAGATCATCTACTGTCACATTGTTTCTTCCCTTCTTCCTTGCATAGGCCCTACACACAAACAACAAAATGGGAACCCAATAATATAAATGATGTGGAAGAGTTAAGCTAAACAGGGTTACAGGTAAAATATTATCTCTATTGTCAACCAATCAAATGGCTCTAACATGGCAGCCTGAGGTAGCTCCAATCAACTCCATAACGCAACATACCAAATCTAAGGGCTATAAAGGTTTCAGAATTAGGGTCAATTTGAATTACAAGCAGAAGTTAGATGCAATGGACTCTTGTGTAAGGTAGAATCTGACCAGAACCAGAAGTACGAAAAATATCTGCTTTGTGCAGAAATTTGTCAGAGAAATATTGTATAACCGGTAATAATCATGTACTTAAGGTGCATATGATGTTTGGGCTACTTAGTAATTAGCAAATCTAGAATCCATGCAGAAATGCTTTAGGATAAGAAAAATATGAATAAATGACCAGAAGCACGAAAATAATCTGCTTTCTGCAGAAATTCGTCAGTGAAAGACTGTAACCTGCAATAATCATAGATTATTGGTGCATATACCGTTTGGGCTAGAACATCTAAAATCTATGCTGAAATACTAGGGATAAGAACATGAATAAAGAGCAATGTAACACGATAGAGATCGATCGACAGAACTGAACAAATCATTAGGTTAAATCATCCGATTCATTTAGTAGAAGCGTGATAAAAGACCTGTCCCACGCTGACTTGCTTCTGCTTAAAATAGTCTGTAGCCACCCAGTTAATTATCCCTCTATCAGAAAGTAACAGGCTTGCTGAAAGTTGTTTTCATGAGAAACATGTTTGCTTCTGCTGAAGTGTTTAGCTCTACTTTTGAGCAAGAGAGAACTATGGTTTCGACATATCAATTTGTACCGCTCATGCACGCTATGATGCTTTCAGAATTTAAAGAGCGAGAAAGCAAACCTGCACAGAGACTTCATCTCATCCCTCCAGCCGCACTCGACGAGCCGCTCCCGAAGGAGCTCCATGAGCTTCTCCTTCTCGCCGCTCTCTACCAACTTCAGAAACCAAAACCCACCTCATTGTCACCGCGCTCAAGAACAACCGAAGAAAACCGAAACAAAGCCCTAAAGTACCACAAAGCCTTCTCGCCCGAGCAAACCCTAACTAAATCTAACCAAGTCTACCCGCTTGCCCCACACATCGGAAGCTAAAAAACTCCACAATTGAGCTACAAGAACTCAAATTGCGAGCAAAGACAGACGGACCATGGACCCACGATTTCCTTGCTCGATTTCCGCAAGATGGGGAACAGTAGCAATACCTTGACGTTGATGATTTCGCTCAGAGACGGCTCCTTCTCTTCATCCTCATCCGCGCTCGGTGTCGGCGGCCGATTAATCGACGACCTCCTGCACGAAACCATCGCCCCGCCGGATAACAATCAGAAATTTTACTCCGAGAAGAAGGGAAAAAGCAACAGGAAGTAAGCAATAGAGCAATATGGGGATCGATCATAGAATGTGCATACGAACAATTAGCGAGCTTACATGATTCGATGGATAAGACGCGCCCTCCCTTTGCTTTCCTCCCAGCTGCTTAGGCTCGTGGGCGAGTCTTCTTCCTCGGTTTGGTTTCGTTCTCGCGACCTTCTGTTTGGTTCGAGCTTGCTTATGCAGCTTGCGTCCCCTGCGAATTACGACGAGCGACGGGGAGAGCCGACTTATGATACTGGGCCGCATTGCTTTTGCTTAAGAAGGCCGAGCCATACTGATGGGCCGTAACCGTCAACAGATTAACCGTGCCTAGGCCTGGGGAAAGCAGGCTCAGCCCACTTCTCTTGCCGCTTATTACTTTTCTCCTGAAAATATCTCTACTCCAACTCCAACGGTGTCATCCGCTTTCTGCTTATCCCCTGCTTCCATTTCCCTCGTCCCGCTCACCGCCGGCGAGCGATGCCTCCTCCGGCGGGCCTAGCCCCCTGGCCGACGCCATCCACCACGCCGCTAGCCTCCCCGACACCAACGCGCCCTCCTCCCCGCGTCCGCGTTCGCCCGCCTCAACCCACTCTTCCGCCTCCTCCCCCTTACACTCGCGTCCGCCTTCCTCCACCTGCTCCCACACCACCGCCGAAGCCTCGCCTCGAACCAGCCGCGCCGAACCCAAGTCCCACCGCCACCTCTCCCCCGCCGCCTCCGGCTACTGTCTCCGCCTCCTCGTCCTCGTCCACGTGCCTCGATTGCGTCCACTTCGGAAAGTACGCCCTCTCTCACTTGCGAACGCACAGCAGCTAGCATCACGAGTGCGAGTTAATTTTTCCCTTTTCCCAATTCCAGGTGCTCCGGTTGCACGCATGAGACCGACCTGGACAAGCCGCCGGTGCTGCAGGAGGTGTCGAATTTTTTCAGGGGCCATGGGGTTGGTGATTTCACCTTCAGTAGGGGCAGGCTGGTAAGACTCATTTCCCCTGTTGTGTTGCCTCTAATATGTTATATGCGATCTAACCTCGAATTTTGAATTTAAGATTCCTTTTATGCTAAAAGGGCTTAGTCATCTCAGCAACAAATATGGTTAGTTGATTTTTTTTTCCTGCTAAATGAACAACGGTCTTTTCAGTTTGAATGGCGGTGCCGGGCAAAGCTAGCAGTCCGTGGAACACCAGAAAACCCGTTGATTGGTTTATACCAGGAAGGGACACACATTGTTACAGATATTCCAGAGTGCAGAGGTTAGCTATCATAGTTTACAATTGACAAAAAAAGGAGTTACCATAATTCTTTTAGCCTCTGTTATAATACATGTTATTAGTAAATGGAATTAGCATATCCTCATTTTTTGCTTTAACAATTTTCAGCCCACCACCTGAGCATTAATGCTGCTGTTAAGCTGTTAAAGCAAGGTATGTTGCGAATGTTGCTTCATATGGAGGTGCAATAATGTTGTCTTCAGTCTACTGGAGCCTAATAAATCAGATTTATAATCTTTTAGGTATATCGGAGTTGAATGTTCAGCCATTTGATGAAGATGCTGGAACTGGTGAACTTAGATATGTTCAGGTAATTGTTACTTTCCTTAAAATAACACTTTGCCTCTTTCAGATTTTCTTTTATACCAACAACCCTTATGCCATTCATTTATCTGTGCCATATTCTCCAGATGGCTGTGACAACATATAACACATCTATTCCTGTTGCGAAAAGATATGAGCAAGGTTAGCCTGATTCTCTTGGTCTTCTAAATTCATTGGTTTGCCTTGACCAAGTGATTGAATTCCTTATTGCTACACAGGGAAAGTTCAAGTTACATTGGTTTGGAACTCGAGAGATGAGCGCTCAAAAAATGCAGAGAAGCTGAGTTTATTGATCGAAGTAAGTCGCTAAAATAGAGGTTCTGCATTCCTTGCATCTTCATTGTGCTTTATATGATGTTTTATGAAAGTATTCTAAATGTTTTTCTTGTGACAGTTCTTGTGGAAAAACGGTGGGCCAAAAAGTAATGTTCATCTGATCCATTCTATATGGGCCAATTTTCAAACATCAACCAGCAATGTAAGAAATCTGAACCTGAGTTTCTATGCATATAACTGTGTCTATAGTCCATATACTGTTACGTTTAAATAATACACATACGTCTCTTATCATTTTCACTATGGACACTGTAAATAGTTATACTTTTGTGACAATCTGACATAGCGGGTTAGAATAATTGGTATTGTGTCGAAGATGAATTATGGGAATGGATGATCAGTATGGTGTTATGGTAACCACCCCACATGTGAATAAACGAAATATTAATTTTATGCATTTGTTAAACTTATACATTACACAGTACCCTGCAAATAAGCAGTATCAAGCATTATGTTCAGCTATAATAAAGTCATGTCCTTGATCGGATTGTGGGTGTAACAAAGCTGTTCTATTTTTATGTAACAAATCATATGCTAACTGTTGCGCTTCTGCAAGATGGATACGTGCCAGATACACAGGGCAGGATGGACAGTCTTTCTCATCCTTCTTATTACATTAACTCTTTGCATACAAAATAGATGTTTGCACTTGATCAAGGATTAGCTCCCAGATTTGTTGAGCAACCAACTGCATATTACCTTGTACCAGCTACTGCTTAACTTCAGCAGCTGATTTCTTTTTTGTGAAAATACATTATCTCTGTTTTTATCTATGATAATGGTGTTCTGCAGATTATTTTTGGGCATAAATGGAGACATCTCAAGGGGGAGAGAGACTTGTGGGAGCGTTATGGCGGAGTTGATATTTCTCTGGATCCTTGTAGCTTTGGCCAGGCTAATACTCTGGTATGTATGATTAATTGTGTCTATTCATGTAGAACTTTACCAACTATATCAGGTTAAATTTCCTAAGTAACTTGTCTTGGCAATTTGACCTGGCTGCAAGCTGTTTAGTACCCTGAGATGCACTCCATGCATCATATATGTATTGTTGCGCACTTGCACAAGTACTCCCTCCGTTTTTAATTATATGACGCCGTTGACTTTTTTGTTGAACTTTGACCATCAATATATATGAAAGTAATTAGTTGCTTAACGTGAAATGTATGTTGTTGGATCTATCATCAAAAGCACTTTAAGATTAACCTATACATTTTTCTATTTATACAAATATTTATGAATAAGATGAATGGTCAAAGTAACGAAAAAAGTCAACGGCGTCATATAATTAAAAACGGAGGGAGTATATCTTAAACGTTTGTAGTATGGTGTGTTATGTTTGCAAAATATACTGTCTTCTTGCTATTACATAATGCTTTGTTTTCTTTGCAGTCTTTTAATGCATTGCTACATAAGTTGCACAAGTATGTACCACGTGGTTCAACAGTTGTTGATTTGTACTCTGGTGCTGGTGTTATTGGGTTATCCATTGCTGCTTCAAGGAAATGTAGGTGAGTATTAGATAATTGAGTGTTAACAGGAACAGTCGTATTACTGATTTGCATGTGAAAGATTACATGTTCCCAGGAGCCACGGCTCAATATCCGGTTACGTATTAAAAGATTCGCTACCTGATGCAGTTTGCAGTTTCACTGATACAGTAATTTGTACTGTATTGGTATACGTTTTGACAGCTTTTTACTTGGCTTTATGACCCTAGACCTTGCTGATCCTGGTTTGGTCAGACTTTGGTTCCGAAAAGCCTAAGCCCAGAGCCCAAATTTGTCCCTGCCTTATGTGATTTGGCCCAAAATTGATCTGTAAGCTTGAGAAAGCAATGTAGTGCCAGTGTTTCTTTACAAATAATGGGTACGATATGTGATAAACATTCCTTCTGTTTTTGAGAGAAAAAAAGATAGAAAATTCCTTCTAGGTGTAGGCCTGGAGATAGGTGCTGTCCATGGTCAACTGGTCATCATATATTATTTTAGATAGCATGATTCCCTTATCCAGATAATTTTCATTAAAAAGTTCTACTTCCAGGTCTGTGAAATGTGTTGAGATCAACAAACAGTCGAAGATGTCTTTTGAGATATCAGCAAGCCGACTTCCAACAAACCTGGGCTGCACCATCACTTGGCACAATACTGATGCTTCAGTTGTATGCAGTCGATCTTGTATTTCTACATTCGTTTTATATTATATTTTAGCCATTCATTGGAACCTGCATCATGGCACCAGGAACCTCTTCATTGGCTAGAAGGGTCAAGTGTTGTTATCGTGGATCCTCCCAGGAAAGGGTTACACCCAACTGTTATCAGTGCCTTACAGAATATTGCATTGTCTGAACGCAAGGCATTCAAGGCTAAAAGGTATATCTATATATTATTCACTGTTTGTGTGCTTTGCACTTTATTTCCAGTAATGTGGTAAATAAATGCACTAATATTAACAAGACATTTTTTTTATAAACACAGTTCACTTACAAAGGTCAAAGATGAGAAGAGACCATGGATCTTACGGGCAAGAGAAGCAGCTGTTCACGTTGATAACACAACTATAGAAGAAAGCAGTGAAACATGGCCTGAAACCCTTATATACATTAGCTGTGGATGGGAAAGTTTTAAGAAGGTGAATTGCTTTCGTATCAGAGACCCAAAGCCTGATTTGTTCATGCAACTGAGCAGTCACAAAACTTTTACCCTTTTGCACTTCAATTATGTGAGGCTATTCCAGTACATTTCTGGTACTTATAATCAATTTTCTCTGCAGGACTGCAAAAGCTTGATATCCAGCAAGGCCTGGCAGTTGGAGAATGCTCATGCTTTTAACTTCTTCCCTGGCACTGACAGGTTATTTTTTTTCTGCTCTTGACTAGAAATTACTAAATTATATTTTAGTTCAAATTGTCGTATTCATTGTTGACTTCTGCATACCAGTAATTCAGATCTGTGATGTGTATACTGCCCACTTGATATATTTTGAATCTCATTAAATGAAACAACTAATGCAGCATCGAAATCCTCGCAATCTTCAAACGTGAATCAGAAGCAGATCAAAAGAAAAAGAAGAAATTAAAAAAGAAGAAGGCCAAGTAGACTAACGAACGGTGACCTAACGTAAACCATTCGGCTGCACCCAAAGGCTGGAAGTAGCTTGGGTTATGGTGCTCATCCGGTGGGCTTTTGCAGCTCCAATGATGATCCAGAAGTATAGAGTGAATACTAGTAAATGATGCTGTAAGATTTTATGTCCTCCAAACCAAAGATCAACTCAATGATCTGCGAGACTGCGGCTAGCACAAGGTAATTTGAGGAACTTTCTCAGCTATGTTAATTTCAGCTTGAACTACCATTCAGCAACTTCCATGTTATATGTTGCATTAGTGTGATAGCTCTTGTATAATTGCATGTAGTAGATTTGATTCACGGGGAATCAAGGTGAACTCTTATTCAAGTGACAGAGCTTCAGACCTTTCCTTTACTATTTCCTTTATTCAAAATGTGGTCACTGGAAAGGGTAACTAATAAGTTTTTTGTGCGTGCAGGTTAGCTTGAGGATGCTCCTGCACCTCCCCCAAGGTTGGCCAGATATGAAAATGCAGCTAACAGGCCAGATATGACATGCCGAATTTCAGACATCTGGGTCGATTAATCTGTAAAAATGCAGCTAACAGGCCAGATTATGGTCCCTTGGACCTGCCCGAATATTATGGTCCCTTGGACCTGCCCGTGTTGCTCGGCACACTTTACTGACTGTAGATTCTTTACCTTTCGGATAAGAAATATTTCCGGCCAATGCATAACTCTTATTCTCGTCTCTGAATATCAGGAGAGACGAAGCTATGTTACTTGCTCTGTGTATGTCCCGAACCACATTTTTTTAGCGATTTGGTGGAGCATAGGAGGGGAACATATCAGGTGGAAACTGCACAAGAGTTGGAAACTTGGAAACTTCCAACGTGAGCCATTGGATGTAGAATATAGGATCAAGATAGTGCATGTGATGCCCTCCATCTTTTGATCATTTTGCAGCTGCCCCCTTCAAGTTTCTACAGTGTTGGACTTTAGGGCTTTTAGATGCAACCATCTTGACCTTAGATGCAAGATCTAACGGTTCACGTTGCAAGTTTTCAAGTTTGCAACTTTTAGATGGTTTTCATGGGATATGCTCCCGCATAGGAGTCAGGACCCCGTATTCAGATTTTTGTGCCACGGAGCAGAGCATTAAAAAAAGAATCTAAAAAGAACCAGAGAACCAATCAGTAAAATTATATGCCAACATTATTACCAAAGACTATCAAAACAACATAAAAATAATTTCATGCCACAACTTTCTGCACCACCGTACCAGCAAATCATATTTTGCACGGCTCAACCGCGGTAAGATACAGGCACTCGGACCCTCAGCACTACATGTCTAGAAATTTTAGTAGCTTCTTCCTTGGACCCAACAAAACTATACCCATCATTTGATATCATTAAGACGAAATGATTGGGCAAAGATATACTGTACAAAAGGCGAAATGGCAAAACTCGCACCATGTCAGGCTTCAACGGTGCAGCACTACAAAGAATATAGCTAGAAAAAACATATATCTATGGGTACCAACAAACTTGATGCGGAATAGTGTGCTTCCAGCACATTGGTTGGTTCAATCACCATTTTGGGCTAGGGTCGTGAAAGGTGGCATCAAAAACCGTTGCCACTTGGGTTGAAAGGCGGCTGCTCCCCAGAGTGGTTCGATCTCCTTGACCTCGACTGCTTCGGGGTTGAATATGGGGAGGTTCCATCAGAGAATCCATGGAGGGATGAGGAAAGCCCATGGGCTCTTGGTAGACCGATTGCATCAGATTCGAGGGAATATCCCCTCTCAACTGTCTCCGCGTCAAGTGGTATCTCGTCCAACGTCTGAATAGTGTAAAAGAAACGTGGGGAAACAAGAAGTTATTGCTCTGATAAAGTGCTACCAGATATGAAATATTTGAAGAGTTGCGTAGACATACTTTGTACGCTTGCTGAAGGACCTTGAGATTTTCACGAATCTGCTTCCTCTTTATGGTTATTTCATCAGGTTCCTTGAGCAAGTCCTCCAAGAGATCTTCTCTGTATTGTTTTCATAAAGAAATTTTAAGGGATTGGAGAAAAACATGAACTAAGCCAATTAATTTTGCTTTTGAGAAACCAAAATGAGATTATAAAAACCAGTCTCACCTGTAAAGTTTGGTTATAAGGTAATTATGCAGCGCCCTTTTGGTGTGGTTAACCTGCAGCAGAATCAATTCAATAAAGACCATGACACGATATCTGAATGAGAAATGCATCGATTTACAACTAGGAATTGATCGACAATAAACCCCCCCATATACAATCTACTATAGCAGTGTTGGATCGCGTACCAGGAAATGCATAATTGCTTTGGGTATGAAGTCCTCAACATTTTTCCTGACTATATTATAATATGACTTCAATAGCAATTTTGTGATTGCTATTTCAAGGGCCTCCTGCTCAGACTGGTGTTCTGAAGGCTTCAGGACGACTGGTGGCTGTTTAATAACAATGAAGGTCTTAATCAATCACGTGCCACTTTCAAAGATAGATGAGAAAATTACCAAGATACCTCACCTCTCTTAACTGTATCGTGGAGAATGAATGTTCCAGATTAGGTGCAGGTGCAGCATAAGATCTGTTTACTGAGGCATCTCTTGCAGAAGCATGTGTTCGGTCTTCATTAGAGTTAAATATTGAAGTCCAGAACGATGTGCTTCCACTACCTAAAAGATGAGCAGGCAACATATGTAAGATCATACGAGTAGGCTGATCAAAATGCGTACGCCATCACAACATGAAATGACGGAGAACCTTTCCTACAGATGGTGAAATAATCTTTACCTGAAGATCCTGGTCTATCTGCCTCGGCAGCAGGCCTTACCCCCTGGTATTGATAGAAAACAGAAGCAAAGGAAAATAAAGTTAGACCTAAATGTGCTAAAGTCACTGAACAAATCCTGCATTCAGAAATAGACATTCAATCGATAAAAGATGGTAACGAGAAAAACCTGGATGTGGTCAGTAACTACTCCATTTACACCACTTCTACCCAAAATTGCACGTGACTTTTGAGTTTTTTCAGAAGCCTGTACCTTATCAGCATCTACTCCATCCTGCAATACAGTACAGTTAAACATTTGTAGATAATTTTTATGTCGCGAACTGAATCAACACGCAATTGTGAATGAAACTATTTTTTTTCTCACAAATCTGGACAAACTTAACATGAGAAATAAGTGCATAGCAGACTAAGAGTATTAGAATCTAATAGATTTAGCCAAAAGCTCGCCCAGAATAAACAGGTCTTCCCATCAATCATTATAAGCAGCACGTGGACACAACTCAAATTCTTCATTTCTAGACACCCATAAGTTCTAACGCCCTACTTGTTTGCTTAGCAGAGTCCAACCATTTTTTTCTTTTCTAAAAAAGGCTTCACATCAATATATTGATATCCCTACAAAGAGATTAGTTTATGTTGTCCCTGCAAACAATTATGCACTTTAACAAAAAAAAAAGTAAAAAACAAAAAGTAAAAAAGCACATGCAATGTTAATACACTGCACTTTGCACTGATTCCAGCATTAATTGGTTTCTGTACCAGATAAACAGAGACACACCTTTTTAACCACCGCTGCAGACATTTTAGCAGACCTCACTTGCTGCTGCGCTAGCTCGACAGCCTTGCTGCCACCGATAAAGTTGGGGTGGGATGTGTTTATGTAATCCTCCTGCACAATATTCATATCGTTCAAATGAAGCAATGAAC
The DNA here is from genome assembly GCA_007726485.1 of Eragrostis curvula. Lineage (NCBI taxonomy): Eukaryota > Viridiplantae > Streptophyta > Magnoliopsida > Poales > Poaceae > Eragrostis > Eragrostis curvula. Next base: position 21,005,072 of record RWGY01000009.1, on the reverse strand, counting down.
AAGAAAAGATAGAATACAAGGAGCCGATGTAATAAACATACAAACGCTACTGAAACTATTCATTCTTAAACCATTCCTAAATGGCCGTCTAAACATGTGTAAACGCTACCTGGGACCTTTGTGCAGTTTAGGGCCTAGTGGGAGTAGTGATCAATTGACCCGTTTATACGGTCAAAATTGGCCAAAAATGGAGTAAACATCCTACACGCCACTTACACGGATCAGTGAGGCGTTCTGCCCGAATCAAGCGGCGACTAGGCAATGGTGAATTTCTTGGACCGACCCCCTTCTGGACCCCCAGTCCGAGAGGAACAGCGTGACAACGCAGGATCAAATGTCCTACACGACACGGAACTTACACGGATCTGTGTGACGTTCAGCCCAAATCAAGCAGCCGCTAAGCAATGGTGACCTTCTTGGATCAGCATTCTTATTGGTCTCCAGCCCCGGGAGGCGCAGCATGACGAAGCGAGAGCCAGTGGCGCTGCAGGTGACGCCCACTCAAGCACCGCAGGCACGCAGGGACAAGGTTGTGGAAGTCGAGCAGCACCGCATTGTCCGCATCCAGCTCCGACGATGCGTGCCAGGGGCATGTGAGTAGGAGGGCCGCCAAGAAGCAGCTGCGGCGGCATGGCGCTGGGGTTCAGCCACCACTTCAAGAGGAGGATAGAGAGACGAAAGAATGGCCGGCTGGTGGATAAGGGGCTCAATCCGATGTTGGAAAGGGAAGAGTAGACACAATGTGGGCTCGGCTTGCTGATGGCGGGCTTATTTTCTCCTCTCTTTTTTTATTATTTTCCTTCCCAACCTGCTGCTAGGTGCTACTAGTCGCACACCGCTTAATCCGTGTAAGGTGCCATAAGCACCACGGCCTAAATGCTAAACGAGGCCCCATCGCCTGTTTACCATTGCCGTTTACGAAAATCGGGAGTAAAGGTGACAAGGGTAGGGAACTATTGTATTTCAGATGTAAAACTGCTGCCAGGGAACTAGTAAATTAACAGGTATAGAGCAAGAGGATGTTTACCTCCATCTGAATAATGTGTGCTATCATATTTTCTGCTGGCTTGAGCCCATCACGCAAAAACTTCCCAATTACTTCATCCATACTTCTACGAAGTACAGGAAACTGCTGCAGCTCCGTTGCAAGGCAGCGATGGCTCATCTGCAGTAAACAAGTAAAGTCAGTATCAGAAATAGTCATAGATTAGTACATCAGTATGTTAGGTACTTCTGTATGTAAAGTGAGCAAACAAGTCTCTTCCAGTTCCCAACAAATGACAAGTGGTTGGGCATATTAGGAAATTTCTGCACAACGATACACTAGACAGTATAATGTGCGTTCTGTATAACCAGACAAATCTATGTATAGAAGTCTATACCTTCACCAGCTCATCATAGATGAACTTTGCACACTGAAGACTTGGATCATGCAATCTGCTGATCTGCCTACGTACAAGGACTTCAAATGGCACCTATAGCAAAAGGTTCGTGTCAGCTAAACAGTTCAAAGCCCACAATTATATTAAAATACTGAAAGCAAAGGAGACAGTGCATCTTACTTCAGGTACAAATAGAGCACTTCTAGGACCAGTTGCATTTTGTATAGCCATGCGGATATCTTCATCGGTAACATCCTCACAAGGATCGACCTCCTGTGAAGACATGGATTTTACAGCCTTGTATTTACAATATTCAATTAAAGAAGCGATGCAGAATAGTAATAGAAACAATAACCAAGATTATCCAACATACCTCTAAGCTTTTGACAAAGATAGACTGAAAAATATAATGGATTCTTGCCCCACCGGAAAGTTCAATTGTCGATATATCTTCATTTTTTCCTTCCACCATTGACGAGAAAGCTACACACAAGTAAGGCTTCAGGTTAGTATACAAAGACACGACACAGAATATAGACATTTTGATCATAGGATCATACCTTCACAGTATTTAGCCAGAATGTTCAAAAGCTTAGCACCTAGCCCAGCCTGAAATTAGGAAAATTATAGATGGGTCATCACAAGGGAAACCAAATGAATAGAAGAGAATATAAACGAACCATATCAAGTTTGAAAAAATAAGCTGAGCTAAATTGTTCCAGATAAAAGTTTGTGCCTTCACTTCAATCAATTTGAACAAAAAAGAATAAATAATTCAGGACAGACCTTTGAGTCAACTGGTTCACCATACAAAGCAAGCTCCCTAGCAACAGCTGTCAATTGACTACTTATGCGTGACTTGAGTCCTGGCAGAACAGTCTTTATATGCTGGACCAAAATCTGAAACCAAGTGCATGCATTTTACTATAAATCCCCAACATACTGTAAGCTGGATTACAACAAACATTTCCTTCATAAAAAAGAATACCTGGTTTAGTTTCTTTGCCAACTGAGGTATCCCACAATACTGAGCAAGACCATTGTATGCCTAAAATGAAGAAAACAAATTCTATTAACCTATAAAAAGAATAAGAAATATCACGGAAATGGTAATTTAAGTGCAACATACCGGCTGAGTACGGAAGAATTTCTCTTCACGAGCCAGAGCATCCTTGATACTGAGGTCTGAGTTGATATCCTGCGACATTAAGAATACATTAGGGCATGTCTGGCAGAGCTCCAGCTCCAGGAATTTTCAGAGCTGAAGGTGGGGAAATTCAGAGGCCAGCGGGTCAGGTTGAGCTATTTTGTTCCATATAGATGCCTTTAAAATTGATCCAGGGGCTCCCAAACATGAACTATCAAACCAAAAGGCTTAACTTATAGGAAGTATGACCAAAACATGTCTTTAATTACTTGTGATATTAAAAAGCAATGCAAAATTCATCAAAAGTTGACAGCTAAGTCAAAGCCAATATAAACAACCAGGACGATGTAATGGCATCAATAGTCCCATCAGAAAGCTCCAATCTAACTAGAAAACACACTGAGCAACATATAGATGACAGTTGACTTCTTTTGGCAAGACGACAACAGTTCAGTTGCTAACGCAGCTGAATCCCTTCAGTTAAACAACCTTGTGTAAATTAGTGAATTTAAAGAAGTTTTAACGTACCTGCTGGCTGCGATTTACCACACCAACATAACCGAGTTTTAATGGAATCACATTTCCCAGCAAAAAGTTACGGGCATCAGTTCCCCTGTCCATTATGTCCAACTGCAGACAAACTTGTAAGTGAGAACAGCATGAACAATATGCACCTTTTACAATTAAAGGCCTCAGGGTCAAACCTTTGTGATAACACCGATTGTTCGAGAACCTAACAAGAATGAATAAGCCTAATAAGATGCAATCCTGGTTTAAATATCTTATGAACTGAACAATCTTTGCAGTACACACATACCATCAGGGTCCGCAACTCGAGCCATTTGAAGAGCATCAGAATTTGCTAAATCTGCATTTGCTGGAGAAACAGCTAAGATGATACATGTCTTGTGCCTGATGTATGACATTATCATAGTCCTTATTCTGGCCTCAATGTCAGTTGGCTGATCACCAACTGGCACCTTCGTGATTCCAGGCAAATCAACCAAAGTAATGTTCAGAACATTTGGTGAAAATATCTTCAACCGTATCTGCCTATCTGATACACCCTTGTTGCCGCCCGCCTCCCGGTCCGTTTCTGCCTGCATTGATTCAGTAAATTGTTAAACAAGAAAATAATAGAATATGGAGAGAACTTACGGCAACTCACATCTACACTAAGTTACCATCATAACTGAAGCAAAGAAACCAACACAGTTCCATCAAATACTGATACAAAAGAAAAAGTTCCATGCATTACTCACTTATGCACTCCCAACTCTCATCTTACAGTATATATCATCCACAGGTCTTGCTAGAATCCACTAAAAGCAACACTATTATACCAAAGAATCCAGTAAGAGCAACTCATGTGTAGTTGCAATACACATGAAACCAAGCAAACCGTTAAGGCTCTGAAACCCAACAGTAAACCCCAAAGGACAAAGCTGAATGTACAAACTAGAAACAGCAATTTGTTCGTACTTCTGAATAGACTAAAGAATCACGCCACGAACCAGCAATGGAAAAGCGTCATTACTACAACTAAATCCAGAGACAATGCAAGCATTGCCATTGTTACAAAGTCCAAAGCACCATCTCGCTAACAACATGCTGAGACTAGATGCGTTACCAAACTGCATTGTAATCCATGAAACCCAACCCACACAAGCATCAGAAACAAGCAGGAGCATACTGTTTATTTATTCATGAAAACAAGCACCAAAGTCGCACCTAAACCATCATCTCAAACCGTAAAGCGCAGCCACAACAGAATATTACAGCCAATAAACTCACGAACAAGAGTCGCATAATGCATAAACAAGTCAACATCCCAATCAATTGCTTAATTTCAAAGGCTGACTGGCTCAATCAGTCGAAGCAATAGAGGAGACGAGGAGGAGGGACGGGGACCTGGATCTCGCGTCGGATTTCGCGGAAGTCGTAGAAGCGGCGCCCCGAGAGGTGCAGGAACTCGCCCCACTCGTCCGCCTCGGCATCCGCAGGGCGACGCGGCTGGTGCACGAGCTGGAGCACTAGGGGGCGGCGCGTGCAGATGTCGGAGCCTCGCGGGAGGAAGTCGCGGCCGACTAGCGCCTCGAGGACGCTGGACTTGCCGCTGCTCTGGCTCCCCACCACGGCCACCTGAGGCAGGTCGATCGTGGAGCTGCTCCCGAGCTGCGCGAAGATGTCCTGCAGCTTGTTGACGATCGGGATCACCGACGACCCCACCGCCGCCGCCGCAGCCGCCGCGGCGGTGGCCGCCGGCGACGAGGCGGACGACGCGGAGGAGAAGTGGTCGTCGGCCATCGGCGCGCGCGGTCTGGGGCGAGGCGATGCGAGCTCCGCCGCTAGGCCTAGGGTTTTGGAGGAGGCGGGCGAGGAGAGGTCGGGAAGGGGATCGGCGGATCGAGAAATTCCTTTTTCCTCTTTTTTTCACGGCTCTGGGGTAGGATTTGAATCGGGAGGTGCGCAGGGGTGTTTCCGAATTCCGGGGAAGGAGACGCGCGGGGAAATTACCTTTATAACCTCCACCTTCTTGGCTTAGGGAACAAGAAGCTAAGGACGAGTTCGTTTTCAAGAGCAATGGAGATTCCGGTGCAAAGATTCCGGTTGTGAAAGTGTTTCTTGACGAGGAAGATTACAGCAGCTAGTAAATCGACAGTCTTGTTGAACCATAACACTTGCAATCCGTGTCCTCATATTGGTAAGAGTTGTACATCAGAATCATTTTCATGCAGTGCAAAAAAAAAAAAAGTTTCTATTCAACTCCAACCTACTTTTTCCAAAAGGAATTGATCAGTACTCGGTAGAGGGGTTACAATGTAACACGATTGAACAACCGGCAGCAACAATCAGCCTAAAACAAGAATGTTAAGTGTTTATTAAAAGTTGTACAGGATAAAGTTGAAGAAAATTCATCAATATACACTCAACTGTGCTGCGGGGAAAAATCGCTTGACTGGGTTTCTTGCGGGACGGCTGGGTCTCGTCGGAGCAGACATCCCAGCCCCAGGCCAGGGCGCCAGGCTGGTTTCGTCGAAGTGATCACGATCGACGTCCTCGGCCGCATGGACCGTCCAATGCAAAACGACCGCTTGACTAGGACACGACTGCACGATTGAACGAGGCGCGCGGCGGCCATTTTCTTCGAGTGGCACCATGGCTCGCCAACACTCAACAGAATGTCCCTGATCTGATAAGGACGGTGAGGGCCCATCTGCATTGACACTACGGTGGTAACTGGGACCTTAGTGGTTCGTTGTCTATTGGAACTTGGAAGCTCGGATGCTCTGGCGCCACTAGTTTGGAATTTTGCCGCTTTACAAAAAGTATATATCGAAGCACATGTGCTTTGAAAAGCACCGTCTTATTGCCAGTACTATTTTCAGTTCACGTGTGCGTGGTTCATGGTACTTTCAATTTCAGCTTGTCGATCAACGCTTCTAGTTCTGGGAGTTTACGAAGCTAAAGTTTTTCATTATCTAAATAAACGAAGCTAAAGTTTTGATTACTGCAGAAAATATGTTGAGGATTTGGTTTGCTTAGCATGGTGCATGAGATAGCCTACGAAGGGGGAAATGCCCCCGTGACCCAATATAACAGCTGCCGAAATCAAGATGGATCGCAAGCTCCGGCTGCGCGAAGTGCCCCTTGTCGTGTGGAAAAGGCCCAACATGAGCAGTTCTTCCGTGGGATAGGCCTTAGTCGCTCAAAAAAAAAAAGTTGGTCTAAAGGATTTCGGCAACCCAATTACACACAGCTGTGTGTCGAGCTTGTTCAGTGAGTAAGTTCGACCATGTGATGTCAAGAAATACCAGGAAATTCCCCTAAAAAAAAGAAATGCCAGGAAATTTAGGCAAAACACCACCAATTTCCGCTTCGGGGACAGTTGAACACGACATCTTATGCTTTTAACCATCAAGGTCACACTGATTTGGGAGGCGGAAAAAGGAGGTCGCCTTTGGGGTTAAGTAGTCCGGTCCCGGCTGCTCAGCGGGGCGGGGAATCCGCGTCCACGACAACGGCGGCTAAGAATGCACCGGCAGCAGCGCCTTCTTCGTCTGCTGCTGATGTTGTGCTTCCCGTTGGGGTCCAGGGTAGTGCTGATGTTGGGTCGGAGACTATGGACCTTGACTTGCCTGGAGGTGAGGGTGTTCGTGTACTTCCCGGAATGGTGGAAAAGCAAAATCTTATTCTCGTTGCTCACAAAGCGGTCACTTGGCAGCTGACTGTAATACTGAAGTTTATTGTGTTATCTGTGATGGACATGACCATGTGAATCATCGATGTCCGATCCTTAAGCAAGACAGGCCGGTTGCTCATGCTGTCGGTTACTCCGTTGAAGGGCTTGGTTTCTACCATATTCCTCATCCACCTCTATGGAGGAAAAAAGACACAAAAACGGACACTTGTGAAGGTGGTCGGTGGGCAGCTTAGCCTTGAGCAAGTCATTGTTCAGTTACAAAGATTAGTGGCCAGCAAATGGAAATGGGATCCTGTGGAACATGAAGATGGCTCTTTTATTGTTATGTTTCCCTCCAAATCTGAGCTGCAACAATCCATTGCTTATGGGGGTACGGATGTCCGTGAAAATGGAGTCTCTACCGGGGTTCGTTTGCAGTTTGAGGAATGGCAAGAAAAAGAGGAGGGCTTCCTGCTGCCCAAGGTGTGGGTTCGTGTGAGGGGTATCCGAAAGAAGCTGAGAGAGTTCTTGAATTTATGGGCTATAGGCTTCATGCTTGGCTCTACTCAAACGGTGGATATGAAGAGTACTCGGCAAAATGATTTTGGGAGGATTCTTGTGGCAGTTTTGGACCCCAAATTAATTCCAACAAAACTTGATGTGGTCGTCGGAGACCACTACTTTGAACTGAAATTTGAGATTTGATGAAAATGGTGATGAAGTGGAAATGGATTTTATGGACAGCGAGGACAAGGGTAACACGGACATGGAGGAGGATTTTTCATGTGACAAATAAGGTGCGGACAGAGATCCTAAGAGGTCGTGGAATGACACTATGAATGGTGAGAATAATGGCAGTTCTTTTTCTAATAATGATGGGACTGCAAATATTTCTCACGGCAAAAGAGATGATGTTGTCAAGGCGGAAGTTAATCGTATTGTTAATCTGATACTTGATATGGCAGTGGATAACACACTTAATATGTGTGCCGACACAGTGCTTACTGAAAATGATGAGGAGGAAGTACTTTCCGAAGAGGAGAATGACATGTATGGTGTGATAGCTAATGCTGTTAGGAGGAGAGGGGGCCATGAGGATTCAGATTTTAGCTCCCACATGCAGGTTGGAGAAATGTTGTCCTTCAGCCTGATGGAAAATACGGTGGCATCTAACACTACCAGTGATGAGATCAATGATGTGCAAGCTGTTACACATGCTGCCACGGATGGTGGCACTTATTTTGCTGGTCAGGCTGAGCACCAAGGCGAGGAGCGCGTGGTGGCGAACATGGTTGCTGCACAAGGACAGGGGGCGATAATAAGAATGAGGCAGACGCTGAGCGCATTACGGCGGTGGCGACTATGGGGACGCATGAAGTTGCGGACTCAGCTCCACCCTGCTTGGAGCGTGATGTGCAGCGAGGATAGCTGCAGGTCGCTGCCACTCAGTGGGGTAAGGCGTCCGTGGTGCTGGATGCTGCAGTAGCTGCGGCAACCAATGCCGCGGTTGCAATCAAGGAGGCTTCGTCGATGCCGACTCGGTCCAGCCCACGGCTGGTCGGGTCAACTGATGAGCATACAATGGACAAGGCGATGAAAAGGATGGCGTGGAAAAATCTGGAACCAAATGGTAAAATTTCAGAACTATCCTTCCTTTCTTTTCCAAATCGTTTTGTTTCTTCTCGTACCAGCAACCTAGGTGTAGCCTTAGGAAATAATGAAAAATAAGTTTCAGATTCTATTGCTTCTTTGAAAACTTTAGAATTCAATAGAATTTCCTCTCGACAGTCTAGCAATGTTGAAGAAGTTGAAACTGATTCGGAAACGTCGGATAGGGAAGAGGATTTTGACATGGAAAACCTTACTCTAGGTCACTTATGTGGTGATTTAATGGAGGAGGTAATGGATGATGACGGCGATCACCTAAGTTGTGATTTTCAATCTGTCTTAAAAAAAGAAGTCAAAATCTGCATCAAGGAAAAAGAAAAATGCTAAAATTAGGATAGTAAATAAAAACAAAAATGGTTCAAAATGAGAGGCATTTTTTTTGGAATAGCAGAGGTCTTAGTGACTTGGCTAAATACCGGTTCCTTTCAGACACTTCTAGAGAGCAGAAGCTAGACTTCATTGCTCTCTTAGAAACCGGAAAGAAAGATTTCTCTCAAACTACTTTGAATAATATTTGTGGGGGTCAAAACTTCCTTTGGCACTGGTCCGAACCTCATGGTAGGTCAGGTGGCATCCTTCTTGAGATTAATTTGAAAGTTTTTTACATCGGTAGTATTGACGAAGGTGACTTTTATGTCAAGTTCCACCTAAGAAACAAGGCAGATGGCTTCAAATGGGTTCTAATAGCAGTTTATGAGGCTGCACAAGATGAATTAAAAGAAGCGTTCTTGGCTGAGTTAGTCCAAACATGCTCAAAAGAGACTTTGCCAGTTCTTGTCGGTGGGGATTTTAATATCATTAGAAACCCACACGAAAAGAACAATGATAGATACAACGACAGGTGGCCCTTTTTGTTTAATGCCGTCATAGATGGATTAGACTTAAGACAGCTAGAGCTATCCAATCGTAAATTTACATGGGCAAACTCTAGAGAGGTACCAACTTTTGAAAAACTAGACCGAATTTTAGTCAGCACGGAGTGGGAATCAAAATACCCCCTTTCAACTGTTCTAGCATTGAGTAGGGATATTTCAGACCACACTCCGCTGCTACTAAATTCTGGCAATGGCACCCATTGTGATACACAACCATTGTTCAGGTTTGAACTTGGGTGGCTGCTACGTGATGGTTTTTTCGAGTTGGTTGCCGGAGTTTGGAATAAAGAAAATAGGGGTGGGTCACCTTTACAAATATGGCAATTCAAAATTCAGAGACTTAGACAGTTTCTCAGAGGATGGGTTAAAAATATGAGTGGAACTTATAAAAAGGAAAAGGCAGAGATTATTAGAAAGGCGGAGGAATTAGAAAAAAAAAGCCGAGACTCAACTATTGAGTTGTAGCGAGCTGAATTTAAAACATTGTCTTAAAGAACGCCTGGCGCATTTACTTAGAGAAGAAGAACTAAAATGGTATCGACGAGCGAAGACAACTAAGTTGTTATTTGGGGATTGTAATACCAAATATTTTCAATTGGTAGCTAACGGAAAATATAGAAAGATAAGAATTTTTCAATTGGAACAGGAGAAGGGCCTTATTGAAGGTGATGAAAAGCTTAAAAGCTATATCACTAACTATTACAAGGAACTCTTTGGTGCCCTTGAAAAAATAATTTTAGCATGATGGAGAATATTAGGGATGATATCACACAAGTATCTGATACGGAGAATGACATTCTCACTAGTAATTTTACTGAAGAGGAGGTTAAGAAAGCCATTTTCCAAATGGAACATAATAAAGCGTCGGGACCAGATGGTTTCCCCGCTGAATTTTACCAAGTAATCTGGGAACTCATCAAAGGAGACATAATGGCTCTTTTCCATGAATTCCATAAGGGCGATCTACCCCTCTTTAGCCTTAATTTTGGTATTATTATCTTACTACCAAAGCAAAAGGAAGCAAAACAAATTCAACAATTTAGACCAATTTGTCTCCTCAATGTAAGTTTCAAAGTTTTTACCAAGGTCATGACAAATAGAGTGGCTCTAGTAGCACAAAAGGTGATTAAACCTTCCCAAATAGCTTTCATGACCGGTAGAAATATTATGGAGGGAGTGGTAATTTTGCATGAAACTATACATGAGATGCATAGGAAAAAATTGGATGGAGTCATTTTAAAGTTAGACTTTGAAAAGGCTTATGACAAAGTAAATTGAGGATGAAAGGCTTCTCACCGTTATAGTGCAAATGGATAGACCAAATTGTGAGAGGCCGTAGTGTTGCCATTAAGGTGAATGATGATATAGGACACTTTTTCAGTCCAAGAAAGGACTCCGTCAAGGGGATCCTCTCTCACCCATCCTTTTTAATCTCGTTGCTGATATGTTGGCAATTCTCATTGAAAGAGCAAAAAACAATGGAAGCTTTGGTGGGGTTATTCCTAATTTGGTGGATGAGGGACTCTCTATCCTTCAATATGCGGATGATACTATTTTTTTTATGGAACATAATTTGAACCAAGCCAAAAATCTTAAACTAGTGTTAAGTACTTTTGAGCAGCTATGCGGATGATACTATTTTTTTTAAGAATCAATTTCCATAAAAGTGAGCTTTTTTGTTATGGAAAGGCCAAAGATGTGGAGAGAGACTATGCTCAACTATTCGGTTGTACTACAGGCTCCACTCCTTTTAAATACTTAGGCATCCTTATGCACCCCAAAAAATTATCTAATAATGATTGGATAATTATTGAAGAGAAATTTCAGAAAAAGCTGAGTAGCTGGAAAGGAAAGCTCATGTCGGTTGGAGGGAGACTAGTTTTGATTAATTTAGTCTTGACTAGTCATGCTTTCCTTTTTTGAAGTCCCTAGGGGAGTACTGCAAAAATTGGATTACTATCGGTCTAGATTTTTCTGGCAATGTGACGAACACAAGAAAAAATATAGACTAAGTGGAGCATACTGTGCACACCCAAAAAGTTTGGTGGGCTAGGAATCCAAAATCTCAACGTCCAGAATAAATGTCTGTTAAGTAAATGGTTGTTCAAACTGATTAATGAGGAGGGTATTTGGCAAAGTCTTTTACGAAGGAAATACTTGTCAAACAAAACCTTAACTCAGGTCAAGAAACAGCCGGGAGACTCACATTTTTGGGCGGGCTTAAGGAAAGTAAAAAACAAGTTTTTGAAGTGTGGTTCTTTTTGCGCCCGTAGTGGTTTTGAAATTAGATTTTGGGAGGACATTTGGATCGGAGATAAACCACTTGGAATAGCTTACCCTTCTCTTTACAATATTGTAAGAAAAAAAGATGCTACTGTGGCACATGTTTTAAGCACCACACCGCTTAATATTTCTTTTCGAAGAGCTTTGGTGGGAAACAATATGGTGGCATGGCATGACCTTGTTTCTAAAGTAGTAATGGTTAATCTTATTAATGAGAAGGACATTTTTGTTTGGAATTTACATATGAGCGGCACCTTCTCAGTGCGCTCTATGTATAGGTCCTTTATGCAATGTGGAGTTGTCCCCCTTAAAAGTCCACTTTGAAAAGTGAAAGTACCACTGAAAATTAAAATCTTTCTTTGGTATCTTCATAGGGTGTCACTTTAAGAAAAGATAACATTGCAAAAAGAAATTGGCATGGTAGTCTTACTTGTTGCTGTTGTAGTTCTTTAGAGACTATACAACATTTATTCTTTGACTGCTATTTTGCTAGATTCTTATGGAATACCGTGCATATCACTTTTGGAATTCAACCCCCAACTAGCATCTCAGATATGTTTGGTTCTTGGCTACATGGTATTAAGCCGAAGCTTAGGAATCAAATTTTATTAGGTGCTGCAGCCTTTTGTTGGTCAATATGGTTGAATAGAAATGATATGGTATTCAACGATGCGAAAACTAACACCTTTCTGCAGGTAATTTTCAGAACAACTTATTGGATCCGTACATGGTTGTTGCTGCATAAGGAGGAGGAAGCAAAAGCGAATCTGAAAAATGGTTGCAGACTTTTGGAGACGGTGATCATGGAGATCTTTGCAAATTTTGGATGGAAGTTTAGGAATAGAATCGAAGCGTAGCATCGAGTTGTGTTCTTGTTATGTTTTTTTGAACTCTCTTTTAGGGGAGGCTTGAGCTTAAATGCTCCTTTCATGTAAAGAACGGCTTTATACATCTTCTCAAGGATGTAGCGGCTGGAACCATGTTTTCATTATCTAAAAAAAGTAAGTAACATGTAATTCGTCAAACACGGTGCCATCCGAATTTGACAAAATTAACCGGGGAAACGAACCAGGTCGATCGCCCACGGTTAGACAATTAATATTTTGTAATAATAATGTCTGAGTGTTGCTAGGCATGGGCCACGTGAATTTCGTACCGTTCCGGAGTTGTTAGCGAAAGCAACCCGTGATAATAATTTTCAACCAGTGGCGTGAAGCGTTGAACAAAATATTTAAGAACAGCAGTTGCATCTGGTACAAGCAGTTGAGGTATCAAACAGCCAGAATCAGACTAGCCCATAGGCGAGATTTCATGAAAGGGGAGATATGTCAGCAGTCTGTACTAGTCATCCGTGCATAGAAACTTTTGAACACAAACTACAGAGAACGCCCGTTACTTTTTAATCATAAAAAGATGATCGGTTCATGGTTACGTGAGTAACAAAACAATACATGCGTATCTTCATCAGTAGGAAGTTTCTGACGCCATAGCATAAGCACGTCGACCAACAGTTTTCCAGACTCGCGTGTTACTGCTGAGCACAGAGCATTTCCATGATCAAGACCGATAAGGTTTGACCCTCCACATGAGAATTAGAAATGCACATGCAAGACAGTGAGACGTAACCATATATCAATATCCTACACTGTAATGTAACACAGCGGAATCGGTCTCATTGGCTGATGTCTTGTCACGCCCTCTTTGACAGGATCAACACCCTCCTAAAAACCAAATTGACAATCGTTTTGTTTACAAAAACGAGCCAAAGTGTTGAAGTGTTATAGACCAACGCAAAGCGGGTTTCCCTCTACGGCACTTCTCTGCACCTTGCTCTGTTCTTGGCTTGTTGCCCATCTTGGCGGGCGGCAAAGCGAGTGGAACCATGGGGAGCCAGCAGAACGTGCTGAACCAGCTGGTGTCTTTCATCCTCGGCGCGTCCGCCGCGGCAGTTTTGCTGTTCTTCATCACCTCGGCAGGGCGAGGCGCGTGGTCTACGGGGATATCGAGCTGGGCCAATGGAACCGTGGAGTTTGTTGATCCCGTCCAAGAGGCTACTAGCCCAGCAAGGGAAGCCGCTGTTCACGCCGAGGAAAAGGTTAATTCATCAACCCGGTTCCAAATTTCAGATTGCAAAGTTGCTTAATTTTGCTGATTGTGTCTATATCCCTTTTTATTGCCTTGCTGCTCCTTGGTATCTGCATATCTGATTAGTTTTCTTGACCTTGTTGTTCCTTGACATCTGATTATTTTTCGTCCGTCGCGCAGGGGGTGACGGAGCCGGAGCAGGACGAGCTGGAGCAGCTGCTGCGCGCGGTGGCCGATGAGGACCGGACGGTGATCATGACGTCGGTGAACGAGGCGTGGGCGGCGCATGACTCGCTGCTGGACCTGTTCCTGGAGAGCTTCCGCATGGGCGAAGGGATCGCGCACTTCGCGGACCACCTCCTGGTCGTGGCCCTTGACGACGGCGCGCTCCGGCGGTGCCGCGCCGTGCACCCGCACTGCTACCTCCTCCCGGCGGCCACCGCCCGCAACCTCTCCGACGAGAAGGTGTTCATGAGCAAGGACTACATCGACCTGGTCTGGAGCAAGGTCCGGCTGCAGCAGAGGATCCTGGAGCTCGGATACAACTTCCTCTTCACGGTACGTCCCTTCCTTACCTACCTACGCGCAAACTAGTAGTTGGACTTGGAACAGTTCCCCAGAAACAGACCAACGAAAGCGAAACAAAATCAAATCCAGAAACTCTCAGCCCAGTCAAATGTGTGAACGAACATTCAAAAGCTTATTACGCGCTACGGTGAAAAATGACGACCAATGATCGATGGTGCAGGACGTGGACATCCTGTGGTTCCGCAACCCGTTCGAGCGGATGTCGGTGGCGGCGCACATGGTGACCTCGTCGGACTTCTACTTCGGCGAGCCCTACAGCCCCTTCAACCTGCCCAACACGGGCTTCCTGTACGCCAAGTCGAGCCGGCGCACGGTGGGCGCGTTCGAGGCGTGGCGCGGCGCGCGGGCGGCGTTCCCGGGGAAGCACGAGCAGCAGGTGCTGAACGAGATCAAGCACGAGCTGGTGGCCAAGCGCGGCCTGCGCATCCAGTTCCTGGACACGGAGCACAACGCCGGGTTCTGCAACAACACGCGCGACTTCAACACGCTCTACACCATGCACGCCAACTGCTGCGTGGGCCTCGGCGCCAAGCTCCACGACCTCCGCAACCTGCTGCAGGAGTGGCGCGCGTACAGGCAGATGGACGACGGCGAGCGGCGCAACGGCCCCGTGCGATGGAAGGTGCCCGGCATATGCATCCACTGAGCGATGCGTCGTGCGAGCGGCCAGCCTGCTGACCAACCCCAACTACGTGTGCGTCTTTATTGACCTTGTACATGTTTATTTACTGTGATGATCTGCACTTGTACTACAAAACGGAGAGAATGAAACAGCGTGCCCAGGTAATACAGATCGGTTCTTGTTCCTTGCCAGATATTATGTTCAGCGAGAAATGTAAATTGCCGTGGCTTGGTTTTACAATCTCGGTGGGATCATCCGAGATAACTTTGTACGCCACGTAAAACAGAGCATCTCCCAAGTAGGGCATTTTGGAGGTTGAGGTTAAACTAGAGAATTGTGTTTTTATTCTTTGAAATTAGTGCTAATACTTTCTCCAAAAATAACACTCGTAAGAGTTCTTTGTCATAGTGCATCAAGTATGGCAACGTAAATTCTCCTCGGTCCTCCACAGCGTACAATGTTGGATCGGCTCTAAGGTTAAGGTTCTTGCAGAGATGGAGATACTCTGGATTCTCTGACACATTTCTCTGTTGGACAGTTTCTTGGTTGGACAAATGAAATATGAAACAAAATCATATGAAATCAAGGTTATTCCTTAAAATATCTCAAAGATGGGGGTAAATTTGGACACTTTCATAAGAAATGAAGAGTGCTTTTAAAATTTTGTCATAGTTGGGGTGGGGTGGGGGTTGGGTGGGAGGGGGGGGGGGGGGGGGGGGCATGGCCCCTGCCAGGCCCCTTAGCTCCTTCCCTAAGGAAATCCACATCATTAGAAAGAAGTGAAATGCAATACAACAATTCATGTTTAAGGCATTCCTAAAAATAAGTAAACATAAGAGTCCAACTGTCATGAAAATATGTAAAACGAGGGATATAAACGCTGCTGCTTAACCAGGTGTGGGTGCCGGGGGGGGGGGGGGGGGGGTGTTGTTATGATGCTACAAAATGCTTCAAGTAGAGTACCAAATTTGCACATGCCCCGCAACACATAGCAAATGCATTGTCACATACCTATACTGCCCTAATAGGTTATGCTTCCTCTAGTTCAAACTATTTGACGTTTTGATCCAACAAATCCATTAGCCTTTGAAACCTCAACTAATTCTAACCTGAAGAAGGGAGTACCTCTCAATGCTATTTCTACACATGATTATTGCTCATTGACCCATTTTTTAACTGATTAAGCTGAATTTCAATCAACAAGATCCTCGTATTTCTTTACTGCGACATAACAGGTAATGAGGGCCTCTCAATTTATATCATACTAATTTGTTTCAAAATAATTGCAGTTTTGGATTTGATCAAAATCAAACTAAAAAATAAAACACTGCAAGCGAGCTAATTGAGGATATTAGAAGGTAATTACCACCTTCTTATTTCGTAAATCCAATTAGAACTCATATTTAAACGCTTCTAGAGTTGCAGTATATCCCATTGGATATTGCTGGTACGCTCTGCTATAAATCCACCCGGAAATGCAGTCTTATCTTATGCCTCATTCGCTAAATAAGAAAAATAAGAGTATGGCTGCCCGCGCATTTGCGCGGCTAGAGTTACTATACTATTTAAAATATTTTTATATTATTGTAAAAGTTTAACATAGTTTATTGTTATTATTTATTTTATACTCTACTCGTATATTTTTAAAAGATTAAAAAATTTCTCACCGTCCCTCAATTTGAGTGTGAGATGAGTCATCATTTATCTTGGATTGTGTTTTATCTAACAATGTATTTGATTTTATTTAGAAGTGAGGTCGGCTCAAACATGGCATGCTAAACAACTAACTTATGTCATGGTAGGAAAAAAGAATGTGTCGTGGTACAAATAATTTTTTCAAAGGAAATGTGTCATGCTAAAAATAAGATAATGTGTCATGCTAGCTAGACATATCGCGGTGTATTTTTATAACGGTGTATTTAGAAATTGAGATTAAGTGTTTATTGGATATATTTATTATTCCAAAATTTAGCTATTTTGGGCTCATAATGGTATGGTTGGTAAATTAAAAATAAGAATTAAGGATATTTTAAGCTATTTTTTATAATTCAAATTTAGTTTTTTTAGACTTGTAATGCATGTAGGGTAATTTAGAAATAGGTGTGAAGGGTATTTTTTATTTTATTTTATTATTCCGAATTTAGATATTTTTTGAATCATAATGGCATTGTGGGTAATTTAGAAATAGGTGCGAGGGGTATTTTTAGCTATTTTTTATTATTCCGATTTTAGCTATTTTATAAATATTTTTAGGGGGTTTTCTGACTAATTGTTTCATAATGGCAGTGGTGGGTAATTTTCTCTTCTTATTTTCTCGGATTAACGTGAGAACTTTTATAGCATTTTAGAGCGAACGTAGTGGCTCCGTTTCGTGGTCAATTATATATATAATAGTTAGATTACCTTCTTGTCTATCTTTTTTCTAGGCCCTGTTGCGTTACAAATTACCATGGACTTCCAGAAGGGCATTCTACGTTGTATCCTCTTCTTCCTCTTTGAGATGTCGCTCGCAGCTGCCCTTACTGTGCTCGTTGTATTCGCGCTTGCAAACATTGGGAGGTCGTCTGACATGCTGACGAAGGGCAACTACACCAAGATCGGAGTACAATCCCCGGAAGAGATATTGTACCCAAAGACCCTGATCAGGTAAAGATATGTGCTTATTGCTTAGTACCGTTTGTTTTCATTAGTTAGTTTAGCAGAATGGTGAGATCGATGAACTGTACTGGTTGCTACTCAGTCCGAATTCGCAGAACTGGCTGAGCTGCTGCCCAAGGTCGCCACCGACGACCGTACGGTGATCATCACGTCGGTGAACGAGGCGTTCGCGCGGCCCAACTCACTGCTCGGCGTCTTCCGCGAGAGCTTCAGGGCCGGCGAGGGCATCGAGCACCTCCTGAACCACGTCCTCGTCGACGCCGTGGACGCCAAGGCGTTTCTCCACTGCAAGGCCGTGCACCTGCACTGCTACCTCCTCGAGGTGAGGTCCATGAACCTGAGATTGGCCAACAACTACATGAGAAAGAAAGGCCTAAGTGTGGAGCTGGTCTGGACCAAGCTCGCTCTGCAGGAGCGCGTCCTCGAGCTCGGCTCAGGGCCGGCTCTATATTTTCGAGGGCCCTGGGCGAACTTGGCCTCAGGGCCCTTCAAGTTATGTAAATTTATTTCTTGTTGTCCACTCACAAAAGTATATACAATGGCAAAATCAATAAACACCGAAACATAAACAAACAATTAAAAATATTACTAACAGGTTCACGTCTCAACTACTTACTGAAATATTGGAACAGAAATTTTCACTTCTACAGTCATGTAACCTGGATTCAAATCAGGTACAACAGTAAATGGAAAGAACTTACATATAACACCTTTCGGTGATTTAATAAACAAATTTTATTGTTTCTGTTTAGCTTGCTTTGAGCACAAGGGCAAACGTTTTGGAGGCATCATGATTTAAGCAAACAAGAGTGCACGATCACCTGATATTAGAAAGGGGGCAACCAGAAAAAGGTGGATAAATAAAATGCATAAGAAAAAGGTGGATAAAACAAGAGTGCACGATCGCCTGAAGTGCCGAGGAGTCAGGCGAATGGAGCAGCCGCCGAACTGCCGAGTATACGTACGTAGGAGTGTAGGACTGTTGGTTGGGGCAATTGGGCTGCAGATAGTTGTTGGGCTTTAGAAAAAGTCTTTTTTTTTTCTCCTGAGGCTTTGGGCTTAGCTATATCAAGTATCAGACTGAATGGATGTATCAAAAATCTTGGGCCCCTTCCTGCCATGGGCCCTGGACCGTCGCACTCATCGTGTAATTTTTACATTTTGGCACTTTTCAGAAAATATTTTCACATATGGACCCCTGAGAAAAACATGTCCAGAAATGGATTCTTTTCTGAGCGCCATATGATTGGGCGCCGCAAGAATTGGCGCCCATCCCTGCCACGTCAGCTGGCTGGCACGCGCCCGCTCAGCTGACCTGGCAGGGCCGTGGGCGCCGAATATTTTGGCGCTCATATACTGAGCGCCGCGTCCTTTGGCGCCCACCTCCACGTCCCCTGGCTATGTGTAAGGATAGTATTTCATTTTTGTTACTTGTTCTTGTTGTGTGTTGTCGTATAACTGATATTTTGATTGCAATGGTAACGAAATAGAACCCGGCTTCATTGTCTTCATTAGGTTGAAATGGAAGTACATATGGAGATACATTGCAATGACATGTTCGGTACACATACAGACTAACCTATTTCTGCACCGCACTAATCCTGACATGTCTTAGGGAATTTGAAATGCGACAATGAACGATAGAAATGAAACAGTAGCCAGGTTTCCATGGAAAATCTAGTCCCATGGACTGTAGTTGGACTGTCCCCCAGATTGAGAGTACCCATAGTCATTGTACCTTTGGTCGTAAGTTGGAGGTTGCGGTGGTGGTGGTGGTGGAGGTTGTGGTGGTGGGACTTGACCTGATTTGTGGTGAGGGCATCTGCAATATGAATCAAAGCAATAGGGGGCATCAATGCTAATGACAAGTTCTTGGCTTTCACGTGGTGTTGTCGTCTCAAGTTCTTTCTCTAGGTCAAAGATGCGGTTCTGTAGGTAGCTAATGTACTCAACGGTTGTGTGAATCGGCTTAGGATCCACCCACAGCGTGAAGCCACAGTTGTCTCGGTCTTCATTATTCTGTAAAAAGAATGTTTGCAAATGATGAATTGAAATGAGAAAATTTAAAGATGACACTTATATCTTATAGACGGATGTGAACAAGTAAGAATAGAAACTTACATCTCCATTTGGGCATCTGAAGAAGCGGCGTCCTCCGTCGCACTGGCCGTCGAATAGTTGGACGACGCAGTCTAGGCCATGGCCGCATTTTGGCCATTTGAACTTTCTGTTGTCATACCTTCTAAGTGGATTGGTAACATAGTCGAAATCATCTTTCGACTCTACAGGGAACTGCTCAAGTGGTGGATCATATGTGAACGGTCCGTGCTCTCCATCCCAAACCCACTCTTCCGGTACGGAAGAGCTCCCCGCTCTCGCTCCTCTCCTTCCTCCTCTCCCTCCCCCTCTGTTAGCCATGGACGCGTTGCTCTGTCTGTTGCATTGTCGAGTGAAGTACCTCTATTTAACGAAAGGGAGAAGCACCGAGTTGAAAAGCTGAAGCTGCATGTCTGAAAAGAGATATGCATGCTTTGTGGCAGTCATGCATGCATTGCATTGAGGCAGTGATGCATGCAGTAGAGTCACTGTTCGCGCATGCATGCTCTATCAATGTCACCTTTCTTTTTTTGACTACATGGTCCTTGGATGCCCTGCGTGTTTCTCTGGATGCAGTGATTGTGACCCTGCCTGCAAAGTCATTGATTGCAAGTCATTGACGCAGTGATAAAAGGAGAAGAACACGCCATGGTTTTATCATTGAGAAGCATAGGATGCTCCGCGTTGTCTGATGCAATCATGGTGCGCTGCCTCCTTTTACTGTGGTCTTGTGTGGTCGTGCATGCGATGTCCTGTCTGGCACCGGAGTGTAGTGATTGATTGTGACCCTGCCTCCATTAGTTGCATACGCTGCCTGCCACCAGTGACAACTAATACCTACGCCTCCATCCACCACTACCTTCCAAACCACCAAATCTAAAGCTCGAACTTCTGAATTCATAACAATCTCAACATATGCTTGCCATTCCTCCTCACTACCCACTGGAGCCATTATCTTCATGCGTGGCCCATTCGACGAACCCACATCAATTCTTCCTTCAAAATCCAACTTAACACCCTCCTCAATCCATCCCAAACGTTGCCTCACTCGAGATGCAACAATACATAAAGTTGGGGTCTCAACAAAAAAAAACGCATCCTCTCTCATGCCAACAAAATCAACACTACCATCCTCAGTCCTCACAATTGAACCACCGTGGTGCACTCTCACACATTTAGCCATCTACATCCATTTCAACAAAAAAAAAAACATTTCTCAATTTAGCATTCTTCATATCAAATTAAACAAAAACAATGCCCTATCAATTTTTCTAATGCACAACATATCCTATTCATTTACAACTACCTCCTATCACCCTAAACCCTAAAATCAACAAACAAGCACCAAGAAACCTACATTTTTCACTAATTCAACCATACTAGCCTATGTCATTAACATGCCTACTAAGAATTCATTGCTACCAATGAAACCAAATACAACCGGAGCATCCAAACATCAATATATCAACCATATTACGCTTACAATTGCAAATCTAACAAAGAAACCAATTAAATTGGCCAATTTCATCCTCAAACCCTAGGGTTAGGGTTACACGAAATTAGAGAGATATAAGCATTTCTATTGGACGAAATTCAAGGAGGCGGAGGAGATTACCTTGGGGAACCGATTTCTCCGAAAGATTTGGCCTCAAAGCATGCTAAATTGCGGGATTTGGAGGAGGGGATGGAATGGGGGGGAGAGAGAGAGAGGCGCCCGGCCTCTGTGTTCTTCAGAGAGTGAGGGAAGGGAGAAGAGAGGAAGGGAGAAGAGAGCCCGCGGGCGTTTTGTGCCCGGGGATGGGCGCCAAAGGATGCGGCGCTCACCCCCTGAGCGTCAAAGGATCTGGCGCTCACCCTCTGCCAGCTCACCAAAACGGTCGCGTGCCGGCCAGCTGACATGGCAGAGGTGAGCGCCAATATGTTCGGCGCCCACATGTTAGACCTGAGCGCCAAATAACACGGCGCTCAGAAAAGGGTCCATTATTGGACATATTTTCTCTAGAGGTCTATTTGTGAAAAACTTTTTTAAAAAGGGCCAAATTGTAAAAATTACACTCTCGCCATGCCCCAGAGCCGGGCCTGGCTCGGCTACAACTTCCTCTTCACGGGGTTCTACCAAGGTTTACTTTAGCACGGTAAACCAGACCGGTTTTCGCGAAAACCGGAAAAACCAGTCCGGTCCGGTCCGGTCCGGTTTACCCGATAGTCCGGTTTTTCATTTTAAATTTCAAAAAAAATTGAAAATTTGAAATATTTTGAAACAAAAGAATGTAAAAAAACTAGATCGAATTTGCAGTCCAATGGTGGAAACCATTCACGTAGATTCGATCGTTTCATGTGCCTAAAAAATCGCAAAAGTTTCTGAGTACAACAAGGAAGAAAAAAAAGAACAAAAAACCCTTTTTATGAACCAGCAACCTTCCTTGATTTTTTTGAGAGATAAAACGATCGAATATACGTGTTTCGTTTCCACCATTGGTCTTCAAATTGCATCTAGTTTTTTTTACATATTTTTTGTTTCATTTTTTGCAACTTTTCAATTTTTTGCATTTTTCAGCTTTTTTTTTTGCATTTATTCCGATTTTTCAATCTGTACCGGTTTCTCATTTTTTGATCCGGTTTACCGGAAATACCGACCGGTTTACCGGTAATCCGGTCCGGTTTCCCGAAGATCTCGTCAATTTTCGGTTCAAATTTCGGCAAATGCGTTTCGGTCCGGTTTTCGTCCGGTTTTTCCGGTTTTTCGAAAAACCGGACCTACTGGTGGGCTCCGGTTTTAGCGAGACATTCGGTAATTCAAACCTTGGGTTCTACCACGTGAAGGCGACGAGCCGGACCGTCGAGAAGCTGCGGCGGTGGCGCGCGGCGCGGGCGAGGTTCCCTCCGGACCACGAGCAGACCGTCTTCAACCACGTCAAGCGCGGGCTCGCCGCCGTGCTGGGCGCGCGCATGCATCCAGTCCCTCGACACGGGCGCGCTTCGGCGGATTCTGCCAGTTCTTCCGCAATGACATCCGCGGCGTGCACGATGCACGCCAACTGCTGCGTCGGGCTCGGGAACAAGCTGCACGACCTGAGGGAGGTGCTCGCGCAGTGGAGGAACTACACCAACCTCACACCGCAGGAGAAGAAGAGCCGGGGGTTTACGTGGAAGGTTCCGGCCAAGTGCGGGACTCATCCGGACTAAAGGAAACCGTGAACCACCGAAGAATGTAAAACCACTTTTAGTATTATTTTTTACGATACATGCCATTAATTATTCCTTCTTGATCGGAGAGATGAAGTCTGTGGCGCTCAATGTTTCGTGGGAAGGAGACGGGGCAAAAATTCAACTTGGAAGGTTAGTTTCCATGTGAGCCTGAAACATTTTTTTTTTGTCACAAAGGTACGGAGGGCAAAGCGCCAACGGGATTCAATCGTGTAACCCGATGAATACTCAAAGGCAACAGTCTGTCTGGTGATGCGCACCTGAAAAACAAGCATGCACTCAAAGGCGAGTCTCGCGTCGTCTCGCATGTTACCGGCACATGCAAACTTGCTTCGCGCGCGCCAGGCCCGGCCGCCGCCGGAAATCGTCCCCTGCTTTGTGATCAGGTGCTTAAGTACTGGAGACTAAGCATATCGACGCAGTTTTGGTTCCATCTCGTTCTCCACCTACCGTCTCCCATCTCTACTGATGTTCTGTTCTTGGTGACAATCAGTCACCGAGAGGATCGACATGGCAAGCCAGGGCAAGCAGAACGGCCTCAACCATTTGGGTTCGTTCCTCCTCGGGGCTCTCCTGCCCACGCTGTTGTTGTTATTTCTGGCCTCCGACAGGGTGGGTGACCGTTTGTCGAGCTTTGGGAATGGGTACCTGTTGAAGAGCTCGGCTCAAGAGCAGGCCAATCTCACAGCAATCGATGGTTCAGCTCCTGCTGGACAAGAAGAGGTTAGCTTCTTGACTCGTGTTTTCTTTGCCGATCTCCCGGTTTCGCGGCAAAGGTTATTGGGCCGTCACCGTTCGTATGGGCTTAGACATTCCTGCCCAGCGGCTTGTCTAACTTTCGTGTGTGCAGGACAAGTTCCCCGGCCTGGCCGAGCTGCTGCCGCAGGTGGCCACGGAGGACGGGACGGTGATCATCACGTCGGTGAACGAGGCGTGGGCGCGGCCCGACTCGCTGCTGGACCTCTTCCGCGAGAGCTTCCGGAACGGCGAAGGCATCGCCCACTTGCTGAACCACACCCTCATCGTCGCCGTCGACGCCGCCGGCTTCGACCGCTGCCGAGCCGTGCACCCTTACTGCTACCTCCTCGAGGTCAGGACTGCCAACGTCAGCGGCGCCAACGGGTTCCTCACCGAGGGCTACCTCGAGCTCGTCTGGACCAAGCTCTCGCTCCAGCAGCGCGTCCTCGAGCTCGGCTACAACTACCTCTTCACCGTGCGCATAACCAAATTATTCAGCTATACATTTATCTATCTATATCTAGTAGCTCATGATTCTGATCGATCGATCAACGCTTGCGCAAGGATGTGGACGTGATGTGGCTGCGCGACCCATTCCGTCACGTCAACCTGTACGCGGACGTGACCATGTCGACGGACCATTTCGTGGGCGACCCGGAGTCCCTGAAAAACTGGCCCAACACCGGCTTCTTCTACGTCAAGTCCACGAACCGGACGGTGGAGATGCTGCGGTACTGGCGGGCGGCGCGGTCGCGGTTCCCGCCGCACCACGACCAAAAGATCTTCGACAACATCAAGGGCGAGCTCGTCGGCAAGCTGGGCGTCCGGATCGAGTTCCTCGACACGGCGCTCTTCCGCAGCTTCTGCGAGTTCCACGGCGGCGAGATGGGGCCCCGGATGTGCACCATCCACGCCAACTGCTGCTTCGGGCTGGAGAACAAGGTGCACGACCTCAAGAACGTGGTCGCGGACTGGAAGAATTACACCAGCCTGTCGCCGGCGGAGAAAAGGAGCGGGAAGGTCAAGTTGAAGTGGAGATTCCCTGCCAAATGTAAGGAGTCACTGAGACGGCACTGACGAGGAATGAGATCGGCCAAATTATAGTAGGTCAGAGACCATTGCTCTTGATCATAATAAGAAAAATAATTTTTTGAGTAGTGTAATAAAGCAGTTGGATTTTCCGTGCAGTTGTGCACCATGCTTCTAGGTTACGACGAGTATAAGCAGTTCAGCACACATGTGGAGAAAAAATTATGACACCTAAATGTCAGCGGAGCGTTGCCAACTTTTCCAACGTCTAGATTCGTTTAGGTACTTCGCTGCGTCGTTAACAGGGTGCCGTGGCACAGTAAGCTAGTCCAAACTCCAAACCGAAGCTTCTGGCTAGTTGTACCCAATCGATCGAAAAGTCTTCGAATTTGTTTAAACTACCACGTACGTAATTTGATAGCGATTGTTGACGAGTAAAGCCCGGCCACGATCCCCGAATCAGCACTCAAAGGCAAGAGCGCTAGCTCCTGATGTTGCGCCGGTTCTTCTTACCTTGGGCTGTAGTAGTACACGGGTAAAGAAAATAATTCACACAGCCGTGCACATACGTCGCTGGCTGCGTCTCGAGCGTCAAACCGTAGCGTAGTCCGGTAGGCGCTGGTCCTATTGGCTGATCTATCCAACGTTAGTTCTTCTTTGTTTACACAGAAGTCCAAAACACGACTCGATCAAGCTGCCTGCTTAAGTAGACATCAATGGAACAGGAGTACTTGTCCTATGCGCGCATCTTCTCTCCAGTCCATGTAGAGGAGAGCCTTGCGTTTGCACTTGAGGTTTCGGATTGGAGCAAACATGGGGCTGGGGTTCGGAGGGAAGGAAGGCAGCCACGTGGTGTCCTTCCTCCTCGGCGCGGCGCTGCCCACCGCCCTCCTCTTCTTCCTCGCGTCCGACAGGCTCGGCGAGGGCCTGTCCAGCATCTCCGTGAGCTGGAGAAATGGAACCGTGCTGCCGCTGGCTGGCGCACCAGCCCAGAAGCCTACTAATCTCACCGGAGAGGGTGCCGCTCCCACTCCAGATCAAGAGGTAACAATCAAGGTTGACTAGTAACTATTAAACTCCAAAAGATACACCGAGCAATCTTCTTTTCGCACATGTCGATCGGCACGTACGTGTGTGAGTTACATACTTAACATCATGCGAGTTACATTCTTCCATGGAGAGTTGATCATATGCATCAGTGACTCTGTTGCACTTGCACAATCATTCCACGAATAACGCATTTCAAAGTATCATTGATTCACAAAGGAAAATTTCTATTTTACTCCCCAAAATAATTCACTTTGTTTATTTCTCAGCACACAAGTTGAGTTGGAAGGCCAAATTTAAGAGCTGATAGCTCACCCAATGCTAAAATAAAGATAACATATTTTTTTATATCATTTGCATATATGTTCATTAATTGTTATTAAACTACGTACATAGTATAAAAATAACATGTTATAATTATTTTACACCAGTTATTTTGTGAGCTATCATTGTACAAATGTTGACCATCAAATTCAACATGTATGTTTTCCCGATCGAGAAATAAAAAAACAAAAGGAGAGGATATTATATGGGCTTGAATTGTTCGCGGGAGGGAGGAGTGAGAGTAAATTGAATCATGAATTTGTTTAGTGGTGAAGTGGGCAAAAATCAGTTGTTTAGAGGAGTGAAATGGACTTTTTCATCTACACAAAAACAGGTTGGATTTGCGGGCCTCGCTGAGCTGCTTCCCAAGGTGGCCATGGAGGACAGGACCGTGATCATCACGTCGGTGAACGAAGCGTGGGCCCGGAACAACTCCCTGCTCGACCTCTACCTGGAGAGCTTCAAGAACGGCGAGGACATAGCGCCGCTCCTGAACCACGTCCTCGTGGTCGCGCTCGACCCCGCCGGGTTCGAGCACTGCAAGGCCAAGCACCCGCACTGTTACCTCCTCGTCAATGTGACATCTGCGAACCTGGGCTCCGCCAAGAGGTACATGTCGAGAGATTACCTGGAGCTGGTCTGGACCAAGCTCACTTTTCAGCAGCGCGTCCTGGAGCTGGGCTACAACTTTCTCTTCACGGTAAAAGATCATGCAAAAAACCTTTAAATTTTGAACCACCTGCAAATTGTTACTAATTCGATCTGCTCTGATGAACTAATGCACTTGTTTCCAGGACGCCGATATGATACTGTTTCGCAACCCGTTGAGGCACATCCCGGTGTACGCGGACATGAGCTGCTCGTCCGACGACTTCAAGCCGACGCGCAAGCCGCTGGACAACCCGCTCAACACGGGGCTGTACTACATGAAGTCGACGAACCGGACGATCGCGATGGTCAGGTACTGGCGCGCGGCGCGGGCGAGGTTCCCGGGCCGGCACGACCAGCAGGTGTTCGTGGCCATCAAGCGGGAGCTCATCCGCGACCTCAACGTCACCATCGAGCCGCTCGAGACGGTCTACTTCGGCGGCTTCTGCGAGTACCACGACGACCCGGAGAGGATCTGCACCATGCACGCCGACTGCTGCATCGGGCTCGAGACCAAGGTGCACGACCTCAAGGACATCGCCGCGGACTGGAAGAACTACACGAGCATGGCGCCGCAGGAGAGGAGGAAGGGGAACTTCACCTGGACGGTCCCGGTCAGTTGCCGGAGGACGACGAGGTGGCGTAAACCCTGAGATAGTGAAGCTAACGCATATACATAAGAGCACGGTAATCGCAGCAACTCGCAAGGATGGGTTGCTACTTTGGTACACTTCTAACTATGAGCTCATAGTGGTCTTTCGAAAAAACTATGAGCTCATAGTATATGAAGTTATGTAATAGTACGAGATTTAACACTATATGGCGTTCATCAGAGGCCAAAAATACTATCAGTTGAGGTCTAGTTGGCCAGTTGCTCATAGTACTTCGAAGAAATCAGACATATGACTACAAAGGGTTAGTCTTATTTGTCCTGAACTGTACAATCGTACTACTTTATTACGCTGAAGCTCTCTGCTGCTAGTATTATTTTCTCGGGAATATATAAATGATTTTCTATCTTATTAGTGCAAAATGTCTATATCAAATCTCCCCTTTTTTGAGGTAATATATTAAATATCCTCTTGAACAAACATTATATCGATATACTAACCTGCTAAGATTTAACCAACATAATCAATGTTATTAAGACAGCGGTGCTAGATGCATTCCGCCACCACTTCTGAAGTCACTAAGACAGCAGCGCTTCCATGAATGTTATTAAGACAGCAGCGCTTCCGTGAATGTTATTAAGACAGCAGCGCTTCCATGAATCATTGTAGCACGTCAGCAACTGAAGATTTTTAACTTATGAAGTCATATTAAAAGTCAGAACAGAGTACGTAGCTGAGGGGGGGAACATCTCATTGGGAGGCAACTGGGTCATATTAAAAGACGCGTGCCAGCATGCCCTGCAGTACATGTATGAAGATTTCAGGCATGGATATACATGTCTGTCCCGTTATGGCTCTCCACCTTGGTGAAATGACGTTATGACGGAGTCATAGCCTCAGTTTGACCATGTTCAATATTTGGTTTGGCCCTTTGACGTCAAGAACCATGCTTCCCTCGTGTCAAAATCCAACAAGGTAGAAAGGAAACGAGGTACTTCCTGTGCACCTACAGAGCAAGGTAGTATTACACTTTCATGATTTCATTACAAATAAATGTAGGATATTACACCAAAACATTCAATGGAGGTAACTAAGAAACTAACTGTACTGACAGAAAGTTTTCAGTTTCTTAGAGTTATTTCAAGTCTTTTTTTTTCCCCAAGTGTAAAAATCGATAATCGGAAGTCTGGAAAACCATGTGGGCATCAATGGTTGACCGGGAAAGCTGGCATTGCAGTGGTAGCTGAGCTGGTCTAACCTTTGGTTCACGGGTCAGAATTGCCCAGCGGTGCATGTGGTGCACAAGAATGCACATGCGTACGGGCAAACCGTACTGCTTAACAAGTCTTATTGGCTAACTGCTATTTTTTTCTTGATTTAATTAACTACTACGGGTTAGTTGTGTGACAACAGGTCTATACGACCGTCGACCAGCGAAGAGATCAAAGGTTTCTGGCGTGTACGTATGTAGAGGCAGGCCAATGGATCGGAACAGAAGCCGCTGATAAGTCATAACTAGCTATATCGTTGCCGCGTTGCAGCTTCGGTTCGGAGACAGACATGGGGTGCGGAGGCAAGGAGGGCAGCCACCTGGTGTCCTTCCTCCTCGGCGCGGCTCTGCCCACCGCCTTCCTCTTCTTCCTCGCATCCGACCGGCTCGGCGAGGGCTTGTCCAAAATCGCCATAAGCTGGGGGAACGCAACCATGCCGCCGGCTGGGCCGGCTCCGGTGACTCACGCTCATGATCACGATCGGGTACAAACATGCATATGATGCGTTGTTTGTGGCATCATCGTGTGCGTGTTATGTGCTGCATGCATATGCATGATCTTAACTCTTGGAATTCACATGCAGATCGGATTCGACGGCCTGGCTGAGCTGCTCCCGAAAGTGGCCATGGAGGACAGGACGGTGATCCTGACGATGGTGAACGAAGCATGGGCGCAGCCCAACTCGTTGCTCGACATCTTCCGCGAGAGCTTCAAGAACGGCGAGGACATAGCGCACCTGCTCAACCACGTCCTGGTCATCGCCGTGGACGCCGCCGGGTTCAAGGACTGCAAGGCCGTCCACCCGCACTGCTACCTCCTCGAGCTGAAATCCGCGAACCTGAGCTCTCCCGAGATGTTCATGAGCAAGGAATTCGTGGACCTGGTTTGGCTCAAGGTCACGTTCCAGCAGCGCATCCTGGAGCTCGGCTACAACTTCCTCTTCTCGGTAAAATAAGATCGATGATGTTCAAAACTTGCAGCGAAAACGAACGATCGTTATATTAATTATTGATCGCTTTGCAGGACACGGATATCTTATGGTTTCGCGATCCGTTCCGGCACATTACCCTTTACGCGGACATGACCATCTCGACCGACTACTTCAGGCCACCTACGCCTTATCCCCTGGACAAGACACTCAACACCGGGTTCTACTACATGAAGTCGACGAACCGGAGCATCGAGATGATCAAGTACTGGCATGCTGCGAGGGAACGGTTCCCCGGCAACAACGAGCAGGGGGTGTTCAACAACATCAAGAACGAGCTCGTCGACAAGGTCCAGGCCAGGATCGTGGCGCTCGACACGGCCTACTTCGGCGGGTTTTGCGAGTACAGCAACGACCTGAGCAGAATCTGCACCATACACGCTAACTGCTGCATCGGGCTGGAGAACAAGGTGCCGGACCTCAAGGATAAAGCCGCGGAATGGAAAAACTACACCGACATGACGCCGGAGGAGAGGAAGAAGGGGGGTTTCAAGTGGACGACCCCGGACAGGTGCTGGAAGACGATCGGGTGGCGTTCATAAACTCTTGGATCGATGTATTGTAAAGTGGCAACCTCAACTTCTTCTCGAGAGGTCCTTCCATTGCTACAAATCAGTAAGATGAACGATGAACATTTTACCGCATGCATGTATAGGTTTTTTTTTTTTCTGAGGCTCATGATGTTGCTACATTCTTTTCTGAAAAAAAGGTGCTGATCTTACATTCTGTTCAAATGTGTTTGCCTAGCTTCCTCATGCTTGAACAGCAAATAAGTTTCTCACCTTATTATCACCTTGCGTTTGCTGAGCCCGTTCTTTAGCTATTCGTTGACCAGCATGCGACTTGGTCTGTTAGTGATCTGTTCTTAATTTATTCGCAGTGATCAATATGCGCCCTTATCACATATCATGTGCTGTTCAGTGGACACAATGCTTTTTTCCCCCAATTTGTTTCCACTACCACTACCAGAAATCAGCTTTTTACCGAGTGCCGAAAGATTTGCCGAGTGTCTTTTTTCGGGCACTCGGCAAAAGCAAGCTTTGCTGAGTGTCAAATAAAAAACACTCGGCAAAAGTATGACACTCAGCAAAAGCCCTCTTTCCCGAGTGCCCGAAGCGACAAGCACTCGGCAAAGGTTTAGCGCAATAAGACTTTCGCCGAGTGTCTGGGCATGTCGACACTCGGCAAAAGTCCCAGTCCCACCCTAGACTGCGACGGCGGCGGTTGTATTGACGGCGCTTGGACATTTGCCGAGTGTCCGCCGTCGGACACTTGGCAAAATATTTTTTTTTTAATATTTTGATAACCAAAATTTTGTTCATGCCTAAATACACCTCATTGTACTTCGTGTTGGAATTTGGTACATTTTACTATCCGTTTGCTAAATTTAGTAACTTATTTTCTTTAATTATATTTTTTAGTGACAAAATAAATTGAACTTCAACTCATTCGAATAATGGAATTGAGTGAGTGAGAAAATGATATTCGTGTCAATGAGTTTAACGTCAGGCCGTATGCCAAAAATGAAACGAATTTTCGCACATCTTGTTCATAAAATATGAAAACGAGCGTATGCCCATTTTTTAAAAAATTTAATAAATTACAAATAACATCAAAAAATCGTGCGATTTGTCGGGATGTCATGATATCACACGGGGATGTTGTGATAAATAGTAGATAAAGTTTCGTGTAAGTTGTCACGTACGTTGTTTACAAAACGGACAATCTCCGAGCAAGTGACATAGAGTTTAGAGAGTGACACTAAGATAAGTAATCACGTGATTTTTTGAATTTGAATTTGAGTTCAAACATATTTTTAATGGGTAATAGAGCATCTAAAAAGTGTCATGTCAAAATGTTATGATTTTTTGAATTTGTTTGATATTTTTTAATTTTTTTTAAGCCGGTCATGAATAATATATGCCGAGTGTACCTCAAATGCACTCGGCAAAAATTGGTTTTGCTGAGTGCCCCGTGCGCGCGCACTCGGCAAATGTTGATTTTTTTTTCGAGTGTAAAAAAAAAAACACTCAGGAAAAATAGACACTCAGGAAAAA
This sequence comes from Eragrostis curvula, assembly GCA_007726485.1. NCBI lineage: Eukaryota > Viridiplantae > Streptophyta > Magnoliopsida > Poales > Poaceae > Eragrostis > Eragrostis curvula. The sequence continues at coordinate 20,973,564 of RWGY01000009.1, read as the reverse complement.
TACTTTTGCCGAGTGCCGTGAATCTTGGCACTCAGCAAAAGTGCCACCTTTTGCCGTGTGCTTTGCATCTGAGCACACGGCGAAAGGGGGGGGGGGGGGGGGGTGGCCTGGGACTTAGCCGCGTCGATCTGCTCTCTTCCTAATTCACTCCAGCTCGTCTCTCTCTCAGCTGAGCCCGGCCGTTGCTGCGCCGCCGACCTCGCCCCCGACCTCGCCGCCTCCGGCCCGCCCCCGACCTCGCCCCCGGCCGCGGCCCCCGGCCTCGCACCCGGCCCTCCTCCCGGCGTCGCCCCTGGCCCTGGCCCCGGCCCCCGGCGGCATCCCCGGCACCCCGGCCCCCGGCCCCCGGACCCCGGCACCCCGCACACGCGCAGACGGCGGCGGCCCCGGCCCCCGGCCCCTCCTCCGGCCGCGTCACCGGCCCCTGGCCCGGCCGCGCCCCCGGCTCGACCTCCCAGCCTCGCCGCCCGGCCTCCTCCCCGTCCTCCTCTCCAGCCAGCCCCGGCGAGCCCCGGCCTTCTCTCCGGCGTGCTGCCTGCAGTCTTCCCCGGCGTCTTCCCCGGCCTGCCGCCCCCAGCCAGCCGCCCCCAGTCTTCCCCGGCGACGACCCCCGGCGCCCCTGCTGCCCTCCCGCCCGACGTCCCCTGCTGCTCCACGGTGAGTTTCTTTTTTTTTTCCTTTTTATTCTATTTTTGTGATGCACGCTATTGAATCAATTTTGTGATGCACGTTAGGATTGACAATGTGAATCAATAGCATTTGGGAACGCTATTGACAATGTGAATCAATTTGGTTTCAAAAGATGAATTCGAAACTAGGAATTGTGAAGTGTAAATCAATTTGATTCTTCAACTTAGCTCACAGGCTGCTGCAGTACTTGTACTTTGATATGCATACAACAACTCGTGTCATTGTGAAATAGAATTCATTGTGAAATATAATTTGAAACGAAGAATTCGACAATAGAAATTTTGAATGTCATTGTGAAATAGAATTCATTGTGAAATGAATTTGCTTGGAAACGAAGAATTGTAGATAGAAATAGCTGTCATTTCCAAGCTATATGTGTTGTGGTTGTCGGCCATCGTGCTGTTGGTTTTTTGCAGGTATTGGAAACCTCACCATGTAGGGGAGGTGCTGACGAAATTTAGAATTGACATTGTTATGCTTTTTTTTTTTTCAGGTAGAGGCTGTTGCACCATCTTCCACTCTTTCTTGAGTCGGCACTTTGCAGGATAGCAAGGTGAGACATAAAAGACCCCTCTTTCCAATTCATGTCGGTAGGTCATGCGAAACCTAATTAGGCGTCTCCCGCTCGAAAGAGATACGGTTGAAAATATGCAATTCTTTGCATATTTATAGCCGTATCTGTTTCGAATTGTCCATTTTTTTTGACAGCCCGAGGATGTGTAGATGGGTTAGTTTTCGTGCTCTATTCCTATCTGAGACAGAGTTTCGATACCATCTCCCAGTTGTTCTCTGGATACACAATCTCCTTTTTAGGACGTGTATTTGGAGAACAGCGGGGAGGTGCTGTCGAAATTCTGTCTCGGATAAGAATAGAGCATGAAAACTAACCTTATCTACACATACTCGGGTGTGATTAGGATCTATCTTTACCTATTAGACTGTATAAGTGAACGGTAGATGCAATATATTTATCTATTACTCGGTGATATGTTAGAGGATGGATGACCGTGAGTGGATGTACACGGGCCGCCAAAGTCAGAGTTCGTGGACTAAAGAATGGATTAAAAAGACTCAAGTTTTCATGAACCAAGCATTTGCCAATGTTCAAGGGTCGCATCCTCAGACTTTTTGTCCATGTAGTGAATGTGAAAACCGTAAGAAGCAAACAAAGACAGATATGGGTAAACATCTCATAAAGTATGGATTCATGGAAAACTACAAACGGTGGACCAGTCATGGTGAGGCCAATCGTGTGCGACACGAGGTCATTAGACCACGCATCGATGGGGCTTTTGACGAGGATGCCGGGGTAGCATACGTGTTGAATGACTATGCAGAGGCACACAACTTTGAGGAAGGCCACAGGGAGGAGGAGCCGGAGCCGCCAGAGCCAACTGCAAAGGCGTATTATGATATGTTGGATTCGGCACAGCGGCCCCTTCACGGGCATACCAATGTTTCTCAACTGGATGCCATTGCGCGTCTGATGGCCGTAAAGTCCCAGTTTAGCCTGAGTCACGGCGCAGGTGCAGGCGCAGGTGCAGTCGCAGTTGCAGGCGCAGACACAGGAGATGTTCTCCTACTTTCAAGCTCAATTCGCGGCGATAGGTCACCTATTGCCGACACCTCCGATGTGGGCTCCTCGTCCTCCCATTTCTTCTCCGGTGAGTGTATTGTCAACCTTACACAACCTTAGACAACTTAGAAACATAGACAAACTTAGAGAATTAGAAAACCTAGAGACTTAGAAAATTTAGAGTTGTGCTATACATATTGAATCACAAATGTTATGTCTTCTTTTGTGCAGCCGATGCCTGGGTCAGCGGGGTCGAATGCTGGGGCTGGGGTTGGGGCGGGAGACGTGGATCTATCGGCAGCTCGCAATCTTTTTTCACAAGCACCTTCACCCTTTGATCCATAGTTTGTGTTTTATGGACTATATGTGTGGCTTGTTTGTGGTTGCGGATTATTTATGGACTTGTAAGCGTTTGTGGACTATTTGTGCACTTATGACCGTCTGTGGACTATTTGTGGACTTGTGAACACTTTGTGGACTACATATGGACTAAATGTGTATTAATTGTTGGATTGTGGACAATTTGAGGATTTGGATGTGATATGGATGTGAAATGGATGCATATTGTCATATATATGTATAATGCTTGTGTGTTTTTTGAAAGGATTTGCGAAAAAACAAATAAAACATGTTCTGAACAAACATTTTTGCCGAGTGTATTTGTACTAACACTCGGCAAAAGTGGGGACCTTTGCCGAGTGTATTTGTAATTACACTCGGCAAAGGTTGGGACTTTTGCCGAGTGTTAGTGCAAATACACTCGGCAAAGGTCCCCACTTTTGCCGAGTGTATTTGTAATTACACTCGGCAAAAGTCCCCACTTTTGCCGAGTTTATTTTTTGACACTCGGCAAAAGCTTTGCCGAGTGCCCGATAAAAGACACTCGGCAAAAGTGGTCTTCGCCGTGTATGGACTCGCCGAGTGGGCTTCGCCGAGTGCTACACTCGGCAAAACTTTTACCGAGTGTAATCTGGCATTTGCCGAGTGCTGCAGACACTCGGCAAAAAGGGCCATCCTGGTAGTGTACTTCAACACTGATCATTTTTTTTCAGTTCTTCCCGCAAGTTTGTTAAATCATGTTAGCCATCTATCTCCGCTAAGAAAATTTAAAACGAATCTCTACCACACTATAGTAAGTCATCAGCACAACACAAAATTAGGTTTTGAGACGTCAGAAGCGTACAGTAACCTCCAAAGACTTGCAGCTAGTGCTATCCATGTAAAACCATACTCGGACTCTCTCCAACTAATCTTATCATATTCAAGGGGTTATATAGTAGTACATGTTTATTCAGGTATCCAAGTCAAATTTGTAAAAAAGGTATCAAAGTCAAACTGTGTTAAGCCACTCCAGAAGCACCAAATTCAAATTAATATGTTGAGTGGCTCGATATGCTATATCGGTAATAATTGTCTGTCATGACAACTCCTTTAAACAATGCTTAACGATGAACTTTTTTTGAGATCAATGCTTAACGATGATAAGGATTAAGGAGATCATTTAAACAACATGACCTTGAGGGCCCGAATTCCGGCTCATTTCACCTGAGCAGGCCAAGAATATGAGCCCACTCACGTGGAATGGGCCAGAATTTAGAACATAAGCCTATGTTTTCACTGACATTGTATTAAGGCGGGACCCACCGAAACCTGGCCGGCGCGGGACCCACACTAACACAGCCCTCAAAGGGAGCGTGGGGGCCATCTGCAACCATTGCACATGGAGGTGGGCATGTTTATTCAACGGTGCAGCACTCATGAATCGAGCCTAGGCGGTCAGCTCCACAACCAATGGACTTTGCCATTGCGCTACGCGCGCCTTTGCCCCAAAAGAAAAAAGACAGAAAGAAATGACCACGAGGCGTTAGAGTGGATAATCAAGTGCACAGTAGTGATAAACTATGAATGAAATTTCTTCTACAAATAAATAAAATAAAATAAACTGACAATATGCACCATTTTTGTCGCCTGATAACCAACTTATGATCAGTGTCACGGAAGATGCCATGGAAATTAATTCTATCGCGGAGATAAATATATGGTGCAAAGAGCTAGCAGAACCTTAGCTCTTTATGAATTCATGACATACAAATGTCTGAACATTTGAGGTACACAAAGCAAGTGGCCTTATACCAAGGTTGCAAATAGCGGGCTATAGAGTTTAGCGGTACGTTTTCAGAAAAGCTATAGAAGCTATAGCGCAGCTATAGCGGCGGCTAATCACAAAAAAAAAGCTATAGCGGCGGCTATTGCCAATAACAGTTTGCAAAATAAAGAAAATTTCTGACCAAAACATTAGTTAATTCGTTGATTTCAGCCCATGTTTCAAAAATGTATGCCATTGTTCAAGCATACCATCGTCTTAGTATGTATTTGTAATCTTTTTTAGTGGCGAAACAGTTCACAGAATTAGGAAAAAAAGTATTAATTTAACTATGAACAAGAAAATTCATCACATTGCTTGACTTATGATTTATGAATCATAAAGCATGAATCATAAGTTCATAACTCAGTTATAGCGGAGTTAGCGGATAAACTTAGCGGGGCTATTTCACCTTAAAGCGGAGTTAGCGGCATTAGCGGTAATATTTGCAATATCGTCGCGGTACCTATCTCAAAAAGCTATAGCGAAGCTATAGCGGAACTATAGCGGGCTATTTGCAACCTTGCCTTATACTGTTTGGCCCCCTCATGATATTTTTCTGGCTCTACTCACATGCCACAGCCTTGTTGCAGCCAAACAGAACGAAGCTTCTGCGGCTCAGAGCCTCACATGTGGATCTCATATTCTTAGGGTGTGTTTGGCACCCGCTTTTGTACCGGTTTATTGCACTGTAGCGACACTATTTGACACTGTAGCAATACTGTTCATCTTGAAAAATGGTGAATTCGGAGAAGCTGGTTTGTTTTGGGTGCTTTTCGGTTCATTTTACTGTAGCTACGGTAAATACAGTAAAAAGGCCCAAACCGAAGCTGTTTCTGCCAAACAAGAACCTAGTACAGTAGAAATCTGAACTTTGTGTCTGAATCGTCGTCTCCTATGTATGACAAGCAAACATAATATCCTTATGATAGCAATCAATACTACTGATCATGTGATCACTGTCGAGAACAAGTTGACTCTTGGGCAAGCTATAAGGAGTGTCCTACCTTGCGATGGAGCTGTTTGCCTCTGAAATTTCATGTTATTTGTGTTTTACCTTTTTATTGACAAGTATGTAGCTGAACATTTGATATAAGACCAAGGCTGCACAGTAACACAGAGGCCGAAATGATTCCCTTTTTTTTAGAAAAAAAGAAAAAGAAAACTGCGCTGGTTTACCATGGCTAACGGATCAAAATGGCACAGCAGTGCTTGTGATTATTCTGACTATCTCCAGCTTACAACAGAGTTTATGCCCGGTCATCTCTATCTCCAGCTTACAACAGAGTTTATGTTCCGGTCATCTCTATCTCCAGCTTGCAGAAAAGCCTTTCTCTCAGAGTCTTGAGTAGCTTTCTTCATGTTTACTCAACTGCCTCGTTGTTCCAACAGTGGTGATCGTCGTGACCAGCAGCGAGTGATTCATAACATTGAAGCTTCCAGAGGAATTTTGTTTGCAGAAAGGTATATACATGGTGCTACCTACTACGTGGCAACAGATCCTTAATGTTTGCCCTTTATGAGCTTCTGATATCCAAAGATCTGGAGCTCCTTTACGGTGCTCCATATTACCTCTTAGGCAGAAGTGGTATCTAACCAGATCTAGCCGTCCGTTTATCTGGGTACTTTAGTAATTAACTTGTATTGCAGTGCCCTAATCGTTTCTATACTGCCGCCGCCATGCCTTAGTTAGCCATCTTCCCGTCTTGGAGCTGCCTACCAGGCTACCAGCAACCTCCTCATTTGACAATATTGCCTGACGGCGACTTTATGTGGCCACGGAGCTGCGCACGATCTTTCCACCCCCTTTGATTCTGATAAGCGACGTCTTCCTACATCTGCCGCACTTGCGCGGCCCCTGATTTTCTGTTTTCTGGATCAGACCAATCAAAATTTGAAGTTTCAATCAATAGATTATTGGATTCAGTCTTCTAGAAGAGACGAATCATGTCTTTGATTAGTTGTCTGTTTTTGATCTTGATCCATAAACAAGACATAATATGATGCAATGATTAATCTGTGTGAAGACTTGAAGCCGCTGCTCTCAGCCTCGCATCATGGAGACCAGGCCATTGCTGTGACCGAACAAGCGATGTGACCTTGCCGAATTCAGTGATGGCAGCGCGCAGGGCGCAGACGCCGTGGCCGGGATACGATGCTATAGTGCTACCCATGCAACACTCGAATTTTTTTATTATTTAAACCTTTTTTAACTAATATTTTATTAACAGACCGTCCCGAACTAGATGTGCAAATCTAGACGTTTTGGTCGCGCCATTTGATTTGCCGCGACTAAATCATAAGACGTGCCATACCATTTGCCGCGACAACGCGCCACGTCAGCGTTGACGGCCACGTCGGTATCGTCGCCTTTGGTCGCGCCAAACGGAATGGCGCGACTTAAGCACAGTCGCGGCAATCGGATAGGCGCGACTCTTCTTTGAGTCGCGCCGATCTATTTGGCGCGACTAGCGGGGGACTTAACCCCGCGCGCGGCCCCGCCCTCCTTCCTTTCTCCTTTCTTCTTCCTCTGCTTCCTTTCTTCTTCCTCCGGCCGCTCCCCATCGCCCCCACCATTTCCCATCAAATCCGGCCGCGTTTGTCGACAATTGAAGCCAAAATCGCGGGCCTAGGGTCCTTCAAGGTAACTCTTTCATCTTGTCCAACTAGATTTTGAAATGTAGTGCAATTTGTTAGGTTTTAGAAAGTTAGGGTTTAGTAGTTTTAATGGAGATTGGTGATGGATTTAGTACGAATCAAATTTAATCGAAGGTTATGTATCGCTTGTTGGACGGATTGTAGGGTATTATTGACGTGTGGAATTGGTTGCATGAGTGCCGTCCGCATGATTTACTTAGTGTGTTGCATGGTTAAGTTAAATGATAAAAATAAGAATGGAGTATATTTATGAAAAGCTAGTTAGTATATTGATTTTTGAATTATTGTAGGATGCCGAGAATTATCCGCATGAATGTGATTGGGATGCACCGGTGCCGTCTCCATTTCCTATTCCTAAGTGTGCATGTAACATGACCCCTGTGGTGACACAATCGAGGCATCCGTTTGTCATTGGAGCGGGCATTTAATTGTTGGAATTTTGCTATTCTTGCAGGGGAACAAGAGAGGTTGCGACTTTCAGGAGTTGCTTCATCGTCCCAAGGCACACTACCCGGACCCGGATTCTTTGCCCGATGCTGTCTTGTATGGGGAGGAGTTGCCTTGTCGGTACCGGCCACCCTTGTTGTGTCAATGTGGGGTGCCAGCTAGGGAGGGAGTTGTTCCTTCTGAGTTAGGGTATGGACACTATTGCGGGAACACAGTGGGTGAGGATGATGAATGGGTAAGCAATGATTACATAATATTGATCATATTTTGTTATTTGGGTGTCCTATTGAGTGGTGTGGAAAATGTATTATGCAGGGTACCCGACGGTGTGATTGGGAGACGTTCGAAGGAAAGGAGGAATTTCTGAAGGAGGCTAAGAAAAGAGGCCACGAGTATTATAGGAGAGCTTTGGCCACTAGAAGGAACAACATTAGACATAAGTATCTGACTACGCCGCCTGCTTTTATTTACAACACTATTTGTTCAGAGTTGAAACTCAAGAGGGAAAGCCCGTTTTGGGAGGGTCAGGAAGCGGACATGGTAATTAATCATTGGCGGAGCAACCGTGATATGTATCCGCCAAAGAGTTGCTGGCGGATGTTAGACCCCCCTTATGGATTGAAGTTCAACTCAGCCAAAGAATGCATGGCATGGGCAATGACAAGGATGAAACAGTTATGTGATCCTGTTTATGTTGAGGAGAAGCGGAAGAAGGAGGAGGAAGAGAGGAAGAAACGGGCTAAGGAAGAGTTAGAGCGGAGACAAAAAGACCCGAACTGCTGGGAGCATTACTTCTACAAGTTAGCTGAGAGGAAGAAGAAGAGAAAGATGGAAGAGGAAGAGGAGGCAAGGGAGGAGCAAAAAAAGAAAGCTGAACAGGACAGGGCGGCCATTCAATTGATGATGGATGCCGAAGCTATCGAGAAAATGGTGGGCATTGCTAAGAATGTTATGGCGAACACCACATTAAAGGAGAAGACTGATGAGAATGAGTGATGCCATTTCTAGTTGGTGACTTTCTTTTGGAGTTGTAATAGGAACTAAGATTATGAACTTGGTTTGTAATAGTAATTAGGAATGCTATGGTGTGTCACGGACGAACTATGGTTTCGTGGCCATTTGTGGTTGAATGGTTTGAAGACTAAGTTTGTAATATAGGAGAAGACTAAGTTGCCAGCACGTCCAATGTACACGGCGTAGCGCTCATCCCAAGGCGAAGGCTTGTGTGTGCGCGACCGCATACACTTCATTTCCTGCAACAACGTCGAATTGCAATGCAAGTTAGTAATTATTAAGTAAATAGAACCAATTTATTTGACTCGTTTTGTGTTCACAAACATACCCGACCAAGGTCAACCATAAGGTGGGCGCGGTGCTTGTCATCGTACGTGGTGTCAAGGAGCGGGTAGCGCGGGTGGGGGGCCATCTCCCTGCAAATAACATTAAAAAATTATATGAGTTAACGAATAACATAATGAAAATGAAAGTAACAATTGCAATTAGAAGTAATAAATTACCTGCGTACTACTACTACTACCTATATCCAAAGCCATATTGTTTGTACGTTCCCGTCGACTAGTTGTACGCCTACGATTTGGTTTGTTCTTTGGACCTAATTTGTGCCGCTCCATTCGGTGACCTTCTTCGTGACATATAGTGCACCGCACTTTATTAGGCGTCTCGTTAAACTCCCCAAATCCATACATATCGGTGCCGTATCCTTTTTGGCTATCATCAAGCTCGTTCCTTAGTCTTTTCTTTTTCCGCCTGCCCTTGCCCTTCAATAACAACACGTCTGGGACGTAGTCGAGCCCATCATACTCCGGCCTCTGAGTGGCATCAAGGCACGGTTCAAACCTTGGCTCCCATGTTCTTTGAGCGGCATTTTTTGAGTAGTAAGGACTCATATAGTCCGGTGACTCAAAGTCAACGGCTCGGGTACGGCATGCTGTAATGACATGTGAGCAAGGATAATGAAGCAATTGAGGAGTCATGCAGGTGCATGTCACTGTGTGTCCTATCTCCACTCTATACTGCCGACCCCCAGATCTTTCACCCCCCCTGTTGGTATGACTCACTGACCGAACGTCGTACACATAATCTGTTGGGTTAAACAAGCGCGCTTCTTGATTGGTGGACACCTTTCCTTCGGCCTCCAAAACATCTGCGATCCCATCTCCCCATTTCTTACCAGCTTGTATGGCATTCGTTGCCTTCTGCCACCGTTCCACGAAGTATGCGTTGCACTTGTGAAATGTGAATTCAATGATGGCGGCAACAGGCCTTGCTCTTATTGATTTAAGTACATTGTTAAACACCTCAGAGTTATTTGTGGTCATTACGCCGTATCGGAACCCCCCCGCATCATAAAGTTGCGCCCACTTATCCTTATCCATCATATGTTGGTGTAACCAATCCTTTGCACTCTCGTTAAGTATCTTTTCCAAATGTTCTAATCTGCTATTAAATGTCGTCTCCTCCTTAGCTATACATAAAAGCTTTAGTTCCCTTATAACTTCCTTGCTTTTTTGTCTCCTCCATATGTTAGCGGCAAAATGACGCATGCACCACCTATGGACTAGATGAGGGTAGCCATCTAACTCCTGTCTGGCAGCGTTGAGAAGACCTTGATGCCTGTCCGATATCATGCAAACCTGCCTCCCTACTCCAACAACATGACGGCGCACAAGGGTTATAAACCAACCCCAATTGTCATTATTCTCACCCTCTGTGATGGCAAAAGCTATAGGAATCAATTGATCTTCCGCATCTATCCCAACAGCAATTATCAATGTACCCTTGTACTTCCCCGTTAAAAATGTCGCATCGACGGTCATAACGGGTCTGCAATGCTTAAATGCCTCCACGCATTGAGGGAAACACCAGAACACACGTTGAAGGACCGGCTTCATCCAACCCTTCCCATCACTACATTGCTTCCCTCCATCGTCAATGAAATATTTAGTCCCGGGATTGAAATGAGCAATGCCGCTTAATAGCCTCGGAACTATGTTGTAGGACTCCTTCCAATCTCCCCATAGTTCTGCCATGGCACATTGTTTTGCTCTCCATGCCTTGCTATATTTTACCCGGTAACCGGTGAAGCCATGAATTGCCTCTATCAACGATGACACAGTGATGTTCGTGTCAGCCCAAACCAATGCCGCAATGCGAAGGCCAAGGTATCTCGCCATACACTGAGAGTGCAATTGGCGAATGTGTGCTGTCGAACATGTGTGAGGTTGTTTCACCTTCGTCACCTTCCAACGTCGGCCGTCTGACTTTATTAGCCGAGCCCAGACACCCCAAGGACATGTGTGCCTCTTACACTTTATTGCATACCGCTCCGATTTATTTGAGTTCCTCACGTAGTACGGCCTATGGTGCCGCACCGCATAATCCTCAAAAAATAGCTTCAGGTCTGCCATGCAATCAAATATCATTCCCTTCTTGATCAAGGCAGTACTGCTATCTGGCAGCCCATCACTTAACAGGAAAGCATTATCACTTAATGCATTTCTGATTGTACTCAAATCAACATGTAGTGGGGCCTTTGGTAAAGACACTTTCATCGCCTCCAATGCACGCCGTTCCTCCTCAGTATATATTGCACTCCAATTTATCTCCGTATTTGGGGTACGCTCCACACGCTCTCTTTCACGCCGCAGCCTTTCCATTCCAACATATGTACCATCTACATGTGTACAACAACCGCCTTCTTCTCGTCCCACATCATCGCCATGTACATGTGTACCACCACCGACATCTTCTTGTCCTGCATCTTCGCCATCTACATGTGTAACACCACCAACTTCGCCTCCTCCAACATCTTCGCCTCCGCTAACCTCTTCATTACCGGCATATTCGTCGTCTTGATTAGCGGCATGTTCGTCTCCCTCTCCATGGTCACTATCACTATCTGAGTCTGAAGCGAGCAATTGTTCAACATTATTCTCTTCTTCTCGCTCTCTATCCTCTTCTTCAAATGTGTCTTCGGGGAAGTCATTGTTAACCACCGCTATATCATCCTCCGCCATGTCGCACGGCGAGAATACGGGATGAACGTGGTCCCGAACCGGAGAGCCATCAGGATAGTCAGGCACATGAAGTGCTTCTTGAGTCAGCACATCAACAGGCTCATCCTCCAACAGCACCGTTGCCGGAAGAATTGCAGCACATCCATGTCTATTCCTACCATCATTTTCGGCAACATCTACTATCACTTCAGCAATTCTAACTTGAGCATCTTTCAAACATTCCTTGTAAAGCAACCAACTGTCCTCCGTACCCAATTCTAACAAAACATAATGAGCTCTACCACCTCCACCCGCATCAAAGCGTCCCCGAAATCTCAAACCATCTCCAACACCGACACAGGACGCAGCTTTTGTCTCAACTTCACTAAACATGGGTGCTTTCACAAATGCGACAACTTCTTCACTCATTCCAACCAATTCACCATTCTTATTGACCGTTCCGCCGAAAAATATACGAACCACACGGTCCATCTACACATTTCAAAAACTATTTAGTTTGCACCTCTAACAAAATGTACAATATACCACTACATATAGCTAATAAACCCTCACATTATCTAACCATGTACCATTGCCTACATAAATGACATGCAAGCCATCCTACACGTCAATAAAACGTTACAATCGAACCTTCGAGCGATACATGACCTCTGATTAACCTCGATTCGTAACAAATCCTCCATAATCACTACAAATACAACTAAACCCTAACTATCTAAATCCCACGAAATTCAAATGCATTACGAAAACTAATTGGTTCAGATGGAGGAGATACCTTGGAGAAACCTTCCCCCGCGATTTGGAGCCGATTCCTCCAACCAAGTGCCCGGATTTGAAGGTTGTAGGTGGGGGGCGATGTGAGGGGGAGAGAGGGAGGAAGAACAGCCGCTCGCGTCTGGAGGAAGAAGAAAGGGAGGAGGGCGGGGCCGCGCGCGGGGCTAAGTCCCCCGCTGGTCGCGCCAAATAGATCGCCGCGACTAAAAGAAGAGTCGCGCCCATCCGATTGCCGCGACTGTGCTTAAGTCGCGCCATTCCGTTTGGCGCGACCAAAGGCGACGATACCGACGTGGCCTTCAACGCTGACGTGGCGCGTTGTCGCGGCAAATGGTATGGCGCGTCTTATGATTTAGTCGCGGCAAATCAAATGGCGCGACCAAAACGTCTAGATTTGCACATCTAGTTCGGGACGGTCTGTTAATAAAATATTAGTCAAAAAAAGTTTAAATAATAAAAAAAATTCGCAACACTCTCGCTCAGCTAGTCGGCCACCATTGTTCCATCGAACCTGGCGCCACTGCCCGGGCACCCATCTGCTCTTGTGTAGTTCTACCGCCGTCGCACCAGGGTGTGAATGAATTACATGATCTGATCTCGAAAGAAAAGAGTGGATTGCATTCTGATCTAAAATGAAAAGGGATCGTAGTCCTTGGGTTCGTGACATGATGAACATGGGAGAGGGACGAAGAGGAGACGAACAGATGGAGAATGAGTTTCTTTTTTTTGAGCAACAGATGGAGAATGAGTTCATTGAGTTGATCGGAATTAGAAACAATAAATTACTAAATGGATTGCTCTATTAGATCCACGAAATTACTATTTTTGTTTTTCAATAGTACCCATGTGCTCCTTATACTACTCTCAAATACTACCATACTACTTGGAACACCTTGAAGTAGTACAAGTTGCATCTAAGCCGTTGGATTGAAGAAAATGAACGGCCCACGTTAATTTAGGTGCACCGTAAAAGTTCTCAAGATCTAAAAGCTAGATGTGCTACATTTGCAGTCATAAATGGATCTTTTAATTTCTTAACAAAATAAACTTGTACTTGATCATATGAATACTCTGCCTCCTATGTATGTCGTATGATAAGCAAATAGAAAATCCTACAACAAGTTCGACTAACACTACTGGTCATGTGAATATGTGGTAGAAATCGTCTAAGGTCGATACTGTCGGTATTACTCTATTGCACGAAGGTAGACTCGTCCATCGGTCGTTCTTACAAGAAATAAATCATGGCCGGTCACATGAGACCCGAGAATCAAGTATTCAAGTTGACTTGAGGGTAACCTGGCAATCTACAGTAGTACAGAGTACTCTTTTGCCGAGTAGAAGAGCTGGTTTCACTATGGTTAGCGGCTCGAGATGGTATTGCAGTGCCTGCGAGTATTTTGACGCATAGCATCTTCCATGCAACATTAATTATGTCTGAGTGCGCATTAACTGTGTGACAAAAGAGTTTATGCCCTGGGAAGAGACCAATCAAGTCGAGACGATATTTAACACAGGTCTCTCCATCTCGATGCCGGAACAGGTTTCCATGTGTTTCTTCCTGGTAGAAAGTGCATGCCTGCTTCGTTCTTTCTCGGAGGTATAAAGCTAGATAGAGCAAAGTCTTTGCCGTTCCAATACAAACATGGGGTTTGGAGTTGGAGCGAAGGAGAGAAGCAGCAGCCGACACCTTGTGTCCTTCCTCCTCGGCGCGGCTCTTCCTACCGCTCTTCTCTTCTTCCTCACGTCCGATCGGCTCAGCGAGGGCTTGTCCGGCATCTCCTGCAGCTGGGGCAATGGAACCATATCACAGCCAGTCGGCCGGCTGGGTACGGAGGTGACTACTCTTACGGCAGATGCTAGTGCTGCTCCTGCCCAAAACCTAGAGGTATGCAAGCGTCAACCAAACTCCACGCAACAATTATGTCTAGCTTACTCCAGACGAGCTACGGCTTATGATTTGTGGACTTTGCGATGCTAAGTAGTAGTATTGCGTTTAGGAGTTTCAGTAGTATCTGTTTCAGAAGGATTTTTTTTCCTGAGCACATCTCACAAAATAAATTCTCTGAATGCAAGCGGCGTGTGCATAAATCATGGACACTAGGATTTGATCGAACCCTGACGCCAACAACTTATAAGAAGCCGTTCCCGGTTTTAGTAGGATTGTAATTGGCGCCATGTTTCAGTTTTGTATTTGCATCATGGTTTTAGACGATTCGAACACATAATTTTTAATTTATTTTTTGTCAGCTATTTGGTTCCCCTCTATTTTTTTCCCAAATAACCTTCTAACCATTTCGCGCGCAGGCCGAATTCCCGGGCCTAGCTGAGCTACTCCCCAAAGTGGCCACGGAGGACAAGACAGTGATCTTCACGTCGGTGAACAAAGTGTGGACGCGGCCCAACTCCCTGCTGGACATCTTCCTCGACGGCTTCAGGAACGGCGAGGACACGGCGCACCTCCTCAACCATGTCCTCATCGTCGCCGTCGACACCGGAAGGTTCGAGGTCTGCAAGGCCGTTCACCCTCACTGCTACCTCCTTGAGATCAAGTCCATGAACATGAGCATGGCCAAGTGGTTCGGCTCCAAGGAGTACATGGAGCTGGTTTGGCTCAAGCTCTCGCTGCAGCAGCGCGTCCTGGAGCTTGGCTACAACTTCCTGATCTACACGGTAAGATGATACATGCGCCCAAATTAAATCATACTTACTATCAATTTTAGCAGTGAACATTCATAATAGGTTGATCGGTTGAGAAGCCATATTGAGATGTGCCATGGCTTGACTTTGTGATGAGTATTTGACATTAGTTTCTTCCTCATAGAACGTAAATATAAATCTAAGTTTATGAGGATTGCATGATATATGCTTTGTGTCAATTTACTCATCAAGGGGGAGATTGAGAAGCCATGTTGAGATGTGCCATGGATTGATGATTGTGATGAGTAATTGACTTGGTGTTGAGTTGAAATGCGGATTTTGAGATCTCTTTAGTTTGTTCGTTTTGGCAACTTTGAATGTTGCTTTATTACTAACAAGAGTTGGTGAAGGTGTTGGCGAAGTTGGAGAAGGAAATATGTTTTCTTGTCTCATGATGTGTAGGTCAATGAAGTCAACTTGGTGGTTAACGACAGGAGGATCGGGACCAAGCGGGGGCTTGGGGCCAGACGATCGAAAGGCCGGGTGAGGTCAAGGGTGATCCACACCGTACACATGGAGATGACAAGAAGCATCGACGGTTTTGCGGTTTGGCCTCAATACCGTGGAGGTGATGAAGACGACGTGTTGATCAGGGTCAAGGCGAACGGGAGGCCGGCGCGAGTGAAGGGTCCCAACGGGCTGGGACCGAGGAGAGTTGACGGCGATGAGGTTCGCGGGACGAGGTGACACGTATCGACGTCGAGATGGTTTCCCGGTTTGGCCTCAAAACCGGTGGTGGATGGTTTCCCGGTTTGGCCTCAAAACCGGTGGTCGACGGTTTTCCGGTTTAGCCTCAAAACCGGTGGTGAGCGGTTTCCCGGTTTGGGCTTCAAAACCGGTGGTGGACGGTTTGTCAGTTTGAGCTTCAAAACCGACGGCGGACGGTTTCCCAGTTTGGGCCTCAAAACCGGCGGCGGACGGTTTCCCAGTTTGGGCCTCAAAACCGGCGGTGGTGGATGGTGGTGCATGTGGCACCATCACGAAGGTAGCTTCGAGGTGAAGCTAAGTTGTGAAGATCCCGACGGCGTTCGGGTGATGGAGAAAAAGTTGGACGAAAATGCCCTTATAGATAGGGTATATGTGTTGTAGTGTGAGGGGCATTTCTAGGATGTGGAAATATCCAAGAGGATAAGGAGGAGGGGCAGGTTGACTGCCCACTTGGGGCTTTTGGTATTGCCCTCACTTAAGTGTGAGATAGGGCTTGGGAGAGGAGGAAAAGGAGAGGGGAGAAGAGAGGAGATGGCTCTTTGATTGAGCTTTTTGTCATCATTAGTTTATGTGTGCTAGGGAGTGGCTTGACACATACATCTTTGAGCAATACAAAGTATCAATTCGTTATCAAAGTGTTTTCCTCATCTTGAATCCCGAATTTGTTATTTTTCCCATTTTCTGAGCCATTGTTGGGTAAATTTTCGATCTTCGTTTTTGCAGCGATTTGGGCCGGATTTTCTTGGGGAGTTTGGTGCTAGGACATATGAGAAGACATCTTGATCATGGATTGATTCATTTCCCTCACGAGCACCTTTTAATTTCAGTTTTCCCGAAATTCCCTATTTTCTAGTGTTCATGTTCATCCCCTAGATGATTTTCGATTCGGCTTGTATGATGTGTTTCCGGTTTGGATTTTTGAGGTATCTTGGTGCTATAATGTGCTAGAACAATCCTTGGTAGGTCTTTGACCGAATCCATGGCACGAGCACCTTCGATTTGAGGATTTGGTGAAGTTTCCTTATCTAGTTCATCCAAACTCTACTCTTCATAGTAGAATCCAAAATCCGTATGGATTTCTTGGGGGTTTTGATGTGAATGCTATTGGATGATGTTCTCCATCTCAATACGAAGCTATGGTTCAAATTTCGTGATTTTTGAAGGTCGTTTGGTCGGGTTTCGAGATTTTTCTTGAGCTTGCACGCGTGCTGTCCTGACAGGGCCGGACTGTCCGACATAATACCGGAGTATCCGGTGGCCGGAGTGTCCGACAAGTTACCGAAGTGTCCGGTTAGGAGTTTCTGATGTTGGTTTCAGATTCCGGAGTATCTGGCAAGTTACCGGACTATTCGATGGGAGGTTTCTGTTATGATTTTTTCAGATCATTTTTTTAAGTGTGTCTTTAATTGATTTGCTTCTGCAAGTGTTTCTATCTTTTTCACGATCATTCTCAGGGTCAACACATTACGTTTCATATGTGTATGATCTTAGTGTTTGTTTTTGAGATGGGTTGGGAGCCAAGTTCTTTGTGAAGAATTTTTATTTGCTCCCATTCTCGCCTCTCCGGTCGACTTCTGGGTCCTTCAATCGGTGGCTTGCAGGATGCCGACATATTATGGCTTCGCAATCCATTCCGGCACATATCCGTGTACGCCGACATGAGCTGTTCGTTGGATAACTCCAAGACGGCGCCTGTTCTCCTGGACAACGAGATCAACTGCGGGTTCTACTACATGAAGTCGACGAGCCGGAGCATCACGCTGATCAGGAGGTGGGTGGCGGGGAGGGCACGGTTCCCCGGCGACAACGAGCAGGTGGTGCTGAGCAAGATCAAGGGAGAGCTCATCCGCGAGGTCGGGGTCAGGATGGAGGCGCTCGAGACAGAGTACGTCAGCGGCTTCTGCGACTTCCAGAAGAGGCTGGACAAGGTCTGCACCGTGCACGCCAACTGCTGCATGGGGCTGGAGAACAAGGTGTACGACCTGAAGAATGTCGCCGTGGATTGAAAGAACTACACGAGCATGCCGCCGGAGGAGAGGAAGAAGGCGAGTGTCCAAGCGACGCCCCCGAGCATGTGCCGGAAGTCCATGGGGTGGAGTTGAGGGAGGCCGCCGGAGTTGTATCAGACAGCGGGACATTGAAATGGACAGTTCGATATTTCAGTGCACTCTTGCAGACCCTATTTGTACTCGATAAAGATCGAAATGTCGCCATACAATCTTTTATTTTTATTTATTGTTTTGGAAAGGAAATGCTCGTATAGATTGTGATTTGAGCTGTGACATGTGAATGGTGTAATTGAGCTCTGAGATCTGAATAAATCTTCGTAGGTTGTTACTTGTAGTTGTGAATAACACTGTTGTGTAATTGTGATCTCTGAAGAGGACAGCGAAATGTGCGACCGTCTTGTCCTTCCCAGTACTGCTAATGCCGCTGCTACTTAAGTATTTGTTTGTGGAGAAAGGTGCACTTGTCAAGTCTGCCTCATCAGTTGCTTTCTTATCTCCAGATCAATGAATGACTTCTTGTTCCGTCACTGGTGATCATCAACTCGTTTGTTCCGTCACTATACTGACCAGCAGTTTTCCTGGTCATGGCATGGACAGGAGCGAGCTGCAGTTCGAGCGGTGGAACGTTAAATCGTTAATCATGTATGCGAACAGACCTAGGGCCACTGGTACATGCATGGACATGGCATCAAAGTTGTCACAGCTAACTGATGGGGACATGGCTTGCTTCGCCCTCATTGCGTGCGCATCTTATCGTAGGACTAGATGTATCAGTTTTAACAATATCTAACTATAGCAAGCCATTCACAATCTCTAGTTTAAACAATCAGGAACTGGCTTAAATCATTAGAGCATGGTCTCAATAAACAGGCCTGGATTTGAGTGTTGGCATCCACTTTTAAAGATCCAGCAGGGAGCTGTTGGCCCCTAGGCATTAGTTTTGCTCGAACTTCTGTCATTTAGCCTTTATAAGCTGAATCCAAAACAAACAATTTTCCCTCAGCTTATACAATCTGACTTCAAATTGTGAAACCTCAATCCATTATAGCTTTTCTCAGCTTTTGGCTTGTTTTTACCAAATTTTCATGAGTTCAGTTATAAAATACTATAAACAGCAATCTAACTCACCCACTGTCCAGGCAAACAAACACGCCTCTACTCTAGACTAGCTTTTGATAACACTATTAACTTTTAACAATCTCTGGCTGACAAGCCAGAATTTCACAAATCTGTAGCTGAAATAAACAGGGACTGGAGAACTTCATCAAAGCGTGATCTCAGATCTGTCTTTTTCCTTCATCAGCCGATTGTTCTCTGATCTGTCTTTCTTTTTGACGAGTATAATGTCCCTGCATTCAGCACGACGGAAGCCAGACAAGATGAATATTAGTACTAGAAAACTTTGCATGACACATGACAGACAGTTGGAGTGCACGAACTGGCACATTTTAGGCACGCCAATCACAGGCTACCAATCTTCAAGGAAAGTCAAGCTTGGTGCAGCTACATGATGGTCCTATTACAGTTACTCCCTCCTCCAATCTCCGCGCTTGCTACCGTCCCAGCTCCGCGTCATTCCGCTCGGCTTGCACATGGCAGGCCCAAAGAGCAACTCTTCTCTGTCTCCGGTGGTCACCTTCGTCCTCGGGGCGGCGTCGGCAACCGTTCTGATGCTCTTCTTCCTCACGGCAGTGGAGAGGCCTGCGTTGCCCGCGCTGCAAACCTCTACTCGGACAAGGGGGGAAGTGCCTGGAGCGGCTACTGCGCCTAGCATTCCACGGGTAAACAGGACAGCCGCGGCAAGAGCTCCAACCAGCCAGGTACTTAATTAACATCCTTCTGATCTTGCTCCATCAATGTGAGCTTTGCGTTGCTGTTGGTTATTCCTTGATCCACCAAATCGAAGAACAGCTAGCTTGCCCCAAGTTTCCTTTCCTTTGGATGCCCAGTTGACTTTGCTGTCAAGAACAGAGCAGAGCAGAGCAGAGCATATTCTTGTATGATGAGAGTCGTTGGCTTGATGATTCGTTTTTGCGTTGCAGGCGGGCCACGACGGCGATCCGGAGTTCGAGCGGATGCTGCGGCGCGCGGCGATGGAGGACCAGACGGTGATCATGACGTCGGTGAACGAGGCGTGGGCGGCGCCGGGCTCGCTGCTGGACTCGTTCCTGGAGAGCTTCCGCGTGGGCGAGAACATCTCGCACTTCGTGCAGCACATCGTGGTGGTGGCCATGGACGGCGGCGCGTTCCGGCGGTGCCGCGAGGTGCACCCGCACTGCCACCTCCTCCTCCCGGAGAAGCAGGGCCTGGACCTCTCCGGCGCCAAGAGCTACATGACCAAGGACTACCTCGAGCTCGTCTGGAGCAAGCTCAAGCTGCAGCAGCGCATCCTCGAGCTCGGCTACAACCTCCTCTTCACGGCACGTACTGACACTGACACCACACATTATTTACTCTAATTCTTGTCTAGATTAAGTACTAGTAATTTTCTTTTCTTCACGACTACCCAGCACCTCATTAGGCGGGCAGGCATACGGTTGGATCGTGCGGTTTACGAGGCCTTAATTGATGACGTGGTGCGCATTCATATGCAGGACGTTGACCTGGCGTGGTTCCGGAACCCGCTTGAGCACATCACCATGGCCGCGGACATCACGACGTCGAGCGACTTCTACTTCGGCAACCCGGACGACCTGGGCAACTACCCCAACACGGGCTTCATCTACTTCAAGTCCACCGCCCGGAACGCGCGCGCCATGGCCTACTGGCACGACGCGCGGCGCCGGTGGCCGGAGAACCACGACCAGTTCGTCTTCAACGAGATCAAGCGCGAGCTCGTGTCCGTCGTCGGCGTGCGGATCAAGTTCATCGACACCGCCACCGTCAGCGGGTTCTGCCAGCTCGGCAGGGACCTCAACCGCATCGCCACCGTGCACATGACCTGCTGCATCGGGCTCGAGAACAAGCTCTTCGACCTCAAGCGCGTCATCCTTGACTGGAAGCGCTACATGGCGCACCCGCTGTGGGAGCGGCAGATGGGGAAGATCGGGTGGACGTTCCAAGGAGGACGGTGCATACACTGATCACGACTCACGATGAATGGAAGAATCCATTTGTTTTGTTAATATAATACATTTCAGATTCAGAAAATGGTATATTACACGTTAGTTGATGTACGTTTTTTAATTCCTTCCCCCTCATTATATGCTAGCTTCGTCCGTATTGGCTAGGATTCAAATGTGTCATGGCGTGAAAAACATTTATAAATCGAAGAACTATCATATTTATTTATTTATTGCGAGGAACTACCGTATTTACTTTCTCTGGATGGTGTGGATTTTTCAACCACACTGGCTGTTCTCTCTTGCTTGTGCTGTTTCATCTGAGGCGACAAAATGAAATGAAGTGCGCTTTTTTTTTTCTTTTCTTTGGGAGGGGAATGATAGTGTACCAATGGGCTTACAGACCTTCCAGTACCTACAGACCTTCCAGTACTTACAGACAAAATGAAAAGACGGCTAATCCTGATCATCCGCTTATTAATCCTACCAATGGGCTTACAGACCTTCCAGTACTTAAGCTCATGGGTTTGTAGATGCGAGACGAGCAGCCCTGATGTTAAATGCTCCAGGCCCGATTAGCGCATTACCACCACTAGGACTACTCTGTCCGTAAACCAGAACCAGATCGTTAACTTGTTTTTTTTTTAACAAAAAAATAGGGAATTTTATTACCCCTACCTCTCAAGAGGCGACACAAAGTCTTTAGTTATTTACAAAAAATAAAAACAACATAAAAGGAAAAGACGCGACATTCGGGCGGTTCACCATATATCTTGGGTAGATCACTTCTACGTACATAGCCCCTTCAGCGTACTGCCTACCCATTTATATATTCTTTAGCCGCAATTGTGCTCCTTCGGGCAATTGCGCTTGTCTTCTTAATTTGCTGGCATCCTTCTGTACCCTGCTTCCTCCTTTTTACCTTTTGACGAGGTACATGCAACAATAGTTCACAATATATATCTACACACTTCATATTAGCCTCCCAAAGGCCATTTCCTGCAAACATTCACATGCGAAAACCTCTGCATAACATGGTGCTCATATGTTTTTTCAAAATCAATTTTAAACAAAAATCCCTCTTCCTGATTCCCTTACAACTTTTAAGAACTTCATGTGTCATTGCTATTCCTAAATTGTGTCCTACCCTTAGGGTGTGTTTGGTACTAGGATGGGGACGGAACGGTCCCTTTTTTAAATGTTTGTTTCTAGGATTGAGAGGGATGGAATGGTTCTCCAAAGAATATTCTCCTTATATCCGGGACGAAATGGTTTAGGCAATGCAAATTGGGAACCTTAACCTGCCTGACGTGACTGAAGATTCTTCAAATATAATGGTTTATCAGGTAACCGGATGAAGAGAAAGGAAGTAATTTCATCTATATAATGTAGTAAATGCACACCCTTATTCCTTATTATAAATTTTTAGTAAAAATATAAGGATTTGCTACTTACGCTTGTTTCCTCACTATATTTTTTTGGACACAATTGTTGCTTCATAATTTTGATTCCCAATACATCACAATTTCAGTTCAAAGAATTAGCATAGTGCCGTAAATAGTGAAATATATTAGCACATTGTCTATACTCACTACTGCGTAATATCAACTTGTATGAATTTAGCACCACTCAGTGTAAAAAATATTTAACACCACGGAGAATGCAACAAAGGTCTTCTTAGTGAACTAGCTTATATAATCTGGTGTTTTCCACTATACAATATAACCAATTGTTAAGTCTCTGTAAATGCTTCTGATCCATCTTTATACTTGTCTGGGCCTTATGTCTTTTTCTCATGGGCTATATTTACTTCCATTTTTTAGGTTTCTGTAAAGTCTGCTGCCAAAATAGACATTGTGTTCTTGTCAGGGGCCGCCTCAAAAAATCCAATGATTGAAGAGCGAATTAGCAAGCTAACAGGTGGATCTGTAGCCTAATTCATACTGTGCATAGCATATTTGATATTTTTATTCGATTTATCATGGACGCAAAGTCTCCATCCATAGTCATTGTACATTTTGAACAATTTGCCCTTTGCTTTGTTTCCTGATCTTTTTTACCTACATTTGATTTTTTTTTTTGAGAGTTACATTTGATTCTTTTGATGAACCTGGAGTTCAGCGGTGTTGAAAGCATAATTATTAACCATGTTTGTCACCAATGATGTTAGGTACCATGCTGAGTGCCCGTCTTGAATCAAAACAAAAGGATTTTGAAGGGAGATACGATCAAATCTTCAATGTAAATGATAAGGTGAGCTCCATTGGTCAGTATTTTATTTTGCACTGTCGGAAATTGTCTTCTTTCCATGTTTTCTTTGAATTACATTTGTTTAATTTCTTTCCCAACGGATGCCACTCAGTTAGTTACTTTGTATTTTTTGCGTGTATCGGTGTTTATGGTAATCATCCATTCTTACTACTTGTGTGCTTCACTGTACAGGTGAATGTCACTTCAAAAGTTAATTGATCTATTGCTATGAGATAACGAATATTGTAGACAATTGATAAAGCGTCACTAAGATTTTTGTTTTGGACTAGCCTTGATGCTTTGTTCTTAACTTCAGATTGATTCAAGAGATATTTCTATTGGTAGAGCTGCCTTGTCAAATCTTGTTGGAGGTATTGGCTACTTCTTTGGGCAGTCAAAAATTGCGCTTCCAAAAGGTTTCACAGTAAGTTTTAGAGCTTCACCTGATATCAAATTAGTTTTCATTGTTAAGGGTATATTAGTAGTATTATTTGTAGCTATTATCAATACAAGTCATACTCATAACATTCATCATATGCTGTGATCATCTATATTTCTAAGGAATTACTATCTCAATCTCAGGATAGTTTTATTTTCTTATAGGCATTTGTAAATACTTTTGTTTTATTTGCCATCTGAATAATATGTGCTTAGAAATCATAGACAGACGAAACATAATGCTTGACATGTCTCTCCGCCAGCAAAAAAATGGGGATAAATATATTCTATATTGGCCTGCTGCGCTATATACAGCTGTGCCCAGCCGCTCAGTCTTTCCAAGGGGGTTTTTGTGGGATGAGGGCTTCCATCAGCTAGTCATTGGGTAATTATTCCACCGTCTCAGTGTTCAATTAGTGGTTTGTGCTACTCCAGTTCATTATCAGTAAGTTTTTTCTGTGCTTTTACTATCACTTTGTGCTCTAACGCACATCCGTAGTGGTGATTTACAGGCGTTGGGATGTGCATATATCCATGGATATCATTGGCGATTGGTTAGATCTACTTAATTCGGATGGATGGATTCCTCGGGAACAAATTTTAGGAGCTGAAGCTTTAAGGTGATTTTCACTCTGATCCAAGAAGTATGGTAAAAAACCAGCAATCATTTTAGTGACCCCTCTTGTAATTTTTGGCATCATGCAGTAAAATTCCTGAGGAGTTTGTTCTGCAGTACCCTTCCAATGGAAACCCTCCAACTTTATTTCTTGCAATACGTGGTATGGCATTGCTTTCTTTCTTAACATTCAACCTGCATGTTGATGATATGTTTACAGAATTGTTGTTCGATCTCTAAATACTTTTTTTTTCTGGGGGGTGGGGGTGCGCATTTGATGCGACTTCACGCACCTTGTGTACTTTAACCAAATAGTATCGAAGCATAAAAAGGAAATCAATTTACGAACCGATGTTCTCTCTGCCTCTCTCTCTCTCTCTCTCTCTCTCTCTCTCTCTCTCTCTCTCTCTCTCTCTCTCTCTCTCTCTCTCTCACACACACACACACACACACACACACAATATACTTGCCTAAGTACCAAAAATCTGTCAAATGCATGGAGGGTATGTGATAAGGCCCTTGCAACCGATTGATTTTTCGTATAGCAAGGTATAAATTTTATCTTATTTATTATTTTTTGGAACAGATTTTGCAAGCGGAATACTTGCCAATAAGTTTTCAGATGAGGAAGCTGAAAAGATATCCACTTTCCTTGAAAGGGCTTATGTACGGCTGAATTCTTGGTTCCAGTGGTTCAACAGTACACAATCTGGTGAGCTTTCCTGTTCCACTTTCAACTTCTTTACTCCGCCGACTATTGCGTGCGGGGTCATATTTTAATATTGTTTCGGAGCTATTGCTGTGATTATTTCTGAAAACACACCAACACACTTAACCTACAAGCTATTATATGGTTAAGGGCTTATTTTGTGAAAGCATAATAAGGGTCACTATGCTCAGTTGGTCATTATCAGGAGCATTGAGTGCTATTGATATTAAGGAATATTCAGGAAATTTACTTTCACATTTTACTGGCTTCAGTTCATTGATTGTAGTACATACTTCTGGTAAGTTATAAAACTAAGATTGATCATAAATATAAACTATGGACACAGCTTACAAAATCTTTTTCCACTCGATCGTTAGACTTCCTATTTTCATTGACAGACACATCAGTATTTCATAAGTGAACTACGATTCCTCCATACTTTGTACTCTCACTTCAAAGGTGGTGGGAAAAAATTTAGCTGTCAACTATTTTTTAGGGAAATTCATTCGTGACCATGGGTTATGGCATCCCCTATGCAGCGCCTCAACGTGTGGCCATAGTGCCCAATCTGTATTGTGTTAGTCAGAGAGCCTAACTCACTGCTTTTATTGCATTTTAGGAAATTCATTCCTGTCTATGGTTTCTGGCATCCCCCTTTTTAAGGTGTGATCCTCCATTAGCTCAGTAGCTGTATGTCACAAATCCACAATTCATTGAGAAAGAAATATGACTCTAGTCTGGGCCATAATACTTGAGATGCATGTGTACCTTCTGCTCTAACTATATGAGCTTATCTGCTGGTTTGAAAGTAGAGAGCATACACTTTAGTAGGGCACTGTTCATTTGTTATGATGATCTACAAAAACATCATTTTGTGCACTAGAGCTTTCTGCAAACCTGCAAAAATATGATGTCTGTTTTATAAAATTTAATTAAAATTCATGCCCAAGTTAGGACCCTATTTCTAGCTTATAATCTATAAGCTGGGGGAGAGCAGCTTGTTGGATTATGATAATTATTCCGGCCTGCGAATTGTTATAGTTTGACTATAATCCGAGACTTGTTTGTTTCAACTTTGGCTTACAAATTATAAGCTGGATTATATAATCTGGGCGGGAAACAAACAGGTCCTAAGTCAATGGACAAGGGTTATGCATTTGATCAACATTTCCTACCTCTGGCTTATTTGTCCGTGATTGTTCATAGGTAGATATGAAGGCACCTTCTATTGGCATGGAAGAGATAACATGACAGCAAGGGAGTTGAATCCACAGGTTTGCGAATAATTCTTTGCTGCTTGCGCTCATACTTTCAATTGTTCTAAATACTGCGTCATAATGCCATCAAGCTCTTGTCATTCCAGATTATAGTTCCTTCACTTACCTTTTATCTAAGGAATTGTATCTCACACTGTAGGACCTAATGTTCCCAATTACTTTGCAGACTTTGACATCTGGATTGGATGACTATCCTCGTGCATCTCACCCTAATGATGAAGAACGCCATGTTGACCTTCGGTGTTGGATGCTTCTAGCTACAAACTCTTGCTATCAGACGTGAACTCTTGCGTGAAACACTAGAACCCCCCAAGCTGCAATTTGTCCCTCATATTGGTTATGTCAACCTCTTTCCATTCATGATGGGGGCCATTCCACCTGTATGATCTTTACTCTCCGGCTTTTGTTTTGCCGTTTCCATAGTTTATCTTATGCCTTTCCTAAAGTAAAAATTTTGATTCGTCGCTGCTCAGGAATCATGGGTCCTTGAGAAGCAGCTTGATCTGATATCTAATACATCCATATTGTGGACAGATTATGGCCTTCGTTCACTTTCTAAAACAAGGTATATATGGTTAATGTCTATTCTTCTACTTTATAGAAGTGTTGAATTATCAGTAGATTCCGTGCTCTCCAAGCCTAGGTTACCCTGATACCCCTATATGGACACAGATATGCGATACGGTGATACTCTAATAAGCCAGCTTTCCAAAAATACTGATTCAGTGATATGTCATAAAAATGAAACTATACAAATAACAAGTGCTTGGATATATATATTGAATGTCTGGCAGTGTTCTGCTGACTTACTGGCTTTTGAACTCTTTGATAAATGGTCCAGTTCAATATATATGAAGTATAATACAGAGCATGATGCCCCATATTGGAGAGGTGCCATTTGGATAAACATGAACTACATGACTCTTTCAGCACTACACCACTATGCACATGGTAAGCTATTAAATCAACTAGTCTATGCCTGTTGCTAAAATTTCAGTTGCAAGATTATCTAACATTGTGCTCTCCTGTAGAGAAGGGTCCATACAAGGGAAGGGCAGGGGAATTATATGACAAGCTAAGATCAAACCTTATAAGGTATTTCCATCATTCTCTTCTATTGAACCCAAGTGAATTAGCTCAACTATTGTAGCTTCTTTAATAGATTGCTGATGCTACTTGCCGGCTTGGTATTTACAGGAATATCGTGCAGAATTACCATCAAACTGGGTTCTTATGGGAAAACTATGACCAGAAGAACAAAGGAAAGGGAAAGGGTTCACGGGCATTTACCGGATGGACTTCACTTGTTCTTCTTATGATGGGTGAATCCTACCCAACATTGCATAAGTGAGGTATAGTCCTAGCAACCACACAGAAGATAGAGATGCCAATCGGTATGGAGAGACTGGTCATTCTTGGCTCAGTTTAAAGGAAAGTGATGGGAGAGCTTGATTCGTAGCATTCCCTCCTTTAATCATACAGTATGTGACATTAGCTCCTGGTTTTGCCATACAAAGATGTGTTAGTGATAATGGTCATGGTGTTCTCTCTGATACTGTAAATTAGTTCCTAGTGAACTCTCCTTTGAGGGATTTTCTTCCTTCAAAGCCCCTGTGAGAAGTTTGAACATATAGCGACAGGTTTGGAAGCATGGCGATTTGCTCAGTACGAGCGGTGATTCCTGAATCATGATGCTGCCCCCAAGAGGACAGTTATGATCGCCGGAGAGGTCCAGGCTGTTCGCTTGCTTGTGGTGTAACAAAATCAAATGATCGTGTACGTGAAGACGAGACGACTAATCCTGATCATCCGCTTATTTATCCTACCAATGGGCTTATAGGCCTTCCAGTCCTTGAGCTCATGGGCTGTATATGCGCCACGAGAGGCCCTGATGTTAGAAGCTCCAGGACCAGGCCCAATTAGCGCATTACAGCTCAGTGCTCTGTGCCTCTGTCCGCAAACCAGGTCGCTAATGTAACCATTAATTACGCTAACAGGTCAGGGAGACGGAAACCGATCAAGTACGTAAACCAAACCCCACGACCACGAGTCACAGCGAGTGGCGACTCAGGGACTCACACGGTCCACAGCAGAAACGGAGAGATCGCCGTGAGTTTCCCGATGACCGGCGGTGGCAGCAGCAGCAGCCGGCGCCCGGTCGCCGCCGCCAGGAGCCGGGGAAGACTCTCGGTCTCGGAACCGGAACCGGACGCGCGCCGGGCCGCCGCGGCGGCGCGGCGCCGTGCCCGCGGCGACCATGGGCCCCTGCGGCTCATGGACCTGAGCCCGCGAGCCCTCATGCTCCTAGGGATCGCTTCCGTTGCGCTCGTCTCGGTCGCCTTCGTGGCGTACACCGGCGGGTGGTGGCAGGAGGCTGAAGGGGAGGGCTCGGCGACGCTGCGCACGGTCATGCGCTCCGTCACGCCGCTGCCGGCGCCCAGGATGATGGATCTGCCACAGGTGATGGCCATTAGTTTGTCCTGCTGTATTGTAACATCAGAACCTGAAGGCTGGAAGCCTGGAACCATACTAGACGTAACCAAATATGAAATAGGGAAGCACCCCACTATAGTTTGGGAGCCTGTACTTAATTTGTGATTTGCGTAAGGTATAGGTGACTGCTGGTTAAGCATATAGTGTTTCACAGCGTTCTAAAATGGAGCTATCTTAAAGTGCACCACTAAGTGTCGCCATTGATCAAGAAGGCTAAGTGTCTTGCAACCAAATGCTGCATTTGATAAATTGTACATTATATTTTAGAAGTGTATATGCACCCTACGATTTTTTTTATGTGCTCACTTGATCTCCATATAGCAGTTGTTCTGTATGATTTATATTTGAAAGGCCCTTGTTTCATACATGCATTTGAGTTTTGGGTTAAACATTCTAGCTTTCTGATGGTTCGTGTTTAACTGGTTGCAGTTCCAAAGTAATCATAAGGAAAGCTTGTACTGGGGTACTTACAGACCAAATGTGTATCTTGGAATTCGTGCAAGGTGCTGAACTTTTGCAATGCTTGGAGTTAATAGTCTTTGTCTTGGTGATTCCTGTGCCGTGCTTTGTACAATAGTGCATCTTGCTGTGTTATGCTTGTTGAAAGCAATATATATATGCAATAAAATTCTGTAAACCAAATATCCGCGCATTGCATGCTAATACTATTTCTATTTCAGAACTCCTCTGTCTCTAATTGCTGGATTGATGTGGATCGGCTTGAAAAATGGACAATATTTTCTTCGTCATGTTTGCCAAGATTCTGATGAGCTTAGCACATATGGGTGGACAGCTCACAATGGTAGGGATTATGGGCGCCAAGTGTTGGTTGATCATGGCTTACTTTTGACTACTAGTTTTCTGAAAGAGAAAGGAGAGGGCAGTGGTTTTGGTGGTGACTGGGCAGTTCGATTGGATACTAAAAATGAGAGGTAAGCGCATATTCACTATCTGTAAATTGAAAAGGAGTATTTCTATTTGCTAAAGTTGTATGCACTTTTCTATTCATAAACATTTAAATACGGTATACATTATGAGTCTAGCTGAGTTGATTTGTTCGTCCCTTAATCCCAGTTTAGCAGAAATTTGGCATTAATTACTTGCAACCCTGCAAAGTTAGCAAACCAACAAACTCATTCATACTGTTACACTTAATGTAGGTCAAGTGTAAGTGAAGCTCAAGAAAGCACCACACATCTGTTTTTCTACATTGCCGAAGAATCTGGAAAATCGATCACTATGGGCTCAGGCGAGGCTTCTTCAAGAGGCCCAGTTCATTTGGCATCTGGATCACATGAGGAGATTGGTGATTGGGAAGTCTACTTGAGATCTGAGGTATTCATATGTCTTGGTACATTTTCACCTTATTAACCCTCATTAATTTTTTGCTTTTACCTGTAATGCGGCAACCAGTTCCATTTGGCTAACTTATGTATGAGTATGTTGTAACTCTTCTTTCACAGGACAATTTTGAAATTTACAGAGCTGGATTCAAATCAAATAGTATGCATAATCTTAGTGACCTGGTACAGCAAGCCGTTGCAACTAATGTATGTCTAAACTCCTCAGTCCTCACCAATTACCTTAGTATTGGGAAAAGTTAGAATTCTTGTATGTCATGAAGTTACTTTTCCATTTACCTACTTTTGTGGGCTTATTTATAGGCAATGCAAACTGGGAACCTTAACCTGCCTGACGTGACTGAAGATTCTTCAAATATTATGGTCTATCAGGTAACTGGAAGAAGAGAAAGGAAGTAATTTCGTCTATATAATGTAGTAATGCACACCCTTATTCCTTATTATAACTTTTCAGTAAAAAGATAACGATGTGCAACTTATGTTTGTTTCCTCACTAAATGTTTTGGACATAATTGTTACTTCTCATAGCTTTGATTCCCAATACATCAAAATTTCAGTTAAAAGCGTTAGCATAGTGATGTATAACAGTGAAGCACATTGTCTATACTCACTACTGCGTAATATTAACTTGTATGAATTTAGCACCACTCTATCAAAAAAATAAAATCAACGGAAAAAAAATTAGCACCACGGATAATGCAACGAAGTTCTTCAGTCTTCCACTATACAATCTGGTGTTTTCCACTATACAATGTAACCAATTGTCAAGTCTCTGTAATCTCTTCTGATCCATCGCTGTACTTGTCTGGGCCTTATGTCTTTTTCTCATGGGCATTATGGTTATTTACTCTTTTTTTTAGGTTTCCGTAAAGTCTGCTGCCAAAATAGACATTGTGTTCTTGTCAGGGGCCACCTCAAAAAATCCAATGATTGAAGAGCGGATTAGCAAGCTAACAGGTGGATTCTGGAGCCTAGTTCATACCACATATAGCATATTTGATATTTTTATTCGATTTATATGGATGCAAAGTCTCCATCCATACGCACTGTACATTTTGAACAATCTGCCCTTTGCCATGTTTTCGGGTCTTTCTTTACCTATGTCTGCTTCTTTTGATGAACCTGAATCAAGGATGTTGAAAGCATAATTATTCACCCTGTTTGTCACTGATGATGTTAGGTACCATGCTGAGCGCCCGTCTTGAATCAAAACAAAAGGATTTTGAAAAGAGATACGATCAAATCTTCAAAGTAAATGATAAGGTGAGCTCCGTTGGGTCAGCATTTTGTTTCGGTGTCTGCAATTGTCTTCTTTCCACTGCTATTTGTGCTCTATGAATTACATTTGTTCAATTTCATTCCCAAGGGATGCCATTCAGTGCTTTACTTATTTTGTGTTTGTTTGTGTGTATATATGGTGTGTATGGTAGTCATCTATTCTATTACTGTTTGTGTGCTTCACCTTACAGTTGAATGACACTCCGAAAGTTAATTGATCTTTTGCTATGAGATAAGCAATATTGCGGACAATCGATAAAGCTTGACAAAAGACTTTGTTTTGGACTAGTCTTGATGCTTTTTTTCTTAACTTCAGATTGATTCAAGAGATATTTCTGTTGGTAGAGCTGCCTTGTCAAATCTTCTTGGAGGTATTGGCTACTTCTTTGGGCAGTCAAAAATTGCGCTTCCAAAAGGTTTTACAGTAAGTTTTAGAGCTTCACCTGATATCAAATTAGTTTTCGTCGTATGCTGTGATCATCTATAGTTCTAAGGAATTACTATCTCAGGATAGTTTTATTTTCTTATAGGTAATGCATTTGTAGATACTGTTATTTTATTTGCCATCTGAACCATGTGCTTAGAAATCATAGACACGCGAAACTTAATGCTTGAAATGTCTCTCCGCCAGCAAAAAAACGGGGATAAATATATTCCATATTGGCCTGCTGCACTATATACAGCTGTGCCCAGCCGCTCATTCTTTCCAAGGGGGTTTCTGTGGGATGAGGGCTTCCATCAGCTAGTCATTGGGTAATTATTCCACCATCTCAGTGTTCAATTTGTGGTTTGTGCTACTCCAGTTCATTATCAGCAAGTTTTTTCTGTGCTTTTACTATTACTTTGTGCTCTAACGCACATCGGTAGTGGTGATTTACAGGCGTTGGGATGTGTATATATCCATGGATATCATTGGCCATTGGTTAGATCTACTTAATTTGGATGGATGGATTCCTCGGGAACAAATCTTAGGAGCTGAAGCTTTAAGGTTATTTTCACTCTGATCTTTGTGAAGTATGGTGAAAACCTGCAATCATTGTAGTGACCCATCTTATAATTTTTGGCATCATGCAGTAAAGTTCCTGAGGAGTTTGTTCTCCAGTACCCTTCCAATGGAAACCCTCCAACTTTATTTCTTGCAATTCGTGGTATGGAATTGCCTTCTTTCTTAACCTTCAACCTTCATGTTGATGATATGTTTATGGAATTGGTGTTCGATCTCTAAATACTTTGTCTTTCTTGGGGGGCATTTAATGCAAATTCACACGCCTTGTGTACTTTAACCGAATAATATTGAAGCATAAATTTACGAACCGATGTTCTCGATGCCTCTCTCTCCAATATTCAAGTGCTAAAATGTACCGAAAAGGGCACATAAAATACCGCTCGTGCAACATATCTTGGGAATCATGCAATTTTTTGTGTGTACTGTTTTGGTGCAACTTTATCAAAATAAACCCAAGTGCTAACTAGTTCTGTTCACTGGCCAAGTACCAAAAATCTGTCAAATGCATGGAGGGTATGTGATAAGGCCCTTGCAACTGATTGATTTGTCATATAGCGAGGTATAATTTTAATCTTTTTCTTTGGCACAGATTTGGCAAGCGGAATACTTGCAAATAAGTTTTCAGATGAGGAAGCTGAAAAGATATCCACTTTCCTTGAAAGGGCTTATATACGGCTGAATTCTTGGTTCCAGTGGTTCAACAGCACACAATCAGGTGAGCTTTCCTTTAATCCTGTTCCATTTTCAACTTCTGTACTCAACTGAGTATTGCGTGTGGGACCTGTGGGTCATATTTTAATATTATTTCAGAGCTATTGACGTGATTATTTCTGAAAACACACAAACATGCTGACCTTACAAGCTATTATGTTAAGGTCATAATTTATGAAAGCATAATGATGGTCACTATGCTCAGTTGGTCATTATCAGGGACATTGGGTGCTATTTGTATTGAGGAATATTTGGATTCAGGAAATTTGCTTTCACGTTTTGCTGGCTTCAGTTCAGTAATTGTAGTGCATACTTCAGATCAGTTAGACTTCCTATTTTCCTTAATACACATCACAGTATTTCATAAGTGAACTATGATTCCTCCATACTTTGTACTCTCACCTCAAAGGTGGTGAAAAAAAATTTAGCTGTCAACTATTTTTAGGGAAATTCATTCGTGGCCATGGATTATGGCGTCCCCTATGCAGTGTCCCTACGCGTGTCCATAGTACCCAATCCATATTCCGTTAGTCAGAGAGCCTGACTCACTGCTTTTATTGCATTTTAGGATAATTCATTCTGGCATCCCATTTTTTAAGTTGTGATCCTCCACTGAACTAGTAGCTATACGTCACAAATCCATATTCGTTGAGAAAGAAATGTGACTCTAGTCTGGGCCATAATACTTGAGATGCATGTGTACCTTCTGGTCTAACTATAGGAGCTTATCTGCTGATTTGAAATTGAAAGCAGGGCACTGTTCATTTTTTCTTATGTTCTACAAAAACATCACTTTGTGCACTAGAGCTTTCTGCAAACCAGTGCAATCTGCAAAATATGATGTCTGTTTTATAAAATTTAATTAAAATTTATACCCAAGTTAAGTCAATGGACCATGGTTATGCATTTGATCAAAATTTCTTACCTCTGCTTATTTGTCCTTCATTGTTCGTAGGTAAATACAAAGGCACCTTCTATTGGCATGGAAGAGATAACATGACAGCAAGGGAGTTGAATCCAAAGGTTTGTGAATAATTCTTTACTGTTTGCACTCATACTATCAATTGTTCTAAAGATTGTGTCATAATGCCATCGAGGTCTTGTCATTCCAGATTAGTTCCTTCACTTAACTTATCTAAGGAATTGCATCTCACACTATAGGACTTAATGTTCCCAAGTACTTTGCAGACTTTGACATCTGGATTGGATGACTATCCTCGTGCATCTCACCCTAATGATGAAGAACGCCATGTTGACCTTCGGTGCTGGATGCTTCTAGCTACAAACTGCATGCGCTCAATCGCCGAGTTTCTTAAAATGGATAATGCTCTGGAGAAGGTAGTTCAGCATGGATGCGGGGACATAACTTTCTAATTCCATGTTGCTTTCTTAACTGTTGATTATGGCTCTTTTTTTTTTAAAAAAATGTTTGTTGAATTTCTGTAGGATTACCATAAGATGTCAAATCAACTTTCAGATTTTGGGACACTTAATAAGGTATCATGGTGCAGTTCTGACAATTTTGTATCTTTTTTTATCAAGTATTTAGGTCTTATCTTATTGCCATGATAAGTCGAATTCGTCTCATCTTTAGAGAGCAGACTTTTCAATTATTTCTCATTCTTCTACAAATTGCTATATTTATCAAGCAATTTTGCAACAAGCAAAGGTTTCTCCTGGTTTATATAGTGTCCATGTCCATGAATTTTGCTTTTTATATCTTATATTCAGCTCTGTAATTGTCCATCCTTTTACAGTTGCACTTGGATGATAAAGTTGGTGCTTATTTTGACTATGGTAATCATACAGAAAAGGTTAGTGCTGCGCTTCCTCAGAGCTGTGGCTTCTTGTTTGTCAGGCACTTTTATAGGTTTTGATTGCAACAGTAATTGTGTAGGTTCGATTGAGATGGTTTGATATCAAGGATAAGGATGCTATCAGACGTGAACTCTTGCGTGAAACGCTACAACCTCCCCAGCTGCAATTTGTCCCTCATGTTGGTTATGTCAGCCTCTTTCCATTCATGATGGGGGCCATTCCACCTGTATGATCTATACTCCGCCTGTTTGTTTTGCTGCTTCCATAGTTTATCTGATGCCCTTCCTAAAGTAATAATAACTTTCATTTGACTCTATTCAGAAATCATGGGTTCTTGAGAAGCAGCTTGATCTGATCTCTAATACATCCATATTGTGGACTGATTATGGACTTCGTTCACTTTCTAAAACAAGGTATAGATGGTTATTATCTATTGTTCTACTTAAGAAAAGTGTTGAACTATCGGTAGTTCGCGTGCTCTCCAAGCCTAGGTTACCCTGATACCCTATATGGACACAGATATGCGATATGGCGATACTCTAATACTGATACAGTGATATGTGTATATATGTCATAAAAATTAAACTATAGAAATAACAAGTGCTTAGATATATATGGAATGTCTGACAGTTTTCTACCGACTTACTGGCTTCTGAACTCTTTGATAAATGGTCCAGTTCAATATATATGAAGCGTAACACGGAGCATGATGCCCCATATTGGAGAGGTGCCATTTGGATAAACATGAACTACATGATTCTTTCAGCACTACACCACTATGCACATGGTAAGCTATTAAATCAACTAGTCTATGCCTGTTCTAAAATTTCTGTTGTAAGATTATCTAACACTGCTCCCCTGAAGAGGAGGGTCCGTACAAGGGAAGGGCAGGGGAATTATACGACAAGCTAAGATCAAATCTTATACGGTATTTCCATCGTTCTCTTCCATTGAACCCAAGTGAATTAGCTGAACTGTAACTTTAATAGATTGCTGATGCTTTTTGCTGGCTTGGTACTTACAGGAATATCGTGCAGAATTACCATGACACTGGGTTCTTCTGGGAAAACTATGACCAGAAGAACAAAGGAAAGGGAAAGGGTGCACGGTCATTTACCGGATGGACTTCACTTGTTGTTCTTATGATGGCTGAATCCTACCCAACATTGCATAGGTGAGGTATAGTCCTAGCAACCACACAGAAGATAGAGATGCGGAGAGACCGGCCATTCTTGGCTCGAATTGAACGAAAGTGATGGGAGAACTTGATTCGTAGCATTCCCGCCTTTAAGCATAGAGTATTTGACATTAGCTCCTGGTTACTCCACTCAAAGATGTGTTACCGATACTGTAAATTAGTCATGCTGTTCTCTCTGATATTGTAAATTAGTTCCCAGTGAATTCTCTTTTGGGGTATTTTCTTCCCAGTGAATTTGAGCATATAGCGACAATTTTGGAAGCGGAAACTCTATTAAGTTGTACCACTTGCCGTCGAGTGCGGTGAAGGTTTTATCAATATCATGTATGGCGATTTGCTCAGTACGAGCAGTGATTCCTGAATCATAATGCTGTCCCAAGAGGACAGTTATGAATCCGGATAACTACCAAAATCTCTATCTGGTGGACTATCTGGTTGTCTCTGATAGTGATAGAGGATTATCAGTACCACCATTTTTTTAATCGTCTGTTCCTCGCTGTTTTTTTATCGTGGGCCCAGTGTGTATGCTATACTTGCTACCTTTGCAAGCATCGTCTTTCCCTTCATTCTTTCTCCTGACTGCAAGCAAAGTAGAGCTCAGATCCTGAAGCGAGCATGTGTCTCTACTTCTTGACTCTAATCATCGTGGCTAGCACCAGATCTGCAGCTAATAATGTTTCCTTCCCCTGATAACATGTTGCTCAGTTAATCACTGGGTGACGCACTTTCTTATTTCGAGTCAAACCACCGGGCCCGGTAGTGCCTTATCCTATGCAATGTAGAGCGTAGTGGTACTTTTTTTTTCTTTTTTTTATTACATAGTACAACGCAGACATTCACAACGCAAGCACACTCATCTTGTATGAGCGTAGTGGTAGTGGTACTCAAATCTCAGTGATTCACCAAAACGTGCGAGTAAGATTGCTCTGGGCTCTTGAGGTCGTTGCCCTGCTGGAGAATCTCTTGCAATCAATCCACCAGATCCCCATTTGGCCAGGTCACCTGCAGTTACTCCCTTCTCTGCAGTTTGCACATGTTCGCGCCATTACTAACGTGCCGTTCAAAATACTCTCCCCCTTCTGTTTTTTTTTTTTTTTTTGAAACTCTCTCCCCCTTCTGTTGCCATCCCATATAGCTGAACAAAACTCGAGAACTGTTTCAAACAAATCCTCAAAACGAGGGAAAAAAGAAGCCTGGTTACCGTAATCACGGTCCACAAAAGAAGCCTGATTAGGACCCGAGCACACAGCAGGTCAGAGCCATCCCCATCGCACACGGACACGGTTCTCCATCCACGACCGTTCATCATCATCCGCCAGTTTAACCGAATTCCCATCTCGTCCACCATCGCATCACTAGCAGCAGGCAGGCGAGCAGCCTGCCAGCCAAGCCAACCACCCGCCCCGGGCCCCGCGGCGGCGAGCGACGCCATGGGGGCGCCGGGCAGCCGCGCGTTGGCCGCGGGCGCGGCGTTCCTGCTGCTCCTCGTCGCGCTCCCCTCCGCCTTCCTCTACCTCACCTCCTCCGCCGCGGCCGCGCCCGCCGCCGCCTCCCGCAGCGCCCTCCTCAACCTCAGGCCCTTCTCCGCCAAGTGCCCGCCCGCCGCGGCCCCGCCGCTGCGCGTCTTCATGTACGACCTGCCCCCGCGCTTCCACGTCGCCATGATGGCGTCCGACAACGCGACGTCGGGGTTCCCCGCGTGGCCGCCGTCGTCGGGCGGGATCAGGCGGCAGCACAGCGTGGAGTACTGGATGATGGCGTCGCTGCTGGACGGAGCTGGAGCGGGATCGGCGGAAGGGAGGGAGGCGGTCAGGGTGCGGGATCCGGACGATGCGGAGGCGTTCTTCGTGCCCTTCTTCTCCTCGCTCAGTTTCAACGTGCACGGCCGCAACATGACCGACCCCGACACCATGGCCGACCGCCTTCTCCAGGTGCAGGAAACCTCACTATTCCTTTTTCTGATGTTGATCATTCTGGCCTGTCCTAGCATTTAGCTTCGCTCAGATTCAGACAGCTCTGTACAAAATGGCGTGTTGTGAAATATCATTTCATTATCCATTAGTAATTTCGGATTTAGGACGCAAGGAAGCAGCCAAATTACCATGTGGAAGCTGTGTACAGCCAGCCTAGAACAGCCAAAACACACGCTGTAAAATAAGTCAATGAGCCTTGAATGCAAACATGCGCATCATATAGAACCAAGAGGCAGATACCTGTCGGCCTTTGGACAATTCTCTCACTAGTTGGTGTTCCATTACCATCACCCAGGTATTATGCCACAGTGATATCCACAAATTCTGATAGGCTAGACAGATGTCTCTATTGCTCGATAATATAACGTGGCATCTCTTACATTACTGCAGTGATGTAGTGTGCAACTCACCCTGATGTTCCTGTAGGACTTACTGTTATATGTGTCTTGGTTCTATTAAGAAATTTTTTATTAGCCTCGACCACCTTCTAAGGATTATTTTCTGAACTGAAACAAATATGCGATCTGAATTGTGGATTTGCCTTAGTTTTTATGGTTTACTGTATGTGCGTGTATGGTTAGATATGTCAGGAGAGATTCTTGAAAAGGGGATGTTTCTTCTTGTGTGCAGTAGTTGCCTGAAGCTGATTTGATGTCCATATTGATTGAACATGACTAATAGCAACTATTGTTGACTTAAAGTTGGCAATCAGCCAATTAGGATTGTTTGGTTTTATGGAGATCTTATGAGTTATGAGGATGGTAGGACATAAGGGAAGCGTTTAAGAGTTACATGGAAATGTGGCTGTATACAGTTTGCATCCACTGTTCAACATTCCTGTTAGGTATTTGATACCGGAACTCGTGCTTGAAGCAAAGAAAATTCTATTTCAAGGATATTGCTTTCGTGTCACGTAACTATTTTTTGCCATCTATAGTAAGTTTGCTTGGCCAAATCCTCGCATGGCGCAAAGCATGATGAGAAGGAAATCAAAAAATAAATAAATGTGTAATTCCTCTAAAACGTTGGAATTGTGCTTTTTAGGGATGTTGTTGTGATGTCACTTGCATGCATTATCCTGCTTCGTGAAAATACGATCGTGTCCTACTCTCCTAGTACTCTTCAGTACCAGAAAAACCCATTTTCTGTAGTATTCAACTCATTTTTTGTTGATTTTGTACCATTCTCTGTAGGTTGAACTTATGGATATTCTATGGAAGTCTAAATATTGGCAAAGATCAGGAGGCCGGGACCATGTTATTCCTATGCATCACCCCAACGCTTTCAGATTCCTGCGAGATATGGTGAATGCATCCATTCTTATAGTTGCAGACTTTGGGAGATACAGCAAGGAATTGGCTTCCTTGAGGAAAGATGTTGTGGCACCATATGTGCATGTTGTGAATTCCTTCCTTGATGATGATCCGCCTGATCCGTTTGATGCTCGTTCAACACTGCTTTTCTTTCGAGGGCGCACAGTCAGAAAAGATGTATGGAAATGATTTATGATAGTAATAACTACTCCTCCCCCTTCACTGTGATCCATCCTAACTTGCGGATTTAGTTCACCTTGTTTTTTACTCCTTAGTGGAGAATATCTTGGCATAAACAAACTTGGTTGTTAAGTTTCA
This sequence comes from Eragrostis curvula, assembly GCA_007726485.1. NCBI lineage: Eukaryota > Viridiplantae > Streptophyta > Magnoliopsida > Poales > Poaceae > Eragrostis > Eragrostis curvula. The sequence goes on along the minus strand of RWGY01000009.1, from coordinate 20,934,001 downwards.
AGAAACTGACATTCATGGTTTTATGTTTCCAGGAAGGGAAGATCCGTGGCAAACTTGCAAAGATACTAAAAGGCAAGGATGGTGTGCGCTTTGAGAATAGCTTTGCAACAGGAGAAGGCATTAAAACTGTAAGTCATATTTCTCATTTCTAGTCTTCTTTACTTGGCGGTTAGTCTTGAATGGGATTTTCCCCTCACCCTACTAGTACCTTCTGAATATTTAGTGGGTTATTTCTTTATGGTTTTGCAATCAAGGTGAACATTCAGCCTTTTTTTTTTGGTTGAGTCTTCTTGATAAGAAGAACATAAACAATCTCTAAATGGTTTTATCTTAACAGTCTACAGAAGGTATGCGATCTTCAAAGTTTTGTCTCCATCCTGCTGGGGATACTCCTTCCTCATGCCGCCTGTTTGATGCGATTGTCAGCCACTGTGTTCCTGTGATTGTGAGCACTCGGATTGAGCTCCCATTTGAAGATGAGATTGATTACAGTGAATTTTCGCTTTTCTTCTCAGTTGAAGAAGCTCTAAAACCTGACTACTTGCTCAATCAGTTGAGACAGATACCTAAAAAGAAGTGGATTGAGATGTGGTCGAAGCTAAAAAATGTCTCCCACTACTATGAATTTCAGCATCCGCCCAGGAAGGATGATGCCGTTAACATGATATGGAGGCAGGTGAGGCATAAACTCCCTGCAGTTAACCTTGCTATTCACAGGAATAGGAGACTGAAAGTTCCAGACTGGTGGGGATGAAAATCAGTGAATAGTGTACATATTAGCATACGGCGGCCAAGCTTGCCATTTTTGGGTGCGTGGTGGAGTCCTGCCGGTCATTCCTTGTGCACCAGATGCTCATCTTAAGTTCTAAAATCTGAATCCACAACAAACTGCTGACAAACACTGACATAATTATCCTTTTTGGTTCGTTTTGTGACACGCTATTTTCCCCTCATGTTACAAAATAGTGGGAACAAATAAAATTAGGTAGCAATATTATGGTACAGACATACCTGAAAAATAGCATTTGTATGCCCTTGAGAAGAGGCAGCAGTATTTGTACTAGCATTCTGAAAGCTGCAATATATTTCTGGAAGATATCATTTCTGTTTTCGCTACTTTTTGTCTGTTGACATGGAGGAGTATTTTTTTGAAGGTCTTGACTTGGATATTTTTTTCTGCTTAGTATATCTATGTAACTATGTTGTGATAACGTGAGCATATTTCTGATGATCACATTCGGCTGCAAACTTGCCTGTGAACTCTGGTGGAACCTTCTTCGGTTAGTTGATATCCTTCATTCGTCATTAAGCAAACTCATGCATCGTCGTATGTGGACCAGAGTCTCTAGCCTTTATTAGTTCAGAATGTGGTAGAAAGGTTGCTGGTAAGATTGGATGAAGGATACGGTTCTAGCCGCAATGGTACAATCATTTTTTACCTTTTAAAACTTTTTGATTGACTTGGTATTACATGCCTGATAGGGGGATACCTTTTGATTGGAGTAGTTTCTTTTTTTCCTGTTCAAGTTGCAGTTCCAAGAACTTTCGGTGGTAGTACATGAGCTGATAGTTCCAGGGGTACCTTGTAATGTGGGCTTCTAAGTTATCACATCATGTCACGCTCGAGTTCACACAGGACCTTCCTTTGTCCGCTTTCAAGTCTTTTCCCTTGAAAACGGGTAATAATCAAAAGGATAAAGTACGAGGAGTCGAGATCCACGACATGTATGAAGTGTATCCTAAAACTTTTTGACTCGGCATATGAGTAAACTTCTGTTAAGATGATTGAAGTTGATCCCAACAAAGCGCTGACCAGTGCTTTTTTTTTTTTTTTCGAGGGCGCGCTGACCCGTGCTTGTGTGCAATAGGGCATGCATAGCTTATACCTTTGAGTTTGACCACCATCAGGACGAATAGATCTGGCCAGGTGCCAGGTCGTTTACACTCCCCAGATGAGAGCAATGCCAAGGTTTCTTCTGCAACAGCAGGTCATGTGAACAATGGCGGTGCACATGTTTCCATGACATTACCAGGCGTTTCTCGTGACGCGATATCAGCGGGAACCCAAGCAATCAGATGGGGACAGCCGAGCAAGCATTCTTTTTGTCAATGCTTGCTTCCACGCAAGCAGTGTGGGTTTGTCGGCGCTTGCCGCTTGTTCTGGGGGAACACGTCGCAGTGAACCGTCCCATGATCCTCCGTCCCAAGGGCAATCAAGCAGCGCGAGCACGAGGCCATGTGCCTGCACCCTCACAAACTTTTTTTTTTTTTTTTTTTTTTGAGAAAGCACCCTCACAAACTTGTTTAGTTCAAGCAGGAACATGATCCATATCAAAACCATATCAGTCTTCCGTTGCAAGGTGCTTTTAGTACGGAATGGACCTCTCGTCCAAGAAACGAGCAGCGAAGAGGCTGATGGTAAATTTCTAATCCCGTGGGCCGTGGAGTGCACTCACGATCGCAAGTCGCAATGCTGAACTAAGGTGGGGTACCAGCACTGACGTGGCAATCCTGACGTCGACCTTTAAGATCAGGGTCAATCAATCTTAAGGTCGTTCACATCAACGGAAGCGACAATCATTGGTCGGGTATCGTTGGAATACAATAGTTAGCTCTGTTTGGATCAGCTAGAGCTAGCTGGTTAATCGCCTGGTTGACTGTTATTAGTCGCTCCAGTTTTTAATCGCAACGATGTTATTAGAACTAAAATTGTTGTCATAATCATTACACACGGGCAACACTGAGAGGCGTGGTAGCAGCATTCTGATAGCAGCATCAGCACAAATGAGGATAGCTGGAACCGCAGATCATGATCGGGCAGTGCTGGGTCGGCCGAGCCGCACGATGCGATAAAGCAACGCCAGCGTAAGACAGCCGTAGCTTAAGCACATTAAGCGAGAGCATTAAGACATCAAACCACCCTGCGACCGATTCAAAATCGCCCAGCTCAGCGCAACCGAGTCGACTCCATTTCGCTTCCTCTCCCCTTCCTCCTCCTCCTCCCCTTCGCCTCCCTGTCCGCGCTCCAGGAGTCCGATCCAACATGGCGGCGGCGCCGCCGGACGGGCAGGAGAAGGTGATCGCGGCGGCGCAGCACATCGTCAAGTCGCTCGCCAGCTCCAAGAACGCCGCCGACGACATGATCCGCATCCTCTCCGGCTTCGACAACCGCCTCTCGCTCATGTCCGACCTCTTCCCTCCTCCCCCTGGCGCCGCAGCCGCGGATTCCATCTCGGAGGCTGAGGAGGGGGGCTCGCAGGAAGAGGGGGAGGGGCGGGAGTACGAGCCCGACCCCGACGACGACGCCGCCGGGGACGAGGAGTTGGAAGCCGCGGTGGAGCTGATAGAGAGGTGGGAGGCGCCGGGGGCAGCGGACAGGGTGCTTTTCGACTCGGGGGAGGACGCTGAGGAGTACCTCGCCGCGGCCGCCTGCCTCGTGGGCGCGCCGGACCCGCGCGCGGAGGCGGCGCTGCAGGCCGCGATGGCGCGGCTCGAGGAGGAGTTCCGGCACCTTCTGATCCGCGGGGCACCGCCGCTCGCCGCCGAGGACCTGCAGGCCTCCCTCCTCCGCCGGCTCTCGCTCACGGTACCGTCCTTCAACTCCTCCGCCGTCGACCTAGATTGCCCCTCCTTCTCCAGCCACGCCGGCGAGGGAGACGACTCTGTCGGCGCAGGAAGCAGGAACTCGGTCTCCGATGAGGAGATCTCGCCCTACCTGATCTCGCCGGACACCGTCAGCACCCTCAGGGACATCGCGGACGTCATGCTGCGCGCGGGCTACGCGCCGGAGCTTTGCCAGGTATACGGCGAGGTGCGCCGCGACACGCTCATGGAATGCCTCGCTGTGCTTGGGGTGGACAAGATGAGCTTGGAGGAGGTGCAGCGCGTGGAGTGGGCCATACTCGACGGCAAGATGAAGAAGTGGATCCAGGCACTCAAGATCGTCGTCCGAGGTCTTCTAGCTGAGGAGCGCCGCATCTGCAGCCAGATCCTTGCGGCTGATGCCAATGCTGAGGAGGAGTGTTTCACTGAGGCGGCCAAGGGGTGCGTCCTGCAGCTGCTCAACTTTGGTGATGCTATTGCAATTGGGAAGAGATCATCCGAGAAGCTGTTCCGCATCCTTGGTATGTACGAAGCGCTAGCTGAGGTGCTGCCAGAGCTCGAGGGCTTGTTCGCGGGTGAGGCGAGAGATTTCATCAAGGAAGAGGCTGAGGGGATACTTATGCGGCTTGGGGATGCAGTGCGTGGCACAATTGCCGAGTTTTCCAGTGCCATACAGGGAGAGGTGTCCCGGAGAGCCCTGCCCGGTGGGGAGATCCACCCCCTCACCCGTTATGTCATGAACTATGTGCGGTTGCTTGCGGATTACAATGCTTCGCTGAATAATCTTCTTGAATGTTTTGACTCTGAGGTGAATGGGGCTGACAACACAAACATGACTCCATTGGGGCATTGTGTGCTCATGCTGATCACACACCTACAGCTAAAGATTCAGGAGAAATCAAGGCTGTACGAGGACGAGGCGCTGCAGAATATATTTTTGATGAATAATCTGCTGTACATTGTACAGAAGGTCAAGGATTCAGAGCTGAAGACATTGCTTGGTGATAACTGGATCCGTAAACGCCGCGGCCAGATAAGGCAATACTCAACGGGGTATCTCCGATCATCATGGACTAGGGTATTAGCTTGCCTGAGAGATGATGGGTTGCCGCAGACAATGGGTTCGTCAAGTGCACTCAAGAATGCACTGAAGGATAGATTCAAGAACTTCAATTTGACATTTGAAGAGTTGTACAGAGCACAGACGTCATGGAGGGTTGTGGATCCTCAGTTAAGAGAGGAATTGAAGATTTCCATCTCAGAAAAGGTTCTTCCCGCATACCGATCATTTGTTGGGAGGTTCCGGGGGCAACTAGAGGGAGGAAGGAGTTCTGCGAAGTATATAAAGTACAACCCTGAGGATTTGGAGAACCTGGTCTCAGATTTCTTCGAAGGGAGAAAGCCGAATGCTTGATGATCGAGGTGAGTGCTAACTTCCAGATTATTCCCATAGATAGGTCGAGTGGATTATTAGAAGCTATGCAGTCTTAGATATCTTGTTTGTTTTCTTGGATCTTGAAGAACATGATGATACCAGCACTTCAGTTTTGCGATCACATGATGCTTCAAGTAACTGTCTAGATGTTTATTGAAATTTTGTCTTCAAATTATCTTTCCAGTTGTAAAATTATTATAGCATCTATACATTGTCAGTAATTTCCTTTTATTAAGCAATATTTGTTAAAGATTCTTTAATAATATCTAGTGTTTGTTCGATGGCTTAGAGATTCTAATACCTAGAAGTTAACAATGGTTTGTTATTCCTCTTGATCTTCAACTTTGAAGGATCAGAAAATTCTCCTAAAAAACTCATAAACTAGTAATATGAATTCAATGTAGCCTTTATTCCAGTTTCCACTATTCTAGAAGGGCACATATTTCTATTTCTTCTAAGATCTCCACAGCACCTTGAGAACATCATGTTAGTGTAGAACCACCTCTTTTTTTCCAAGGCACATACAGCAGGGGAGCCCCTACGCACTTTTATTAGAACAAGTAAAAACCAAAAACTGCACAAGGAAAGAATAGCAGGCGAAAAAAGAACAACAAAAGAAGGAGAGTAGTTATGTAGAACCACATTTCATCCCCTAAAATGTCCTTTTGAGTGTCAACTCCAATTAAACATCGTGTTAAATAGGACGAAAGTTTACTCTCTACAGTCAGTCCTTTTGCATGTTAATCCTTGGGAATGTCATATCAGTTGAGAACATGTTTAGCCTCTAAACCGTGCACATCATGTTAATTCTACTTACATCGCTTGTTTTTCTTTCTAGTTAATACACTCTGAAGTCTGAAGGATAGATTCTTGGATAAACCTATTATTCTTGTCATGCTGTAGTCAGAAACTCCTATGATCCCGACCAACAAGCTCATCTATTTGATCCTTATTATGTTCAGGGATGTTCGTATCAATGATGCTACAGGCAAGTCCCATCCAAATTTTGATGATGCTACTAGTCCGAGTCACTTCCAAGTTTCATTGGCTATACTGTACAGGGAGCTTGACCTTCCAAAACCCTTTTGGAGGTCTGAAGATGGAAATAGAAGGAACTGACTGAAATGGTGTGAACTCAACCCAAATTGAACACTTACCTTGTCATCCTTGATTCTGTCAAGGTGAGTGGTGACCATGTTGAGGCTTGCACATGGAATTCTGACAAGTGCCTCTGCCATGAGTTGTGTGATTGCAATTCTTACATTTGTCGTTCTTTTGTTGATTGTAAAATCTTGTGACTCTTGTTTGACTCCAAAAGAATGTTGGTGCTTGGCATTTCAATGTACAATTATACCAGCAGTTATGTTCACTTTTACCTTGTTGCAACCTGTTCTTTTCAGTATAGTCTGTTGCAACTTTTTGTTATATTCACTCGCAGCATAAAATGAAATATAATTACTTGACAGGTAACTAAAGCTGCTACATGCTACTAGTCCTGTCCTATACTTGACAGCTTAGATAAAAATTAGCGATTTCCAAAGACTTCCGTTGCTGTTAATCTTGGGTGCTCATAAATGATGTTGTGTTTACCCAACCCCGTTACATTTGTTATTATAGTACTATATCCGGTGAACGATGTGACATTTCCTTCTATATTGCTAGCTTTATACTTTGATCATGTTTTCTGATAGATGACTAAAGTTACATGGTATGGTATAGTACGCCAGTAGCCACATACAGAACATTTATGGTGTCTAAGGAAATAACTGACAGAATGTATAGAAGAGTTACTTTTTAATTCTTATATTGCTCAATATGTGGATACATGGTGTGTTAGTTTATTGGGAAGGGGTTGAGGGTTCCCTGCATTAGGAAACAACAAATTATGTAAAAGATTGGAATCCTCTTGCTTACTTTCCTGATATACAAAATTAGTTTAAATTCAAGCTATACTGAGAGTAATAAATAGGAAATTTCTGACAAGCAAGAAATCAAAATTTAAAAAGGGATAGGGAAAAAATAAAAGGAAACTTTTCACATGAACACTCTCAAAATATCACATAACTCAGCAATTCAGGGGAAACTTGAAAATGATTTAGGAGCTAAATCAACATATCAGGTATTAAGGTAGTACCTCTGTAATGTTTGGGAAAGAAAAAAAAAATTAGTACCTCTGTAGTCCTAGGAACAGGATAGATGTTAATCTGGAGAGAAGTGAACCTGCCATGGCTAACTTCCATGCATTTACCTTGGTTAACTTAAAATCAGAACATTAGCTTTCCACTTGGATGCATTATGATAAGCTATCTATCTCTATAGAAGTGACAAACAGATGAAGGTGCTAAAAACATAAGAAACACTAGATATGGTAAGGAATTTATCAAGTTCTACAAGCATGGAACAAATAGATGGCATGGCTGATTTTAGTTTACTTCTCAGACCCTGCTGTTCTGTGGTAGAGGGATAACACCATTGAAGAAGTCCCCAAAATAACCAGGTGGCTCATACACCAACTTGGCTATTATATCTCTGAGGGTGATCAATCCATCCAGGTTCCCTTCCTCGTTGATCACATAGATCCTTTGTCTCTTTTCTGCATCCAGCTTTAGGATTATGTCCTTGACACTGTCACTTCTACTGCATGTTATGATGCTCATTTGCCTTTCACCAGAGCTCTGCCTCGCATTTGCGATGAAATTTTTTGCAGTTAGCGTCCTGCAAATAGTCAGTGTGGAATATTAACTTCTTAAGCTTTCCTAGTTCCATTTACGTTTTCATGTACACACACCAAGTCCTATTTATTCATCTAGTCTGTTGTATGATTTTCATCAGAATTGCCAACATTTCGCAAATTGTGAACCAGCAACTTTACTGCAGTCGATGGAGCTGCTATTATAATCCCCTGAAACTGACCTGTAGTCTCTGTTTGCCTCCGAAGCTGTAAGGAGATGCTTCACATCCTTGATCATTATGCTGCCTATCGCCTTGCCAGAGTCATCGACCACCGGTATACCTCCGACCCCTTTTCTCCTCATCAACCGGAAGGCCTTGAGTGCCGGCTCGTCCTCCCGTATCTGCAAATTTCGTCTCCTAGTCCATCATCTCGATGATGAATCGCACAATTATCACAACCGTAAAACAGGATCAGAAATTCGCACCTTGACGATCTTGCTGAGCCTCATGATGGGCAGGCCGAGTTCGGAGAGCGTCTTGTTTCCCCACTCCTCGAACCAATGGAGACCGACGCACTCGGACAGCATGTGCACGACGGCGGCCTGCGTGATGATGTTGCTGATGGTGCCTTCGCCGATGTCGACCACCGGCAGGCTCTTCATCCGGTACTTGGATAGCAGCAGCAGCATTGTCAGGAAGGTGTCGGAGCTCTGCAGCGCCAGGAACGGCGCCCACCGGAACGATCCGGAGATGTCCTTTACCTGCCACATCCATGCATGACAGGAGCGAAGGACATGATCATTGGTCGTCTCATAAGTCATAACCTTGGGAATTTCTTGCGACGGAAAGAGTGATCTGTGTGTTGATCAGGGCGGGCAGTGCAAGATCACCTTTGTTTTGTTGAAGAGGTCTGAAGAAGGCAGGGCGCCGAAGACTTCGGCAATGGCTCCTTCGGATTCTGCCGACGGTTTGGGTTCCCGTACGTCGGCGGCGGCGGTACCCTCCAGGGTGACCGTGCCCAGCTTCGCCGCCAACTCGTCGGCGCCTACGTCGGCATTTGCCACGGCTTCAGACTGGCGAGAGGAATTCACCCTGCCGGAGTCAGTACGTATTTTTCTGATGCAGTGCGTGTGCCGCACTGATGGCAAAATTGTTCATGACATGAGAGGCATATCTTACGCAGAAAAGAGACGGTGACAGAAACGAAACGAACGAACCTTGTGGAGCAGCCAGACGGCGATGCCGGCGAACTCGACGATGCCGATGTACCGGTCGATCCAGCTGGCGTCCTCGGGCGCGTCGACGTTCCTGACGGGCGCGGAGATGATCCTGTTCCTGGAGAGGATGTCGACGGCCTCGGCGAGCGTGGAGTCGGAGGGGATCTCCACCAGCTGGGACCCCGCGAAGGTGTGCGGGAACGAGGCGACGGAGATGCTGTCGAAGCAGCTGTTGAGCTTGTCGCTGCGGCTCAGCTGCCCTTCCTCGTCGAGGCTGTCCCAGATGTCCTCCACCCGCATGCCCAGCTCCGCCTCCGGGCTCCACGACCGCGCGCTCACGGGGCTCGCCTCCACCGCCGCATCCGGCACCTTCTCCTCACGCGTACGCACAGCCTGCATGGCTCTGCAATGCTCTGCACCGTCCTCTTTTCCTTTCCTTCCTCTCTATCTATCTACCACAGTTTCTTCTTCTTGGCTTCCCTTTCTCTACCCAGTGTGCTGGACCTGCTGGTCTCTGCTCATTTCAATGTCATCCCTTCTTTCGCGGCCACCCGGAACCGAGAACTGAGGCGCGCGCGGATCTCAAATTGGTCCTTGCTTCGTCCCCTGCATTTTCGCGGCTTAACGAGAGGCTGGAAAGTTGTTCGCCGCCCGGCAGTTCAGCTGAGTGCTACGAGAGAGTCGGCATGCTGCCGAATTTAGCTTTTACAGAAAAAGAAAATTAAAAAACAAAAAGAGCATCTGAATATATGGGCCTGTCATTTTGTGTTTTGAACCGAGCCCATCCGTCCTGTCTGGGCTCATTTTCCGGCGACAGCAGCCGCTGGGCTGGGCCGCGAGATATTTTCCTCTTCAACCCCTTTTGCAAGTCATCCCTGGGGGGACCTGTCCTTCATCGCTCAATGACACGTGGGCCGCGGACCCACATGGCATTGTCTGGTTGCGGCCGTGTTGATCCCGTCGTCCTCGACCTCCCCTACAACTAGCACGCCACGTCCCCACCGCTCACCTCTCGCTCTCTCTCCGCCCCGCCCCGCCCCCAAATCGAAGCGAGGAAAAGAGAGAAGGGGACCTAAAACCCTAACCCCGCCGAATCCGGCCCCGCCGCCCGAGAGCGGAATCCGCCGCCGCCATGGACATGGGAGCGATGAGCGACCCGGAGAGGATGTTCTTCTTCGAGCTGGCGTGCAAGAACGCCGAGGCCGCCTACACCCAGAACCCGCTCGACGCCGACGTACGCCGCATCTCTCTCCTTATCTCCGGTTTGCTTTTCGCCGCTGGGTTTCGAACTCTGTAACATGGATCCGATCTGATTTGATCTGGCGGTGTTCGTGTGCGCAGAACTTGACGCGGTGGGGAGGCGCGCTGCTGGAGCTGTCGCAGGTGCGGAACGGCCCTGAGAGCCTCAAGTGCCTCGAAGGTGAGCTGCAAGATTTGGATGATTCCGCTGTTCTAGTTTGTGTGACTCGAATCCACGCTTTATTGTTAGAATCGATGATTTCCATATGCAGCCCCGTCTGAATGAGCTTAGGGTGTCAGTCAGCGTTGAAGTCCTGAAAGTACTGCAATGCTAATCTCTGCGGTATTTTTGTTGTTCGTTTATGCTACAACTGCTGAAAACTTAGCTTAGAATATGTAGGGGATTGCAACCTGACCTAGCGTGCTTGCTGTTTAATGCAAACAACCGCTGAATACAGCGGGAATGTACAAGTGATTGCAACCTGATCAAGTGTTTCGTGATTTTTAAGGCATTCCGGAGATTTGTGGTTGTGTTTCGTTCTGTGGCGCTTTTGTTGAGAAGACTAAATAGTACACTAGTTGTTGTGTAACCATGTTAGTTCCAAGTTATGGGCTAGTGTCAAACGCATACCGCTCTTGCCGTTCCTTTTGAGATGTTCATCAATGTTTTGAGACTGTTTGTTGGAAACCGACCAGATAGTTAAGCAGTTATTGTTGGACCGGTTACATTGCAATACCAGTCTAGAGACTGCCACTTGGACTTTTCAATATCCCAGATATTATTTTTGTTTTCTTGTCTATTATCTGGGAAATGGTAGCTTGCTTCCAGTTTTCTTTTGGTTGCCCTCTTTAATAGGGAAGTGCCATGGTGATGTTTATATTTGAACATTGGAATTGGGGTAGATGCGCACATTAACTTCGGGTTGTTCTATGAAAGTGATATTATTAGAATAGCTCTATATGGAAGAGCTCGTGTATCACTCAATTGTATGTGTGCGTGCGTCATAGTTTAGCTTATGCATGTGTGTGTACTGTGTAAGCTTTTGTGCTGTGTACTTGTATGATCGGAGTGGTGCTGATCCAATAAACTATGTTACAGATGCGGAATCCAAGCTGGAGGAAGCACTGAAAATTGATCCCAGCAAGGCCGATGCACTATGGTGCTTGGGAAACGCTCAGACATCTCATGGATTCTTCACTCCTGATACTGTGAAGGCAAACGAGTTCTTTGAAAAAGCAGCTGAGTGCTTCCAGAAGGCTGTGGATGTGGTATGTGATGGCTCCTAGTGTTTCTCCGTTTTTTAATCAGATTGTTATTAAGCACCTCATGCACCCATGCTGACTAAATCTGGAAGTCCACCAATCAAACTTCTGTTTCTTCTGTTCTGTCTTGTATGCTTTAGTTTATGAGGAAACTAATGCACAGTCCTGGTGTTTGTAGGAACCTGCAAATGAGCTGTACAAGAAGTCTTTGGACTTGTCATCTAAGGTGTGTTCTTCTCTTTCCTTTATGTTCTCTGTCTACGATGATTGTTAATCTATAATGCGTCCATCCAACTAAGCTGTCTCTTTTTTATTCTTGGGTTTCTGTTTCAATGAGGAATCAGGAATCCTTTTTTTATAGCCCATTACATTTAATTGTTATTCGGTTGCAACACTGAACATTTTCGCTCATCGAATTTTGTTATCATAGTTAGACATTGTTGGTTTGGCCTTTGTATCTTCTAACATTTGTTTCCATAGGCTCCTGAACTGCATTTGGAGATCCATAGGCAAATGGCTTCTCAGGCGTCGTCTCAGGCAGCACCCTCAGGCTCAAATCAAAGGGTATTTTCTCTATTTTGAAATTCTACTTAAAGGCTTGTCAGTGTCACTAGGTTGTTTCTAACTGTTATTAAAATTCTTATACACATGAAAAAGCATTTTTACCTGCATTTTTATGTAATAGTTACCAGAAGTTAAATGACCATCTTTCTAGTACACAGGCTCGCACCACTGTTTCCAGTAAATCCATTGTTTCTTTTTTATGTGCCACTTGTCTATCTCTAATAGCTATTGATCAATTTTGATTTGATTCGGTGTTATGATTTAAGTGCCATATGGTTTACAATGTGCAAACCTTGTCTAAGCTACAGCATTGTGTTTTCAGCAAGCAAGGAGGAAAAAGAAGGATACTGAGTTCTGGTATGATGTTTTTGGATGGGTGATTCTTGGTGCTGGCCTTTTTGCTTGGGTTGCCTTGGCCAAAGGTGCTGCCCCTCCGCCGCCGCAATCAAGGTTTTAAACTGGATCTACTGCCGACAATACCTTGCAAATGGGCTTGCCACCTATGTTAAGTGGCTCAGAGTGAATCTTGCTAGGAGTTAGTTTATGTACGGAGAGGAAATGGTGTTGCCATGTTACGGTTTGGTCAAATTTTCGTGCCTGTTTTCCTTTCCAGTTTTAATGAGGTTTACACATCTGCGGATGCCACTGGATAATTTTCGACTGGCCTACCTTTCTACTCTGTTGAGGCTAAAACCATTTACTATGTTTTGATATTTTTTTTTTGTCAACTATTATGTTTCACATGATACCGGATGTTCTCAAAATGGTGTACGCTAGAGCAACATCCTACTTAGTAGTGCTGCAAATAAGTGGAAACAATCTTCTGTGTCCGCACAAACTGCAATACACATGACAAGTTATGGAACCTGTCTTTTCTGTCTCGTTATTGAATACTCAGTGTGGTTGTCCTCGTACACTCCTGTTCCTCTCCTTTGTAGACCTCGTGCTTATTTCTTTGATGTTTTGAATCTTTTGATTGAACTGGTTGACAGCCCGCCTCTTCACCTACCTGTACACCAAGCGCAACTGGAAGCTCCGGAAGGTGCCTTTCTAACAAGTTCCCGATAGCTCGAAATGTGGCCAGGCCGGGCGTTGTGAGCTGTGACTGGCCATGACCGACTGGTCCTTTGACGCTAGAAAAATACCAAGTGGGTGTTAGACGAGCCGTTGTACCGTGTGCATGCACATTGCAAACAAACCGGTTGGTCTCTTGCCAGTCACCTACCTAAATTGTTGACGCTGCGCGCAGGTGGGCAGCGCGACGCATTTTTAGTCGTCGTCGTCCAGGGGCACCGCTCCCGTCCCGTCTATGTCCCCTCGCGCCGTGATTGCGGCATGTTAGCATCCCATCATCTTCAACGTCACGTACGCGCCACAACGCGTTCCTGGCATATCACGAAAAGCTCCATGTCCCTTGCCGGGCCTGCCTATGTCCAGCCATCATCGTGGACGCGACGCGATGCCTCTCCATTTTTTTCTCGAGCCCGGCCAATGACAAGGGTCAGAGTGTAGTAACGGCGGGTACCGGCCGGTCTCCTAGGACCTAACTCATGTCCACTCATGGATCAGATCAGATGATGATGAACACTTGCCGGCCTCAATTTTCAAGGACAAAACCGCCTTCAAGGAGGGCTGCTGCGGCTCAGGGTGGTAGGGATGGACGACGATGCTTCCTCCTCACGCCTGCTTATTGCGGGGAAGGAGCATGCGGCAGCAGCTACAGTGGCGGCCGGACCATGGCATGCATGCATGGGTGCATATGCTGCATGGGGCCTCTCCCTGCCGTGCATGGCCACGCCTCATCACCACCCCCCGTGTCGGCTTCTTCATGAGTGCGTTGCAAGCAGCGACGCATCAGTCACAGTGACATCCTCCTCTGACAGTCTAGTCTGATCTTGCATGCGAACTCTGCCCAACCATTGCGGCTAACCATGGATGATTAGACTCTATCTCTTGTGTTAATTATCTCTGTTGCAACTCTATTATAATGGCCAATCAGGTTTTTGTGATCCATGAAAACGATTGGAGATGGTCCACGTCTTGCTACTGTTGCTGTTTGTCCTGAAAGAGGGAGGAGCATCGGAGCATGGCCTCCATCGCCCCCACCACACCGAAGAAATTGCAAGTTTGTCAACATGTCCGTGGACGAGATCCAGATAGAGGTTTCTTGTGTCTGACGTAAGGCTCGGCCATCACACATTCACGCTACTACAGATCCCGCCACTACACATTCACAAAGCTGCAATAACAGGGCTCCTAAACTCCTAGTCCTAGACTAACAAGACCTCTACATAGTAATGTGCAGCAGCATAGCGTAAACAGAGAATGAACCTCCAATTCAAACATGATGGTGGCAGTCACAGCCATTGGCAGTGTGACCACACCGAAACCCCTGTAGCTTGCGATGCATGTTACTCCCTTTGAGGTGCTAATAAATCCATCGATCAGTGTGGCACTATCTCACTTCACATGTAAATAGCAGAGGGGCTGCTCCAATCAAATCCATTAGCAGTAACTTTCCCTTGTGATCATGGCAACCTCCTGCACAGTCTCTTGCATTGGAGTATTTGGACTGTCTGCCTGGCCCCCAGCACCGGCCAGGCGGTAGTAGTGCTGTTTACTGTTGCTGATCAAGTCATCACCAGTGAACAATGTTACGATGGCAATGCATGTGAGCTATCATCATTTTCATCAGATGTGAAGCCATCTAGCCCGCATGCATGTGGTTGCGAGACCGATCTGGGGATCATGATTTGCCCTGATTAGCTTCCGGTGTCTTTTTGCACTTGTAAGTAAGTGGTTAAGGATCGAGGACTTGAGGCCTGGCCACCATGGCTGACATGTATGTATGGGGCGCCCTTTCCTTCGCTTGTGCTCTTCCTTTTCCCAGCCAGCAGCATTGCATAGGGCTTTGGCTGCGATAGCAAGGAAGCTGATTAATTGGACAGAAACAGGTAGATGTTGTTGACTACTCAGGTCTTGATCGGGCCCCCTTCCAAGGACTACACTGATAACATTGTTAGGTGGTACAAAACGCAACCAACCCGCGCCACTTTTGGACTTCATGCATGTCCTCTGCCTCACATGCACCATGCAGACACTGCCCCCAGGGTTTTCAATTCTAGTGGTACGTTGCTGCGCCAAGAAAAAAATTTCGCTTCCTTTTCAGTAGTACTTGCATATGCTTTAATCCGAAGAAAAGAGTAATCAACTAGTTTCTTAAAACACTAGGTTTCCTAATGTTTTGATTTGTGTTACTTTGATAAGCCTTTGTTGTTCTCTTAAAGCTTGAGAGAATAGCCTTATAGGTCTTGTCTTGTCCGGGTATGCTTCAGTTTGAACTTAAAAGCCAGCCAGCTGAAGTTTACACAATGTCAAATCAGTTTGATTCTTAAGACACAGCCTGAGGTTCATTTCATACCGGAAAGTCAAGAGGTCGGAAAGAACTTACTCCCATCATTTTCCATGACCACACTCTCCAGAAACACCAACACTTCTGAAAAATTACGTGAAACCTCTGCATTACAAACATATGATCGTTGAGCATTTCACAACAGCGTGACTGGAATTTTGTCTACCCAATTTCGCTCACAATTCAGAAGTACTGGAGATTTGTTTGATTTCATAAATAGTCCAACTACTGGAGCAAAAGTTAAACAGCAGGTAGCTGGAGGAGCCGTAAGCTAAAGCGATTTCGTGCGCTCTAATCCAACTCAAATCCTCTGGCAAGCTAGCAGGCGAGGGCGGGTTGGCATGCTTGCTTGGAGTTTGGGGCGATCATGCTCTGTGTGTGTGTGCCGCGAGACCCTACGCCATTGATGCGCGGTGTGGTCAGGTCAGAACAGAACGGCTACACCTGAAACTGAAGCAAGCAACGCAAGCAAACAAACATGTGGTTGGTTAAAGGCGTTGCAGCCTTTTGAGCACTCACTCACACCTACTGCTAATAACCGGTACAACCTCAAGCAGACAATCATGTGGTTTGGTAGGCAACCAGCAGTGGTGACTGACTGCGGTAGCAGTAGATTAGCGGAGAGTATTACTCGACTATCCTGTTTACAGTACAGTGCGACACTTGAGATACGTATCTATACACCAGTTCTCTAGCGTAGCAGTCGGAGTAATTTTATCTCCCTCTTGTACTACACCCAAATAAAAGCGACGTGAGTAGCAACAGTCAGGTACAGAGGTACATACACGGCACATCAAGTGTTACGGTGTCCCCCTGCTCTGTTGCTTCATAAGTGTTGCCATAGCCAAAAGTAGCACAATGCAGCCATGGATCCCCGATTAAAGACCAAAGATTTGCATTAACTATGTTCGTAACGTTGCTTTCATCAGTCATCTTGCAGACTTTGATTAAGCTAGCCCCACGTCACTGGTCACTCGTGCATCAGAGGACTGAAGAGGGCCATGCCGTCTCATTTGGATTAACTGCTGCTTGGATATCCACTTATTCAAATGCCCTTTTCTAACTCTACTGAAGCCGTGATGCAGCACTATGACTATCAGTTCCTGTGCAGTTATTCGGTTGCTTGAGTCTGGTATCGTTCACGAGTCTTGATCTAGTTTTTTTTTCGAAGGCCACATATATTATGTGGTCAACTAAAATAGCAAGAGGAGAATGGCACCAGTGGTGCCTACAATGGCCGAAACCATTACAGATTTGTGGCACGCAAGCCACAAGAGAAAATTATCAACCCAAACTCTCTCTCTCTCTCTCTCTCTCTCTCTCTCTCTCTCTCTCTCTCTCTCTCTCTCTCATCTGAACAAAGGTCTTTGCTCCTGCAAGTCCCCATGTCATCGCTTCTTCTTGCATCCTCTCCAGTAGCCGCATCTCCGATTTTTTTTTTCAGAAAAGAGCGAACAAGTTACAATGTTTAAATTGTTGCCTAAACAAAGATTAGCATATTACAATACAAAATCGACAGAGAGACTGTCAGGGTGAAGTACTGAAGTACATAAAGGTGTGGCCAACACAACACTAGGAGAGAACCTTGGAGCATCATATATACACAATTTTCTCTATGGTATACTAGCACTTGGTATGTGTATACATTCTATGACTCTAATAAGTCATGCGTTCGTCACTGCTTCGTCCCTCCAAGCGCCTTGGATGAAGCTAGTTCTTTATGATGAGCCAGTGGTCCTCGACCATAAGAGCACAAAGTGAAATGTAGCCACTCGTGAGAGTGGGCTTATGACTTGTGAAAGCAGCTTAGCTTAAGGCTTGATCCACACGCCTGCACGTGCGACCACCAAGCAGAAACACCACCATAGAACGACTGCTGATATGTGCTAGTGGTAAGCAGCCGTCACAGCTCCACTTGGATATCGAGAAGAGAACGCCCTAGGCTGGGCTAGTGGGATTGAAATCCGGATAAAGAGAAAGAAGGAAAGACACATACATGGTGCAATTGCTTTCTTTGCCTTATCTCTTTGCTGCTGCATCCAAGAATATTTTTTTGGTGAAGCTATACCAGCTTTTCACTACTTTAAAAAAAAATCCTTTTGCCTTTTATTTTCTCTCGACCCATTGTGTCGTGGTGGAATCGAATCTGAAATGTCTCTTTTTTATTACATTTGATCCTTTCATCTCTTTCGCAAGCTTCTTCCTTTTTACCCGTTTTCCTTTTGACAAGCTTTCGTTCGTTTCAAAGGGGAGTGGGAAAGAGAGAATGCGAGCATACAGCCAGCTGCCTCCAGGATCGGATGGTGGGCATGGGTGGTGATGCTTTCTTTGCCTCTTTTCAGCCTTGGATTCCTTGTACTCCCCCCTATTACCACTTGTCCCTTTTAAATCATTATTTTAATATCTACCCCTTCTAATCTTGCCACATCGTGCACTTCTAGTGGGAGTGGATGTATCCATGTCACCACATGACTTCCCCATTTGTAGTCCTTGATGATTACCGCGGCATTGCAAGCTGTCGTTTTCTCCCTGCCACTTTTCACCGGGTTGAGGAAGTCAGTGCTCAACTTAACCGCGACGCAAAGGCAGGCAATTTAAGGCATTTGCTCTTGCCAAAAGGCAAAGCCATGCCACCAAGTTAATCCGAACACTTTACCTGGGACAGTGAAAAAGTGACCAAAGCGTATCACGCCTCTCGTGCTGCCTGCTCGTTTGGACTTTGCCAGGCACGAAAAACAAAAACACCCACACACATGTGTGCACGTCTTCTCCTCCATTTTTTTGCCTTCTCTTTCTCTACTTCTTTCTTGTGAATCCGTGAACCCTGGCGTCTCTTTTCGCGTCATTACTCGTGCACAAACTTGTTCTTTTCGTGTGCTTTTCGTTAACCAAGCGACGGCTGCAATTGGATGAAAATTCAGTGTCCCGGCCATTTTCAGATCACGAATGACAGGTTGTGATGATTTTGGCCGCGCGCGTGATACTCTTATAAAGAAAATTGGCTAATGGAGTGTCGCATGTGAATGCCGCTAACATGGCCCTGATTGTGACTAGGTTTGATCTGCAAAATCTAGAAAACCAAAGGCTTTTCCCAAATGTTTAGTTCTAGTTGTAAAACGTCATAAATGATGTTGCCGAACACGCCTCCGACCAATGCGCGCCATGTTTTTGACCATACTATCCAACGCTTTAAATCCTCCGTCAGGGTTGATTGATGATAGTCCATGATCGAACCGAAGAAAACTCCCAGATCGCTCTCACCGGCCTCACTGTCATACTGCTAAGCTGTCTTCTGAATACGGGCGAAGTACTGCGAACTCATTACTTCAGCAGATACGTGTATCAGAACAAACGAAAAGCATCTCGCTTTCGGGATGTGTTTATTTCGGTCAGCTAGCGGATTGCTCTAGAAATTCTGAGAATTCGATCCAAACCTGGTCTGAAATTCCTGCAGATTTGAACCCAAACACCTGTATCAAACGTACTCGCCATCAAATGTCCACAATAACAGGTCTTGTCAGTTCTAGATCGAGATCGCTCTCATGCATAAACCACCGTCGGCCGGTTGTGCTGGTTCACCGAAAGAATGCATCGATCCATCCAAGAACAGCAAATAAACTTCCCAATAATTCGACATGTCGGACAGGGCAAGGCATGGCAACGGCATCTGCGTCGCCATACTTTTCTCTGACTGCCGCGACGAAGGAACCAGTACTTGCATGCTGGTATTGTACAGCTGCCGACACCGCAAGCATTGGATTCCCAGACCGCAGTTCAGTGTGCGCTGCGAGATCGATCAGCTCAATCAAAACCAGTCAGAGAAGGTACCTCACCTGCAAATGCGCTGCCCAGTGCAGGCGTCTCATCTCGTCGGAGAGAAAAGAGATGATCAAAAGGAGAGAAAGAAGAACGGGAGCAGTACCGGCATTTTGACACATCATAGCTTCTTTTTCAGCTTTATTCCCGGGCATGAAATGCTCCCTGTTCTTGGTCCCATGATCTTTTCAGCTTTGTCAACGTTCCAATTCCATTGAACCAATGATCAAACTGCGGATTAGTAATGTGCTCACTTTCAGTTTTTTTTTTTTGAATAAAAAAGGCAAAACATTTGTAGAAATGGATTTCGTTGTCCCTTTCCTTCAGTTTTGCAGTTGAGGTAAACTTGCTCTTGAAGATGGTACTGTTGCCAACCGTTCCAACTTGCAAGTGGCAACGACCCTACACGAAAGCCCTTGGTCAAATGCCCCAACATGTTGTGCAGAATCATTTGTCCACTGTCTGGTAGTAGCTGCTTATCCCTGCTTTCCAATCGCTTGCTCTCATATGGCACATGATCGATGGCTCCGGTATCACAAAATCATTGACATAAGAGTGATGGAGGCTGGGAATAATTATACGCCATGAGCTCATTTGCATTGCTCTGAGTGGTTCTGTTTTCGTCATCCAAAAGAAATTATGTTCTCATTTTAACACGGTCAAGGAAGAACTTGTACTACTTGACAATTGACATGGAGAGCTACATGAACAACTCCGTCGTAAGAAGATTCCCTCGTAGAAACCTTGTTCACGTTTTTTTTTTTTAAAAAAAAAAGAAAGGAAAAGGCTTCCATAGCTCAATCTTTCAACGACAACAAAATAGGAGTAAGGCTATAGCAGCAATTACCTCAAAACTACATGGCAACCGGCACACACACTTCTCAAGAGATGCTGTCGCTTGATAGGCATTGACCATCGGCGAGCATCAGGTGTTAATTAATCTGTCCCTCAGGGCGCTTGACTCGAAGCCGCATCATGATTAGCTAAAATAACGTATTGTCAATTAAGCCTAGGTCTGCATGATCGGTTGTGCTTGACCAGCAGGAAATCTTTAGTGTATATCTCCAGTGCATGGGCACATAATTCTTTTAGGGAGTGCAAATTGTATGGAATATTAATTAGATTAGAGAAGTTGTTGCTTCTCCCAAGCAAAATCTCTAAACTCAACCCAGTCTGATTCACTGCATTACGTAAGTCTACCGCATGCGCGCACGCCCATAAAACATCCATTTTATACGACAAACTGTAATACTAATAAATAGTTTAAGTCAGACATTGTCAGGCGGAGCAAGTAAATTCATAATTCATATTGCTTGATCATTCATGCTTCTGGTCGACCAGATGAAGGAAAGCACGATTCACACACTTTCTTCAAAACTTAAAATACCACTAGTAGCGCACTCGGCCCCACGAAAGGAACCAGATGGTCAATCCATATTCGATTCCTCATCATGTGACCATCAATGTGTACTGCATTCCATTGGAATTCTGGTTCAAATTTGCGCGTGCGATCCCGTGCTTTTCGCCTCTTGGCTCTAATAATCTTGTGTTGAATAAGCGTTTGTTTGAGTATAGAGAGGATAATTGCAGCTTAGACATGAACAAGATCCCAAAATTTCTCGAGTGATATGTGGATACCGCGTAGCAGACGCTGGCATACAGTACCAAGTTTCGGATGGGGCCTTGACAGGTTATAATAACGACGAAAACCACGACAGGCTAGACGAAGATGGGATCTGCTAGGTTTGGATCCCATCAGATCAAGGCCGGCCGGCTTTCACCAGCATGAACGACGAACCGGTTGCTGATTGGCAAGACGTGCTGCTGCTACTTGCCCACTGCAATTGCAAAATCCTTTTGTTGTTGCTTTGCACGGTGCCGAGCCCGCGATCCGGGTGCTATGATTCGGGTCGATCCACGTAGACGCCGCACTTGGCAGCCGCAGATGTCACGTCGCCGATGAGAAGCGCGCGCGTCGGGTCGCGGATTCTTTCTTTGGCGTTTCAGAGGGGGCGAGGCGTTGTTGTTGTTGGGACGTGCCTTTCTCCTCACGAATTTCATGCTCAGAGTGATGATTCAGGCATGATGTACGAGTTCTGTACTACTCGCATAAGAAAAATATGGTCTTGTACTACCAACACTGATTGTCGCTCAATTCTCATCAGTTTGCAGGTAGTAGAAAAAAGGATTTTTTTCTTTAAAAACAAAAGGAAAAATTTATCAAGAGTTTTCGCTAAAAGATTATGAAATATCCTCCTGTCTTTTGGGCTGCAAGAAATAGCCAGTCGGAGGTATCTATCTGTCCGCCGCCAACCGTATAGCAATAGCCAGTACTCCAGCGTATTGGACAGATAAAAGGCCCGCACTCATCATCTTGTGTTCTTTCGATGGCCTAGGAGGACGAAAATAGTTCCAAAAAATTCATGTCACTTTTGCCGTGTATTAGCCTACTCCTACATGGCTACCACCTCGCGCGCCCAACATAACAAGCAGCCAGAGAGAAAGCTCCAAAGCTCCCAGACACCGAGAAGAAAAGGATGCCGCCCAGCACACACCCCGATCGCCACCGCTGCTGCTAATCACTCCGCTTAATCACCCTGTGATTAACTCGAAGCAAGCGAAACAGCCGAACTGCCTTTGTCCGTACCTCCACAGCATCCATCCAAAAGACCAAACCACAACCCGACAAAGTCCAGGGAAATTCAACTCCAAAACTCGGTTAAAACAGGCTTGGAATTCTACTGCCTCCACTACTCTCTCTCATCTTGCCTAGTAGGATTAAGAGAAAATACAAAAAAAAAAATACGGCGCGGGTGTCTCGACTCCTCTTCCCTAGTAGAATACGTACATCTGACAAGACGACACCCGAACGGCAGAAAACCTCAACAAGTGCAACGCCTCCTTCCTTTCTGCTGCCTCTTTCGCTAAAGCGGTGGGCCAGGAGCCCGAGCGAGAGCCGTGGGCCTGTACGACTACTGGTAACGTCAGCCGTTGTGAGTAGTTGGGCGCCGTTACTGCGCCTCGCCGGCGCCGGCGAGCAGCCACCGCTCCATGGGCACGCACTGCGCCTTGTGCGCGCGCTTCCAGTCCAGCGCCTGGCACGCGCGGGAGCAGTAGTTGGCCGCGCCGCACACGGAGCACCGCCGGAACTCGTGCCGCCGCGTCTCGCGCCGGCCGCACCGCACGTGGGAGCAGAGGCGGAGCTCCACGGCGTCGCCGTCGTCGCTGTCGCCGTCCGACTTCTTCGCGGGAGCGGTGGTCCCGTGGGACGCCCACCAGTCCACCATGAACTGGTTCGCCGCGTGGGGCTCCGCCTCGGGGAGGCTCCACCCGAAGTCGGAGAGGAGAGGGCACCCCGCGGCCGCGCCTGTCGCCGCCGCGGCGACGCCGCCGAGCGGGAGCGCGGCGAAGGTGCGGTGCGAGGCGGCCGCGGCGAGCGCGAGGGTGAGCTCCCGGGCGTTGGCGGCGACGAGGAGGCGGCGGCCCTCCGCGGGGTCGCGGCGCACGCCGTAGCCGTCCTGGAGGCAGTGCCCGAGCTCGCGGAGCGCGTCGACGTGGCCCAGCGCGGCCGCGCGCGCGCACAGCGCCGCGCCGGCGCGCAGGTCGCGGTCCGACTTGGCGCCGCCGCTGCCGTTGAACTGGATGACGGCCAGAGAGTAGAGCGCCGCCGCGTGCCCGCCGACCGCCGCCCTGGCAAGCATCGCCGCGCCGCTGCTCCGGCTGCCCAGGCAGTAGAACCGAATCTGTTGCAAACAGAAGGAACCACTCCAGTTCAGCACTCAATCCCATCATGCAAACCCATGAATCAATAAATCAACTCGATCAACTAGGGTTGTTGGGCGGGACGCGGCAGCGTACCATGCCGAGAATGTAGCAGGCCTCGAGGTTGCCGGCGTCGGCGCAGCGCTTCAGGAACCTCTGCGCCTGCTCCGACCACGCCGACGCCTTGACGGCCAGCGACGCCGGGGAGGCCTTGGCGAACACCATGTCATGGCGCCCTAGCCCGTTCAGCCGCTTGCACCTGCAAAGACAAGACGCTTTTCAGTGGCCATCCTTCGCCTGCGCCTTATCCCCGTGACCCTTCCCTCTCACACAAACTGCAAACTGCCACCGCCCCCCACGCATTTCAAACGCCATGCGCGGGGGACGAAGCGCGTTCGCAGTTCGTCGGGGCACGAGTAAATGATTGATGATGAAGAACCAGAAACGTGACGTACGTGAGGTGCACGGAGAGCAGGTCGGATGGCGCCGTGGCGGAGGCGGCGACCTTGGAGAGGATAGACAAGACGAGGTCGTCCGGGAGTTCGTCCAGGTAATCCGGCCCTCCCGCGAGCCGCTTCCGCCGCCCGCCGGCGCCGCAGCACTCGCCGGCAACCGCCGACCACGCCGCCCGCTTCCTCTTCTGCCCCACCACCGCCGCCGCGGCAGCGCACTCGGAATAGAGGGATCCGCTCCTCGTCTTCATGATGTCTCCCCGCCGCACGGTGGCGTCGGCCGTTTGTCTCCGCCGGAGAGCCGGGGAAAAAGGAGAGGGTGAAACGGCGGAGCGCGGCGCGGTGCTTGTGGGGAAAAGAGCGAGCAACCGAAGCCCTTATATACACCTGGCCTGGGGCGTTTCCGCCACCGTACGGCTTTGCGTGCGTGGGGCCGGGATGTCAGGCAGGTTTGAAGTTTTATTTCGGTTTTTTTTGTTTTGCTTTATCTCTCCCTGTGCCTGCGTGCCTGCCAGTATTCTGGGGTCCTCGCCACAGGGCTGCAGGGGCTGGGCTGACCGCATGAGTGCTGCACCTATGCTCTTGAATGAAAAAAGCATCAATGCCATAGGCTTACTGCCAGCCTTTTGGAAAAGAAAAGCCTGAAAAAACAAGGACAATGCCATGGGAGTTTCGTCTTCTTTATTGCTCGTAGCGTTTTGCTTTTACTACTTGTATTTATCGCCTGAAAATACGGCCTCTCTTTTCCCGTTTCTGAGTGAAATGAGGCATCAATTAACTCGTAGTACTACTGCTACCATACGTCCATACGTAGGAGATGGGGAATTCAAACCGATGATGTACCGGTGGTGCTCTCATCCTTCCGTTGAAAAATGAAAAGGGAGTGAATTGCGCGGTGCGTTTTCTGAGACTTGAAGTTTGCCTCTGACTTCTGAGTTCGGGTATTGATCTTTCATGGCTCATTTTTTTTTTTTTTTTGCGAGGGATGATCTTTCATGGCTCAATGATGTCTAACACTTGGATAACCTTCACCAGAGAAGTTCAAACTGTGTTCAACATATTTACACCGGCTAATACAAAAACATTGCATGGTGGTAGTACTAACGGGTGTGATCAGTTGTACCATAACTATAACCATCGTTGTTATACCGTAGCTATAGCCGTCGTAGAAGCATCAACAACCTTAAATTGATCACACCCAGTATTTTTTTCTTTTGATATGGATATATAGAATCCATCTACTCTTTCATGTCATATACAACTAATGAAATGTTGAAGCCAGGAAACTCGAGAATAATAATAAAAAAAAGAGAGATACAAGTGGAATACTGCATCGCCTACTTCTATCTAGAAGAGATACGAACCAAGTACACATGCAATCCCTTAAAAAAAAAAAACCAAGTACAGAAACGAAAAGAATCCGTGGCTGGAGCGACGAACAGATTAGTAGGAAAAGCCAGGAGGCCGCCCGTGGTCGTGCAGCGTACATGCGGAAAATATTTCCGACAGTGGCGAGACTGCAACATTTTCTCGATCGGGGAATCGCACTAGCTGGGTTCTCGCACCGGGCACGTGACGGCCGATGCCGAGTCGCCAAAACGCACATGCAACTAAGCCAGTAGTGCAGCAGCGGCGGGCGGTAGCGGACAAGCGAGACGGCCCTCCTTTTCTCTTCAGCATCGGTGAGGCAGGTGGGCGTTGGCAGGCGGGACGGGAGCCGCCTGACGTCACCTCAGCCGGCCGCGGCCGGCCAGGGAGGGCAGTGCAGGCCTAGGCGAAGGAAGGCGGTGGCGCTTGTGTTGTGCCGGGTTGGGTTGGGTAGTTGGGTCCTCCCCGCGCGGCGCGGGTGGGTGGGTCGTTTGCCTGGCCTGGGCGCCTGCACCTGCGCGGCGCACGACGGCGACGGATGATGCTCCATGTGTCGCGCGCGCCTCGGGTCCAGCCCTCTGACCCTGGCCGGGCCCCCCGCCTTGTTTAGAGCGTGCCCAACGGTAGCGCTGGCAGCTGACTCTTGCGGGAGGGTGCTGCGCATGGCAGAAGATGTGTCAGTGACCGTATCTGGGTTAAGCGCTAGCGCTAGAGGAAGCGCTACCGAGCCCCTCTCTCTTCCCTTTCTCCCTTAAACAAATATAAACAGCTGACTCTTACGGTGCCGTTGGGGACGCTCTTATTGCGCGCACCCGTTTGCCATGTCCGTCCGTCCCCTGACCCCGTCTTTATTGTCTGGGACGTCAGTTGCATTCCACTCTACGGGCTACTATCCGTTTCATCTATCCCGTCCCGCGGCAATGCTCCGCGCTACGGCCAAGGCGAAGCAGTGCGTCGCCGCAGGGTGTGGCGCCACGGCGTTTCACGAGAGCACGATTGATTCCGACGCACCCGCCCGCCGCGCCAGTCAGCTGCGAACGCAAAAGTTTGGTTGCGGACGAACGAGTGACATACGGTTCCCGGTTCTTTGTCCCGGGATGCAAGAGCTGAGGTTGCATGTGTTGTCACTTTGTCACTAGTGTGACTTGCCATGACGGCATTCCTGGTCGAGTCTGACGGTACTACAGGGAAAGTGTCGGCTCTTCGAGAAGCCGGCCGGCCAAGTAGTGCTCGATACGAGTAATGGTTATTAGTCTTCTTCTAAGTACTCGTCTTAGTGTCAGTCACCGCCTCACCGGTTCTTTTGCAGGAACGCACCCGATGCGAGTCTTGTTGTACAGTTTGTTCGAAAAAAAGTCTTGTTGTACAGGGAAAATGCCAGTCAGCGGCGACGTTGTGGCGGAGGAGGAGTGGCACACGTAATTCCTTCGGTACAGGGAACAACATGCATTGTCAAATGAGCAGGCGTCGGATCTCTGATGATTTGGATCGAGATCAGAGGAGTACGTATTGTCAAATGAGCAGGCGTCGGATCGGATCTTGAGCTGTTTTGCCGTATGGTTTGAGCGTGCACGGATTAAAAAGAACCTAAGTAACATGATCAAGTCAACGTTTGCATCTTTTGTGCATACATAGCTTTGCCTCCCTCTATTTACGTGTGGAGTATCGTTTGCTTTTCCGCCTCGCTGGCTGGACAAGACCCATAGCTTGACCAATAACTACGGGTTGCTCTCGGACCACGAATGTTACCGGATCATGATACATGAAAAGACAGACCCCAACCCCAACCAGGGAACCGTAGCCGAGCCGCGCCACCACACCGAAAACCGCACGATATTTCCAGCACGCCGCGTCAGCAGACTCAGCAGAGCGAACGCCGCCGCGCCTGGGGTTCTCGATCGGTTTGGTTTGGCCGCGACGGGAGAGAAGGTGCGGCGCAGGAAGGTAAACGTGGAGTGACCTGGGGGTTACGCCCATCGTGTGGCTGCCGTCACGATGAGCCGCGGTGCGCGGGGCCAACCAACCCGGAGCCCGCGCCGGATCGCGCGAGCGGATAAGGCGCGGACGAGCCAAGCCAAACCCAATCTGCACGGGCGGATCGGCCCCGGTCCTCTTCTCGCGGCCATACGCTCGATTCCGTCACAGGAGGGCTCGCTTCGCGTCGCTCCTGCAATCTGCACCCGTCGTCTCTCATCCCCCAACTCGTCGAACCGGCTCGTCGCTCGGCTCACGGGCCCTGTACGTGCTGCCGCCGTGGCGCGCAATCTAGGACTTTGTTTGTTCTGTTCCTTGCAGCTTCCATCCACGGCTTAGCTTAGGCCATCCAGTTGGCAAACCATGTGGCATCCGTGCCGCTGCCGCGTGCTCCTACTCACCCACTGGCCACTGCACACTGATCGCCGCCATCTCCTGCGCCACTCCAGCGAGGCCTATCTCTATCGGTCGATCAAGGTCGCGCTCTTTATGCACGGCGCTTTGCTTCTGCTTGCTGTTGCGGCGTCCACGATGGATGATCGGGCCGATCAGATGCACGGTTTGCGGCCGAGGCCGAACATTAGCCACTCACTTATCCTCGCATCGCATCGCATCGGTTCTTTGCTGCTGCTACCTAGTGGCGCACGTCCGATCTGTACCCCACTCACACACACAAAGTTGCGCAGCAGCAGTGTATCGCCAAAAGAAGAGAAGAATTATCACAGCACAAGGCTGCCGATCGAGGGAAAGGAAAAAAGAGAGAGAGGACGTACGCATGTGTGTCTGCCGAACATTGCGAGAGAAGTTCTCTTCTGTCATGCTTACATCAAAGGACCTCTCACTCAAATGGGGAAAAAAAAAAAAGAATGCTTACATCGATCGAAGAAAGAAAGCAACGGCACTGCTTCTAGACCACCCACTCGTGCTTGAATGCATGTTTACCACTCTCTAAAAAGAAAACAAAGCATGGTTTTGACGAATGTAAAAAAGAAAGCGCATTTTGTTATGCGACCATGTACGATTATATACTACTATATACTATATATCAAGACCATTCAAAAGGAACATGCCAAAAAGTCATATCATAAAGCAAATAAGAGGGCCAGTAGAGGTTTTATTAGAATTATTTATGTTTTACTGTTCATCGGCGTACATAAAGCGGGATCTTGTTTATATTTATTTGCATCAAAGGCTAAAAATCCCTTCGACTAGCTTGCTCGCAAAGAAAAGGGGAAAAGTTACATTTTAATTGCTCCCGAACATGGTGCCAGGCGAACACGAACATACAGCGTCGGTGCAGCGTGACTTGGATCAATTGGTTGCACCAACTTGGTACTCCAGATCCTCCCTGCTCCCACCCCCAAAAGGTAAATTTCACAGTACAGTAGTGCAGCGTCCGGAACAGTAGTAGTGGTATCATCAAATCAAATCCTTGCAACTACGCAAAAGAAGACACAACTGGAAATGTATGGATCAATGAATACTTTATGTTGTTATTAATATTTCCGGAACAGTAGTAGTATTACCTTTTACGTTGCAAATTTTGTAGCCACAAGTCTGCATACACAACCGCGTGTGTTATCACTAGCTAATAATTGGCCCACATGCATGTTATCCGTCTTCGGTTAAGCTACCATGCAATGTGTGGTGCTCGATCGTAGAGCTGCTGATCGGACCGGAGAAAGTTCATTGTCATTAGGTGTGCCCACAACGCCATAAACTAACGAGCCCGCTATAATACATCGCATCTTAACAAAACTAAAGGCCATTAACTAACATGCTCAAGTATTCAATTGGAGGATAATGAGTGCAAGCAATACTGTTCATGAGTGATTAGATAGGAGGATGACATATATACGTAGCAATCGCTGCAGTGCAATATAAAAAATGCCGTCCAAACAACTACCATCTAGAAATGCATAGCCGTTGGTCTAGAAATGCAGGAGTGGACGGTAATTATTAGTACCCTTTTTTTGTTTTTCTTCTTACAAAATGGATACATTCTGTTCGACCGGTTAGTAAGTACTGGTCAATCGTTATACCTATCTTACTTCTTGCAAGCCTTAATAACGAGGATGTCCACATCATGGATGTTCCGATCGTTACGCATTGCCGCATAATTTGAAATGAATTCGCGCGTGACTTAATTTTGATGTGAATCCAACATTGAGGTTATATTGTATTTGCTGTCCTGGTTTTCACTGTCAACTGATGAGGTTGCAACCGTAATTTAACTGACAGAATTGGCATGAACTCTCAAGTTGGCATGAATTGGCATAACTTAAGACATGATCTTACGTAAGTGTTGGCATGAACTCCCAAGTGGGATCTTAGTTTGGCAGGCCTGAAGAATTTGAAAGTATATCTACTAAACAGCACAGAATCAATATAGTAAGGACACCTCAGGATAAACTGGGTAGGTTTACTTCCATAATTTTGTTCGAGCTGATGTGATGGATTACGACTTCGGACAAGATCATTCTTCATCTGCGCTTGAGCTAGCACTCTGAGTCTTGAGTGAAACATACAAAGGACGGATGAAAAAGTCGAATGGTTTCTTTACCCGAACAGTTCATTGTATATAGTTTCAGCTTCAGAGCAGTATCTGTCTTTGTTCCTGTGCAATGTTTTTCAGCCACAGCTGACAGTTCCACAGGAGATTTTAGGGTCTGGTTGCAAAGATGTTACTGTCGCACAGATGTACAGCCGATGTATACTCACATCTCTCTTCGTATCTTAGGCTGTCAAGATTCAGGGCATAGTGGTGTGCACATTTGCAACCAGTGGTTGACAAAGCAAAGCAACCTTTTTCTTGTTCCTTTCTTACTCTTAGATCTGTCATTCTCACCGAAAACTGGCGGTTGGGGGTCTAAAACTTCCCAGGATTCAGTTAGTACATAAGTTAACTGTAACCAATATTTTAAATTTTAGGTCAAGCTGTTGACAGTTCTTCCTAAAGTTTTGCCGATTTGGTCTTTCGAATCAAAATTCTTTTCTCCAGATTTGCTGGACTGATCATCCATTTTGTTTTTGTTACGTGTGAATTCATACTACTATTTTGCGACAGTGCTGTATTTGCAGAGACTCAATCAGGGGTGTTGTACTACTCGTACTATACATCAATACATGGCGGATCATCAAGGCAACTTGCAGGAGAGTTGTGATGGTCGACATGTCCAAGAATGTTCCTTTCATGTCCTGCCGAAAAAGCCTGAAAATCGTGGCAACCTTTGGATTCCTAGGGGCCGCACACAAAAAGCAGGCGCATGCTGCATCGGATCAACCTAACACGATCTAAAAAGACCAACTCTTCAAACTGCAACCTAATTACAATCCAAATTAGGTTTTGGGCGGTCATTATAGCCAGCCAAGGTTAGGAAGAAGCACACACCTAAAAGAGGCGTTTAATATGGAGGAGCAAGAGCAGTCAGGCAATTTACTACTGTTGTAATAGCATGGTCCATGCAAGCAAGAAGATGATGATATGTCAGTCCCCCCAATCTTAGGAAACAAGTCATTTTTGTAAAACTAGGCTACCTACCCGCGCATTTGCGCGCGGCTAGTATTTTCCTTTCTTACCGCGATTAATGAAAAATTGCAGGAGTTGTAACTTCTCTAGTTTTTCTTATTCTTATGCATGCCTTGAGTTTTACTACAATTTCTTTAATTTCATCATTGTTCTTAGATGTATTGATAGTTTTTAGCTATTTTTATTATTCAAAATTAGTTTTTTTACTCATAATGGCATGATAGGTAATTTAGAAATATGTGTGAAAGGTATTTTTCTGTTTTTTAATTCTGAATTTAGCTATTTTTTCACTCATAATAGCATGGTGGGTAATTTAGAAATAGATGTGAGGGGTATTTTTAGATATTTTTTATTATTCCGAATTTAGTTATTTTTGGACTCATAATGGCGTGGTGGGTAATTTATAAATAGATGTGAGGGGTATTTTTGGCTATTCTTATTATTTCGAATGTAGATAGCTTATAAATATTTATAGGGGGTTTCGTGACTAATTTCTTCATAATGGCAGTGGTGGGTAATTTTCTCTTCTTATTTTCTCGGATTAAAGTGGGAATTTCTAGCATTTTGGCTCCGTTTCGTGATCAATTATATATATAATAGATCTTTCGAGCCGTCAGATCAGCGGCGAAAACAGACCAGACCAGGGTAGAGAGGATACTTGCAAAGATGGTTAACGTGGGGTTCATGTTACATTGGCTTTGAGAGCGAGAGGGCATGGCAGCCAGCACTTGGGAGGCGCCGGCAGTGTGTCACTGTGCTTTTAATAAATGGATTGACATGGCGATTAGGGCAGGCATCTCGTCTGATCAGACATGACGTACATGGCTTGAAAAGGAGACGATCCAGGTATAATTATTGGACTATAAGAACATGTCTATGAATTTGATGACTAGTTGTATGTATATGATGATTATAATATATGAATTCATAGAGCCAGATGCATATATAGCCAACAGGAGCACGGCATGTGTTCTTGGAAGCTATGATTCTTGATCAGAAGAGCCCCAAGTTTGTGATTGTTGCTTGTGAGCTTTCAAAGGCTCCAAAAGGGCATCTATCTAATGGTATAGCAGGGTAGAATTTTAGGATCTGTGTTGTTCTGGCATCGACGAAGTAGTTTAGTGGTTGCACGAGTTAGCTGCAGCAGCTGTGCCAGTGTGCATAGATTAATCAGACCTCTCTGGCACTTTGCTTGATGCTGATTCATTCACGTGTAGATACAAATGAATAGTATAACAGCTGATGCAGCTGCTGTTTCTTGAAGAAAGAGAGTCTAAAGGAAGAGCCAACTGAAATACTTGCATGTATCTGCTCCACCATGCCTATGCTTATCTCCCTTCATGCAGTGACATGTATATTGCCGAGGACTAACTACTGCATTAAGAATTCATACATGGCCGAATGATTTCTTCAGTGTCACTGACGAACAGGCTCCAGCTTCTGATCTCCTTTTGAAAATTATGATAATCAATCGAAAAGAAGTAATGGATCAGTGGATGACTTGAAAAGGCGCCTATGTACTTGCTTACTTAGATTGGGCAATGCAAAATAACTTGTCTAGATAAGAGAAAGTGTCATAAATAAAATAGGAGAAAGACAATGATACGCAACAAGAAACGAAACAGTTCAGGTTTACGACAACTGGAAGAAACAGAGCCGTTGTTGCTATCAGGATCATAACTGACTGGTGAAGAATAGTACAAAGTTGCCGTTCCAGTACAAATCTTGATCAATGACTTCAAAAAGTGTTGAACACAAACTTCTAATATATTGTTCCAGGTAATTTGATACGCATCAAACCCAATCATGATAAGAACTAGCTTACAGACACAAGTAACTAATCAGAAGACTCTACAATTTAGAAGTGATATATAACCTGAAGAGGTTATGACTTCTGACTAATCCTTACGATGTGCTGACACCACCACGACTCCTTAGTCGATTATTCAGACCAGACATGCTGAGCTGAATACCTTCGGTTCCAACTCATGTAAAGCCATATGTCCGCTTCTGCTATCTCCAGCCAACTAGAGTACCATCAGCGTAAAAACACGGCTCCAATTCTATAAGGGAGACATGTTGAATGGATCTTCTTCCTTTTGGGTTTCATATGGTTAATAGATTCAAAGCATCATGTCCTCATATCTAACGGAACGGTTAAATAAATAGAAGCCGATGTCAGTCTGAACATCGAACTGAACCTGCTCTGAAAACTTTGGAGTGGTAAATTCTGAAAGATAACAATATTCAGTTGTACGTATAAATAGCCGTATAGGCTTATGTCATGGCTACTAAAAGACAACAATATTAACATCATACTAAGAGAGTGGAACTGAACCTTAAACATGCAATTATAAATGGTTAAAACACCAGACCAAACTTGATCTGTAACACCTACTCACTGGAAGAACTTTAGACACCCTTTTATTTGTTTCCTCCTTGTTTGCGCCCTTTGTGGTCGACACTGTGTTCTACATGTCACTGACGTGGATGGGTGCGTATCTGACGGTGAGAGAACGCCATTGACAGTGCACACACACCCTGGGCGCACCGCCATGGTGTCACGTCCTTGTAAAATAATTCAGCGTACGCAGCAGGAAGACGTGACGTCCACGATTAGACGATTAAGTGCCTTTATTAACAGTTGCTGATTTTGCGTGTTTCGTCTACAAGAAGCTATGCGCTCGATGCTGGCAATGAGCTGCAACGTCAATTTGTTTATGTACTGTTCACTGAAGCTTGATGTGCAGAAAAACAACGTGAGAATATGAAAAGAAAATAAAAGCAAGATTGTTTCCTGAAGAACAGATATATTCAGGCTTTAGTCTGAATAGGGTTATTGGCCAGCACGAACAGGACGTTGTCTGAGAAAACGAGTGAGCAGCCCGTCTCCAATGTTATGTTAGGTCCATGTTCCAGCTGCAGAGGAAAACAAAACACTCCATACCTCATGAACAATGGAAAACTCGGGAACATCAGGAACAAATGATGATTTCAGTGACAGGACCTTTTAAATGAAGGTGAGTGACATGACCTTTTGACTAGCAAATCGAGATGGATCCTTCAAGATCGGAGCCTGACTTATCTGACGAAACCAAGATACGAGACTGTTGTCTACAGTTATTGTGATCGTACCCAGCTTAATTTCAGTAGATTCGCATTAACGTTCCATTTGGAAAATAAATGCAGAAGAAGCATGCTCTCTCTAGAGCCAGGCGAGACACATCATACATCCAAAGAAATCCAGTCCATGGCCATGATTTCATTTTCTCGACAAAAAGCAAGATGAGAACTATGATGAAACTTCTTGATCTGCAGGCTTTTCTCTGGAAAGAATGTAAAAAAGAGAGGAGCATCCTATGATGCCATTATGTCAATCAACACTGCTCCATTTTTCATAATTGAATCTAGTCACTAGTGCAGATGGATGAATGGATCTTTTCCTTCTGAGCTTTGTTTCCCTGACATTTGTACGTTCGCGAAGGGGACAAAGCACGAACAGCTCTTCAGAACCAAGGAATAGAACCTCAGCATGTGAGCTGAGTCGATAAAAAGATAGCTTAAAAAACATTAGGAGCTGTTAAATTCGGAGTTGTCAACATACATGGTGCTGGCAAATGGACGCCTGATCGATGCAGTACACACTGAACAACCAACCCTGATAAGTTAAACAAGGGAGCAGAAAACAGTGTAGGACCAAGCAAAACAATCTATTACTGTTCATGCAGTTAGTCGTCTGTTAACTAGTCTCGTTTTAGATGGGTGACGTAAAAAGCGCATTATTAATCTAGAAATGACTGGACGCTTTTTGTACGAACTGGATTAGGTTCCAGACAAAGCTGCATAGATTATGGCGTTACATATCACCAGTGCAAGAGAAACAAATGGGAGAAGCCAAGTGCGTTTGAGCCAATGTTATGACCGAGCTTTGACAAAGCCATGACATCAGGTAGGTTGTTAAATTTGACTGCATAACCAAACGCATCACAAATTCACATGTCTTTGTTCCAAAAGTAACCGTAGTAGATTATACAATATTCTTCTAGTTAGCACCGCATCATGTCAACATCGTACTCAGTATAATTGAGCTATATAAAAGCCATGGTATTACTCACAAAACTGGGAGAGCACGAAGCTAATGACATTTCCCGGTTTTGTCGGGACAGTGCATGTGTCAGTTGTCTACTTGTGGCCGCCGTGTTTTCCATGTTGAACAAACATTGAAAATAAAAGGGGCAGCTACTCCTGTATAGAGTAGAGACCCTGGACCTAACAAAACACCTACTCTTACATCCTAATTCCTACCACTGTACCACAAATGTTTCATGCTGTCTTGTCATAAAATTGCCATAAAATCAGCGATGACTCGGATTGAACACATCGAATTTCTCTCCCGGGTACGCCATTTGAAGTCACAGAATAGGATGCCAATTCCTTCTCTTTCGTGCCATTTAGAAATGAAGCTGAGGTATAAATTCTGATAGCAACGCTGAATATTATCACAGGCACAGAGGCACAGGCACAGATGCTATCTACCTAAGAATATCAGATCATGTATATTACGCAATATATGTCCCCGAACTCAATTCACAACAGGCATAAGAAGAAGTACTATTTTTTTCCTCGAACGAGAAGAAGTACTATTTTATAATTCTCTTCCTTTTTTTTGGCACAGTACATGCATCCGCGAATACGGACAAAGCAAAAGGGACGTCGTTCCGACATGATGACAGTAGGCAAGGCACTTTCCAGTTCCCTGACAGCGAATGTTATTGTTATTTTTAGCCGGACTGATCGAGCATCCATGCATTAGGCCAGTCTAATGCTAGTCAACGGCAGCGCTCCCTGAAGCGGCGATACATAGCAGGTAAGAGCTCCCGGCAGGCACCGCCATGTTGTCACTTCGGCGTAAAATAAACGCAAATTGGCAAAGCAAACCGAGCCAAACTTAATCAGAGTGCGTGGGCTGCATGATTAGCGCGCTCGAGTCAAAACTGTTCCAAGTTGGGTTAGCGTGAGGGGTAGGGAAAGAGGAGAAAAGCCTGGCGCTAATCTGGCCATTAGCGGAAGAACAAAGCTTAATCGTCGCGCGTCTTTCTGAATTAGTTGAGGAACTATATTTTAGGGGCTTGTCTTTGCAGTGGTGCGGTGCATGCAGGCTCTCGTCCATCTGATGACATGGAGTCGTGTACAGTTGTGCACGCGTTGCTTGTGGATTTGGAGTAGCCTGTGAATCATTGAGCTACTCAATTCAGTTTAGGTGTTTGCCTTTGACAATCAGCAACAACTGGGAGAAAATATCTCGTGATGCTTGATATAATTTTGTTTAAGATTGGAATACAAAAGTGTTCGGTCTACTGAATACAAAATTGGATCTTAGTTTATGGAAAGACTCATTTTTTCAGGTCAATGCAACGAGGTAGAGGGATGGAAATGATTGTAGAGCATACGAAATTCAAACCTTTTAAAAATGGAAGACTGACCATCATTAGTATTTTAGGGGAATGTGTTGAGTAGGGAATTGATCTTGGAGATGGAGCAAGACATTGCCCTACTGCGCTGCACGGTTTCTGTAGAGGTGCGTAAATTCGCATAATACAAGTATAGTCCACTTAATCTTCTAGATGGATGCAGGGGAAAAAAGAATCAAATGACTTGGTTGGCGTTATTTATTCGGTTTATCACTAACCTGTGTGCTGAATTTTTTTTAACAAATAACGGCTTGATGCTTGACTGAAGCAGAGGGCCATATAAGAGCGGTAGTGCTCGTGGAGACAGCTACAACTTGCACTGATCACCTTTTTTTTTTTGGTTGAGAGAGAGAGAGAGACCTGATCACCTCTTCTTCTTCTTCTTTTTTTTTTTTTTTTTTTTTTTAGGAACCTGATCGCCTATTAGCCTATTAGCCTATTAGCAGGAGAATGATAAAATGGCCTATCATGATGCAACCCTTTCTTTACGCGGTCCGAGCAACAATCGGCCCATCAGTGAGAAAAGACCGGGTTCCCAGCTCGGTAATGGGCTGATCAAAGCGGTCCCCGATCCCCCAGCGCGGTACTTGGCTGCGCGCCTCAGTATGGAATTTTGCTGCAAACTGGATCCCATCTACCGATTTTTTTTCCATTAGCCATTAGGCCCACCTAGAAGCCATTAGGCCCACCTAGAAACTGGATCGCGACTCCCTTTCTGGCGTGGGCCACACGAGACACGACCCGTTCGGCCTTGCGATTGGAATCTGTTCGTCCTCTGCCGGTCTGCCCCCGGCCGCCTCGCCGCCTCGCCGGAGAGCGGCACCAGCGCAGTGCCCATCTCCCGCCGCCCGCCGTCGATGGGTTCCAACAATCTCCACGAATCATCTCCTACCCGTCCTCATTCGGGTGGCGCCGCCAACGAGCGATCCATGCCATGGGACCCGGAGGGGCAGCTCGTACCAGCCAGCGGCAACCTTGGTGGACTTGGAGATGCTTTTCGCCATGGAGGGCGCTCGCCGATTACTCTCCTCTCTGCGAGCGACTCGTAAGCTCCAACAGGGAAGCTTAGCTCCAGGAAATCATGCCATTGCTCGGCTTGTTCAGCAGAAGCACAAAGAAAGAGAAGCAGCCAAATTGTTCGGCTTGTTCATCGTTTTGGTGCTTGCCAGCCTGCTTGTCCCCGTAAACTGCAGCACCGTCAGAATCCAGGAAGGACCGCAAAAAATTCCCGTATAAAATTTGAGGGAGGTGAGAAACGGAGGCTCGTCATATCCGCAAAATCTCAAGTTCAAACGAGTTCGGAAGAGGAAGAAACGAAAATGACAAGTGTTCACGGGGTGGACGCTATTCGAAATAGCGACCACCCTCCCTGGCCACCTTGCGCCTCAAATCCACGATACAAATCACCACGAAAAATTCAGGAAAAAAATGTTAGAGAAGGTTAGGACTAAGGCGCATGTTCCTGCGAAATTGGAAGCTCATACGGACTCGGCCGCGGGCGGTCGCTGTTTCGAATAGCGACCACCCCCCGTCTCTGAGAACAGAGCACCAATCGCGCCGAAGCGATCCAAGTCACAACGAGAAATTCTGCAAAAATTCGTGGAGATGTTCCGATCAGAGACGGATCTTCATGCACCATTTAAGACGCGGATTCCTTCAGCAGAGGGAGGAATCTAAAAGCAAAATGCTCGCCGGGCTCGGGCGCGACGTGGCCGCGGGCGATGACGGCTGGCGCTGCAGTGTAGCGGTCTGCCGGCGGACTGTAGGCGCAGGAAGATACGCGCAGGATTTCGCAGGTGCTTGCTCCAACTTGCGATGTGCATGCGCCCAGCAGTGCTGCCGCCGACGACGCCGCGCCCGGCGTCGAGAGCAGCTTCAGAATGCAGGGAGCGCAAGGAGAGTTCCAGCATGTTCAGTTAAGTTGACGACGGTCCAAGTCCACGGCGCTATGTTCCCGGCGCCAAGATCACGTTGCGGAGGTGCGCGTGGTGACAAACGCAGGCCACCTCACCTGTTGCTCGGCCACCCAGCACGGTGATGATGATCGTTAAGGAGACTGACACCTAATATTCATTGCAGTTGCTATTGCCTATACTATACACGCCCCTTGTTGACTCAAGATGTAAAAAGTTACTGGTGCTGTTCTAACACAGGCGCGGCGCCAAATTTGATTGCCAGAAATGTTCGTTCAAGTGGGGACGTCGAAAAACGAGCCAGCGGTAAATTACAACCACCAAATTTTTGTTTTGTGTATTCGGGAAATAACCTTGCAGGACCAGTGTTGGCGCACCGCACAGCCTTTCCACATTCATTCAGAAAAAGTCAATTTTCGTTTGCCCATGTGTTGGACGATACGATGATACTCTAAGGGTATCTCTCATAGGAGACATCGGTGCGCTCTATGCCAAGTCTGTTAGTATCTGTACAACATCTAGGTGTGGATCAAGCGGGTCCTAGTATCTGTCTAGGCATAAGCATGGAGTTCAGATTAGGATCTAGGGGAAAAGGAAGAGGGGATGAGTACCTTCGTGTGTAGCTGGAACCGAGGGAGTCGCCATGGCGACGACGGGCGGCGGTGGTGCAGGCGTACTTGACGTCGCGGCTTGTGCTCGGCGTCGGGTGATGTCCCTGTGTCCCTCGGGCCGGTAGCGGCATTGGCCCGGGACGGCGGCGCCGTACGGTGACGACGTGGTGGCGGCGGTGGAACTTCCCGTTGCCTCAGCGCCCCCTCGCGATCGGTTAGGGTTTGTTGGTGGGGAACAGTGCTCACGGTGAACCTCGTACTGTGAGCCGCCGGCCCCCACCTCTATTTATGTGGCGCTGGCAACAGGGGCCCACCAACCATGGGTTGGGTTAGCAGAATATTCAGAATTGTTTTCTCATTCCAGCAGAGTATGTCAAGAAACTGAAACCTGATCTCATCTGACGGACGGGGAGGGTCCTTTGTGTTATGCATTCTGTTAGCGCAATAAGAGAGCACTGTATCATGTTAGTAAAACTGATTGCTTCATTACAAACAATTTCCACTACGGTATTGAGTTCGTCATATACATGGAGAGAAATACAGTTATACAACTAAACTCAACGTATTAGAAAGTGTCAAAATGCAAGGGCGGGAACAAAATTCATTCTTGATTTTCAGTTCTTGTTGCAACCAAGGTTTTTGTTCACCCTTCAAACAATTAACTAATATATTGCTCTCTGCGGTCTGCAGCTCCCACTCTAATCCTTTAGCAGTGCCTAACGCAGACTGTTTCCAGGTACGGTTATGGTGTAGTGTCATATTGTTTTTTTTTTTTTTTTGGAGGAAATGTAGTGTCATATTGTTCTCCACAGCCTGCTCCATAACCGTGGACCAGATCAGTTCCCATCATCAAGGGAACTGCTGGTGTTATATTTATATTAGAAGCTGGTATCTGCACCTTGTTCATCTTCACTATTTCCAATGTTGCGTTTCTTGTTCGCTAGGGAATGATTCCATAAAGATGACAGAGATGAAGTCTCTTTCAGGGATGTAGGACACAGAAGGTAGCTACAATGTCCAAGCAGGAGAGCCAACCAAAGAACGATTTGCTCATTATTATCATGATTCCAAAACAATGAAGCTTGCCGCACAGGGGAAGATGATATTCCTCAATAAATACATTAATAAATGAAAAAGATACCTTCTGTACTGGACAATGGACATAGTATTTTGTGAGAAAACAATGATCAACATCTAGCATTGAAGACTAGGCCGTAGTAAAATACACATAAAATTTCTGAATGGAGCGAGTTCATAAAGGAAAAATGTATCTACATATGCTAGTACAGTTGATCGTTCATAGGGACAAATACAAGACAACAACAACGGTACAATATTTGAAGTCTTTACTAACACTGCACTCTCATCTTCTTTCCTTTTTTTCAGAGAAAAAAAGGGGGTCATTTCATCCCTCAAAGAGTTCACCGATCTTGGTCTTCAACTCCAGCTCAAAATCTTCAGGAGTTTCTCTTATAGACAGTCTCCGGCTATCCATGTATGCATGATAAGCAGGAATAATAAACTGTAGGATCTTTTCACGAAGCTCATTGCGAAGAACTGGACAGGGTATCTTCCAGGACACCTGAGCCCTACAAGTTGCATTAAATGACCATGCAAAATTCTGCAGGGGGGTAGGACTGGGATACAGGAAATTTAGAACGTTTGTCCTAAACCTTTTCCTGGGAGACGAGCTTTTAGCACTCTCCAAATAGGATATAACGGGTCCCCATGACACCGCTAAGTAACCATTCATATATTCCTTTATACGGTACTGGCGTTTTTTTATCCACCTGGATCCTACAATTAACCGTACATCTGATTGATCAACTTCTTGAAGTACGAAGCGTGTGTTGTTCATTAGGAATATGCACTTCAGTTCTTCTGAAAAAAATAACTTCGATTGTTTCTCAAGCACTGAATCCAAATTAGAAATGAGCCAAAATATTAGACGACCTGTTGAGTTCATTCCATCATTTGTCAAAAGATCATTGGTGCAACCATGTCCTAGAACGGCATCAAGTGAACTCTTATGGGTGACTAGCAAACAGATATACCTCATGATATACCCAGTGAGAGACATGGTACCTTCATTCGGCACTACTATTTGTGAGCTGTAAGCTAGAATCAAGCCTTTAAGATCTTCCACAATACCCCTTGCAGAGTCTTTCAGTTTAGCAAGAAGCCCCTCAGCATATCTACTGATAAATTCAGTACCAAATACTTTTCTGAGAGTGGGAGTGGCATCTGTGAGTGATGTGTACATATTCAGTACACAGAAGAGTTTCTCTGGTGACTTCCTGACCTCATGCGCACAGATAACTGAAGCAACAGTGAACAAACGATTTAAAGGTTTCTTTGCTGCTTCTAAAAGGTCTTCGTGCGTAAATCCATCACATGCAGGATGGTTTTGCTTGAGTTGCATGTGCATTGTGTTGAGAATATTAACAATATATTCCAACACTGAAGGCCAGCTCCTCATGTATTTCCAGTGATCTTTCCCCAGATTCTGGTAGTCTACACCAAGAACTGAGTCAAAGCCGCCGATTGACTCACACCTTGTGAATATGTCACAGTACTGGGTTTGAAATACTTGGTACAAGTCCCTTGAGTGCTCAGTAGAAATTCGCTGGCTAATGAATTCCCTGAAAGTGCCAAGTGACTCAAGACCAATTATGGCATTGAACCTGTTGTCGTCAAATATGTACATAGGATTCATACCCAGGGAAGGATTATCCAGCTGTTCTGCACCAAAATTGTCAGCCGTGCTATGAGAGTTGAAGAATGAAGAGGATCTAGTGGTGGTGGTGTTGCTGCTGCCTGAAAAGTGGCAACTTCCCAACGAAGATATCTTATTTTTTGTGCTTGTCCAGACATTAGTACGCTGATGCCTGTAAAACAACAACTGTGTGAGAGAATAGCGGTGTTTTTTTTTTCCCCAGAGGCTGACCAACTGACCACATTAAGCCAAATCTATCTCTGTCTACACTAATCTCCAAGGGAATCCATACTAATTTAGAAAAAAAAACACCTATCTGTACCTGCTAGAAACAAGAATCCCATTATGGAGATACAAAATGTTGCACGAAGGGTCAGCTTGTTTCTCCAAAACGACCGCTGTCTTGCTCTTCCAGTCATGTCTTTTGTATCAAGGCCCATAAGTCATACCAAATAGATCAAATAATTAAACTGAGGTTAAATTCCATTCTACTCACTAGTGAGTTGCAGAGGTTTGTTGTAGCACGAAGTAGTAACATACCTGTTTTTAGTACACATGACTAGTGTGGTAATCTTATGCTCTTTGATGAGCTCCAAAAGTGCAGGAGGAACATCAGGTCTGTCAATTATCAATATCTCTGCTTGGATCTAAACGATATAAATGATATGAGTGTACTTTCC
This sequence comes from Eragrostis curvula, assembly GCA_007726485.1. NCBI lineage: Eukaryota > Viridiplantae > Streptophyta > Magnoliopsida > Poales > Poaceae > Eragrostis > Eragrostis curvula. The sequence continues at coordinate 20,892,303 of RWGY01000009.1, read as the reverse complement.
ACCGAAATAAAAAACATTATAGAAGTCCAGATTAAGCATTCACCTTACAAATTTGCAAGCACTCCACTAATGAGTTCTCAATCTTGTTCCTCGCATTTTCCCTGTAGTCACGAACAAAATCTTCTCTTAACATACTTGTTGGAACTGTAGCTCCCAGGCCCACTGAAAATAAATGGTTATAAACTGTAAGAGGTAAAAGGAGTCCTGCAAACCAGTGCTTCATGAAAGAATCAAGAACATACATATGTGCCAACTGACAAACAAGATTCCAACAAATACTCCCTCCATTCTTTTTTATATGACGTTGGCTACCTCATTTTTGAACTAACCAACGTCATATCTAAAAAAACGGAGGTAGTAGTAAATTTCTTACCATGCGGAATCATGGTGGTTGGCCTGAAGATGTGGAGAAGAACTAACGGTATCTGTGGTGGGATGAAGTGAAAAGCCCATTGCAGAGAAGACACGCGCTGCTTTTCATCATCACCCACTGCCAAATACACCTTCTTACTTTCAGGTTGGGATACAGTTGCCTCATGCATCCGGTCAAAGGTCCTTTGTTTCTTCTAATGGACTAATATAAAACATTCTTGTAGTAACCAGCCCTACCTTTCTTCCTCTTCATAAATAGCCTGCAATCTCTGGTGTGTTCCCCAATGCCTTTTCTCGATGGAAGATTCTTTTGACAAAAGGAATGATCCTGTAGATTGCATATGAAGTTTCTGTCAGATTACTGGGAAACAAAGAATAAGCTTCAAAGCTAAATTGGACAATAACTTAAAATCCACAAGAAAAAGTCAAAGCTTTTTTTTTTTCTCAGAATATTATATCAGCACCTTAGTACAACATTTGATCCTTGTCAGCTTGGACTAAATATCATCTTAGTGGTATCGAACACTAACGGATGAGTTGTAGGTTCAGGTCCTGAAAAGGACATCAAAGGTGGTAGTGATTTTTATGAAACGACACAGAATACGAGGGAAATAACAAAGAACTTATGCATGTAGATATTCCCACCTAGTCAAGGTTGCTCCCATGAGACCCATTAACCACTAATAGTTTCAGGAGGAAAAAAAAAAACTGTTTTGCTCTAGTTCTCAGGTAGCACTACATGCTCTTGCTACCACCATCTCAAACAGTATCTTTTTTTTTTTTAAATAGGCCGTGCCCCTTTGGCCCTTTCCATTACCATTAATAACAGAAAACCGTCTCAAACAGTATGTGGCACTGTTAAAAGCTGACCCTGGCATCTCATGTCATGTTCATGCACCTATTCAATAAAACAAGTGCTATACAGAGTGCCGACGATTCAATAAAGCGTGAGGATAGTGTGTGCCATGTGAGCTTTCTAGTCTTCTTAACCAAGTCTTAAAGTTGAGAGAAACATTGCCATCTCGAGACTCAATATTGAGTCTGAGGGTATCGTTATATATATCATATGCATATAGAATGGCTGGCCTGAACTCTGTTATATATATTGCATAACCCATTTAGTTATCCAGTAATTCATATACACGATTTTTCATTTTGAACATTACACACATCGGGTTCAGGTTTATTCTGGGGGACACTATACAACATAGAGGAGGATAATGTACACCTATGAGATGAATCACTGTCAATGTAGCAAAAGTTACAGTAATTGGTTCCATCTCATACAGAGTGTGATCTGTTCACTCTTCAAACACTTCCATTAACAGGCACTTCAGATGATTGGAGTATACCTCCCAAATGCATCTTATGGATGTCCTTGAATAATGACGCGAAGTAACCTTACTATAAGTCAAGTTACAGATAATGACATAAAATAGTTTGGTTTCCCTCATCCTATAACTTGAATGTTGCAGTGGATATCACATCATACTTGAGCTGGTAGATGAGACATTGAAGTGAGGTGGAGCGAACATATGAGGAGAAGATGTTCATGTCCTAAAACCAGAGGCATTTGCATCAGCTTCCTCTGAACGCTTTGAAGATAAATCCCTGACCTCGAATTTAAGACAATGCACTTATCTATGCCAAAGTTCTGTTGCAAATGTATAGTGGAGCCTAAGCATCAGTTTCATGTCCAAAATCCCAATCCATTCAGTGATCAACAAGAACCTAAAAGAGGTACAATGAAGCTCAATTATGAATGCAGAGGTCCAAATTCTAGATCTTAACACTGCTACTTAATGATGAACATAAACCATGACTTAAGGTTTTAATACTATCATAACTTTTCAAGCCATGGAACCCGAGTGGAAGTGAAGAACTATGGTTAAATGATCCCATCAGTTCAACGAGTCTACAGCATACGATTCTGCTGACACTCCCATGGAACTACATGCTACTGAGTTTTGAAATAATAAGATAAAGCCAGGTGGGCATTCTGCAGCAGGAACCGTGGTCACTGAGCCAATAATGGAGCAATCAAAGACCAATAACGTGGAATGGAAGAACCGATAAAGCTGGGCCTGCACTCTGCATTGTTGAAAGTATGCCAAATATAAACGCTGCAAATATTAAGATCTCTAATCTAAGTTAACCTCAATTTGAGAAAAGACTAGGAGTCTTCAGTGTACTAGACCATGCCATGCGAGTGCACAAGCCAATAAACCTAATTATTCTAATGCCGCAAGCCAGTCCCAGACTACCCTAGTACACTCATGCTAAAATAGCATGAACTCGTGTTAAAAGTTACACTACTACGTATTACTACAACTATTCTGCACTAGAAAAGAAAAGACAATCCACCATTGTAGAGTAGGTAGAAGAGTGTACCGCGTAACACAAGGCATCAGCCAAGTATAGTGATTTGAGAGATAAAGGAAGTCTTCTCCCACTCTGGACCTTGCTTCTCGAGGAGCCCCTTAGTCAACACTGGATGGCAGCCAATCAAATGAAGAAATTCCAGGGACAATGGAATATTGTTTGGTAATGATAGAAACCCCGGGCAGTGCGAGATGCTCAGCTTGTTAAGAGATATCATTCTCTTCAACTCAGCTGGTAAGGACTCTGCCGTGACTCTTATACACCTCTCAATGGTCAAACTTTTCAGGAAGATGAAGTTTTCCAAGATAGTCAATGAGGAAAGCATATGGCAATCCTGAAAGCACAAATGTTGGAGTGTTTTGAAATGCCTTGAACCAGCTGGCAAATGAAAAGATGTGATACTCTGGCAGTCAACCAGGTCGAATGAGGCAAGACAAGTTAAGTGCTGCAAACACAAACTCAACTGTTCACCATCCATGTTGCACTGGGATATTCGCAGTTTATTAAGTGATGCTAGTAACTGAAATCCTTTAGCAAGCACAGAACCACAACAGCCTCTAATGTTTAGAACCTCAGTAGCTTCAAGGTGTTGCTGATGTAAGAACCCTTCACTCAATATAGTCGCAGAAGAAGTCTCCATAACGAATTTTCCTGACTTAGATGAACAATAAGGGAACAATTTGAGATTAGAAACTTTTTTACTTCTTTCTACTGTCACACTTTTAGTTGTTGGAGGAAGCAAGGGCAATTCAATCAATTTTGGACAATTTAAAATCTTCAATTTTTGCAGGCGAGGAAAAAATGAGTCGCCATTTTCTCCAATCCAACTAACTAAATTTGGCAGGTCATCCAATTCAAAATCCTTCAGTGACGGAAATGTAACGGTGGCACCACCATAGAATTTAAGGCCAATTTCATTAACAGAGCACATCTCCTTAAGGTGCAACACGCTCAGAAAAGGAAGCTGCCCAAGCGGAGGAAGTAGCTCCCACCTTCTGCAGTTTGTCAGATATATGGACTTCAGCTGGAACAGAACTTTCATCTCCAACCAGCTTGGTGATGATGCCCCCTTATACCTTCTGATATGAAGCTCTTCTAGGTTTTTGTTAGGTTGTAGGCATTCTAATACTTCAGCATCCATGTTTGGTCCAAAAGCAAAACCTGCAGAGTTCCATTCAAGTTTCAGAATCTTAAGATATCGCTTATTGAACAGCTGAGCATTACAAGCTTCCTCCTTGTACTGAACATTTTCCAGGTTCTTGATGTGAAGTAAACCATGAAGGTCATTCATATCCTTCAACTCCTCTAAGGTTCGACCCCCTTCCTTCTTAACATGGTATTCCATAGATCCCTGAAGCTTAACCAGACCACCAATACCTCTTATCATTGAAATGTACCGTGAATCTACGCCAAGATGCCGCAAGCTGACCAACTGGTGCATACCCTCAGGAAATTTATCAAGTTGACATTTCTTTGGAATATCAAGAGTCTGGAGATGCAGTAGCATGCTCACAAATTCAGGTAGCATTTTGATACTACCTGGAAGCGCCATGTACCGCAGATGAATTAGTTGTCCAATTGATTCAGGTAGCTCTGATATAAGACATCCACTGAGGTCCAACGTGCGCACATTCTTTATCTCAGAAAATAAATCATTTAGGATAGCACTCGAGCTCATCGTTGAATCTTTGTACACAACCAATGTACGTAATCTTTTGAAATCGCATTGCTTCTTGAGCTGTGGTAGAGAGTTGCTTGAAATAGATAGGTGCCTAACAGTTGATGGTATGCTTTTCGACATGTCCCCTTCAATCCGTGCACAATCACACTGAGAAACCATTTGTGCCAAATCGTGAATCAGATCGTGCATGACATAATGTGTTCTATTTCCTTGCTTAAGGGTATGAAAGAATGATCTTGCCAACAATTGTCTGAAATATTCTCTACCTAAATCCTCCATGCTCCCATTTTCCATCTGAATGAAACCCTGTGCCATCCACATCCTGACCAATTTCTTACGATCAAATTTCCAATTCTTTGGAAATATGCTGCAGTATGCAAAGCAATTCTGCAAGTGCAGTGGGAGATGATAATAGCTCGACAAAAGTGTAGAGACAATGTCACCATGAATATATGTCTCCAATATATTGTTCCACTCCCTTGCACTTCGAGTACTACAAAGTATCCCGCCAATAACTCTGGCACCAAGAGGGGATCCCTTAAGCTTCAAGGCAATTTTCTTCCTAATTTCCTGCAAATGTGGATATTGACGACTGTTCTCACTACCCAGAGCACACTTCTTGAGCAACAACCAATGCTCTTCAGCTCCCAACCCACCCAACATCATTGGACTCCTCACACCTAGCATGTCGGCTACCATTTTCATGCGTGTGGTCACAACAATTCTGCTCTCTTGCTTCCCGTTTTGCAGAGGAAGTAATAGCTTCTTCCACCTCTCTGTATTCTCCCACATGCTCCCCTCCTTGTCATCCCAAACATCATCGAGGATGAGCAAGAACCTCCTCCCTTCCACAGCAGAAATCAGCAACTTTTGCAACCCATTGAAATCAACCCCGTCATAGTCCACCTTCCAATCTGTAGCGGCTCGCAGTATCTCCCTGGTGAGCTTCACGTCATCCACATGACTTGAGACGCACACCCACATCAGGAGATCAAAGTGCCCCTGAATGACGGCATGATTAAACACCATCTGAGCCAGCTTAGTCTTGCCGATCCCACCATCTCCAACAATGGCAACAATAGGAACACCGTGGTTCCCGACTAGAGCGGAACCATTGCACCCAACTAACCTTTCGACCAGAAGGGCGAGTTCACGTTCCCGGCCGAAGAATGCATCGTCTGCCGCGACAATGGAGCTCGAGTGCCTTGCGAGCATGTTCCCACGCTGCGGCGATTCGGCCGCGTCGCGCTCAACAAGGGGAGCGATCCAAGCGTAGTCCGCCAAGGCGGTGGCGAGCTTGTCGAGGACGGCTGCAAGCGGTTGAGGGGCTGGTCGGGGGAGACCAGGCGGCTGCAGATGGTGCGGGAGGTGTCGAGAACGCGGCCGAGATCGGGGCGGGGTCCGGTGAGGGCGTCGGCAAGGCGGCCGTAGTGGATTTCGTCGAGCAGGTCGTCGGCGTCGTGGAGGCGGTTGAGCCACGCGAGGAGGGTGGGGTCGCAGGGGTGGCGCCGGGCGCGCTCGATGGAGGAGGAGGCCGCGTGGAGGCGGAGGAGGTGGCCGGAGAGGCGGTCGAGGTCGGCGGAGGCGGACCCCTCCGGGAGGTAGCGGAGGAGGTCATCGGCGTAGGAGCGCACCCGGTTGCTCAGGCTCTGCAGCAGCGGCGACAGTAGCCAGCCCACCGCCGTTGCGGCGGCCGAGGACGCCATGGGAATCTCCGGAGATGGACGGGGAGCTCAAAGCGGGCGTGGTGGCGCGCTCCGTTCTCTTGTGGGAGGAGTGGAGTGGGAGTGGGACTGGGCGGAGGAGGCGCAGCCATCGGCTCGTGGGGAAGGGAAATCACGAGGCCGTGGCGTTGGAAACTTCGATTTCTTTTTCTTTCTTTTTTTTGTCATGGGGAAACTTCGAACATGGCTGCTGATCGTTTCCGTTGTTGGTAGTTTTTGGGAGAATTTCTTATTGGCCATCAGAAAAACTTCTTGTTCTTTATTGACCATCAAAAAATTTCAAATTCCTTAGTGGCCATCGGATTCCATTTTCTTTTCCTTATTGGCCATTGTAGTGTTAAAGTTGGAGGGTAAAAGTCATTTTTGCCCATGGCGTCATTTTTTGTCACATTTCTTAATAACCAAGGAATTAGACAAATTATCAATTAATATATAATTTGCAAATATGGAAACCATTAGTATGTAATTTTGAATTTTGTTACAGCAATAATATGTATTTTTATAATAGTAAAACATACTATTCCTGTTAAAAATTCAAAAGTACATACTCATACTATGTAGATTTATATATTACCTTTTAACTAAATTACAGGACTAATGAGAAATGTTAGGCAAAAAAATGCTATAAGGGGCAAAACTGACTTTTGTCCTCTAGTTTTTGTACTACGATGGCCAATAAGGAAAAGAAGTTAAAAACGATGGCCATTAGGGAACTTGGAAATTTTCGATGGCCGATAAGGAACCATGAGTTTTTTAGACAGAAAGGAATTTTCCCTAAGTTTTTTTTGCTGGGCCGATCCTTTTTTTATGGTGGGCATTTGAAGGCCCAGAGAGATGTGAAGGAGGAACCGAACAGCCCAATAAGCCCAGCCCACACGATGGCTACTGGCGCGTTCCAGTCTTCCAGACTCCCTGGGCGCGTTTGATAACCTGGAGGACGCCCGCCTGCACTGCATCCCCGCATAATGCATGGCGAAAGAGTGATGGAGATAGTAGACTAGCGCATAAAGCACTCCGTGTCAATATGTCATCAGAACATGCATCCTTTGCTAAAAAAATAAAATAAATCAGAACATGCATCCTGGAAAGAGTTCCCTCATTCCCAGTTAAGTTAAACGTTGGGGAACCCTGTAGCCGGTGCCATACTATATAGATGTTATAAATTACCGTGATTAACCAATATTTAACAGCATATTTAACTACACAATGTTGCTTATGCTGTTGTCATAACTGTTAATTGCCCAGGTCATGCAGTGCACGGTGTTTAACTATGCAATGTTGCACGTGTCATTGTCGTAATTGTTCCTAGTTTAGGTCGTGTGAGGTTACTACGCCATGCGCTTTGCTTCTTCTTTTTTTTTTGAAAAATGCGCTTTGCTTCTTTTGTTACCTCAATTTACAATGTTGTGCTCGGCCCCTGTATCACACTGCGAGTTGATTCCAACTCTCAAGACCAGTTGAGTTATTGACAAATGACAAAGTCGTTTGTGGACCAAGAGTTTGGCTGGGCAGTGTTGCTCAAGCTGTTTTTTCAGAGTTTGGCTGGGCAGTGCTGCTCAAGCTGCTTGCTCAGGAGCCAAGAGTGGACTCAAGCTATGGCTCTGAATGTAGTGGATGTTTCTTGGAGCTCCAGCCGCAACATGCTCGAGGCTCTTAATATGGAAACTAAGTTTCCTTTTTAGTACAACTTGATTAAGTTGATCCCAGATACCGATTCTATGTCGTGAGTACCGAGCCAGCCTTGGCAACAGAAAACGTCCTACCACAGCAGATGAACAAAACGACATGAATGTTGCAGACAAGATCGAGGGATACGTTAGTACTCCGTGACTCATCCGTAACTGATACTGTGATGTATACTGTATACCACTGCTTGTACTCCGCTCCGTATACAGTACGCTACACGGCTACAGCACACAAGATATACAGTAGACGAGACGCTGCTCTCTGCGTGCATGGCTGCAGCGCACGTACGGGCTGCTGCTGCTGCTGCATCGATGGATCCGGAGGGCCCGTGGTACGGGTTCACCATGTTCGCATCGGGATTCAGATTTGAGAGCGAAGGGATCGGTTTCGTCAGGAGGAGGGGGAAGGACGCAACAGTCACGGGGCGGGGGCAGAGCTTCCCGCCGATGACCTCCCTGCTGCTTCTGTTCCCGCATCGGCCGGCACATTACTACTACGCGCCGCGCCGCACAAGCCAGCCACGGCTACCTGCAGCGAGCGCGGTAGTACGTCACAACCAACAGCCGGCATGCATCACGCTGCGCTGATGGCGAGAGATGAGGCCCGTGCCCCGTGGAAGTACTGTGGTAATGGTAGGAGTTCAAAATGCGCCCATGTAAAATGTGAAACCAAGGTGATCACGTGATTTGCTTCGCTGGGTCGGTCGTGACCCGTGTGTCCTCGGCGCACATGATCTGTCATCAGCAAGTCGTCCGGGCGTCGCGTCACCCACCTCACACGGAGAAGATTAGAGAAGCGATGGAATGGAAGTGGTAGGAGTACGTGCGGTCCATCCCATTCCCATGCATGGGCTAGCTAGCGTTCCCAATAGGCCGAAGACTTCCTTGTTGATCCGCCCTGGAATGTGTGAGTATGCCGCCTGGTGGACAGATATTTATGGGCATGCCTTGCACCCGTAGCCGTAGCAAGGAGGTGAGGTCACGGTCCATGGATCAGCGTGTTTTTTCACAACATAAAATGGTTACCCCCATATGCAGTGTGTTGCACACTTGCACGTACTCTCGTTGACAAATGTGGAACCAACAAGTAGTGGATGTATAAATATGGCAGGCTATTTAGGTAGTACTTCTGAGTTAGGGCCATGATTGTTTGACAAATACTCCAGGCAATATGAATGAACATGCTTCGAACGGACTAGTAGATTTGCTCTGCCCAATTTTCAGCTCATATAGGCATATGCGCCCACATCTTGACACGCAAAACTTGGGCTAATGAAGCATGGACATGAACCCACACCCACGCCCGTAGACGAGTGCATCTCCATCTCCTCCCATCGTTGAGTGAGAAAGAGAGAGACGCCGCCGTCGCCGTCCGATGACTACGGATTCGTTTCTTACCCGCAACATGGCACGTGCTTGCTGCCCTACCACCACGGCACCACCATCCGCACCGCAACCACCAACTCCAGCGGCGTCCTTAATACCAGTTCCAGGGCGATGCACCACTCGCTCGGGATGGGCGCTGGATCGGCATCCCCGCTGCTCCCGTTCGCCGGCCAGCTGCTCTTCTGCTTCCCTTGCCCTCCTGTCCCGAATCTCAATACGCAGGACGACACCTCGAAGCCGATTGATTCCTTCCCCGGCCGGCCGCGTTGCATTGCGTTTCTGTACCTTTTGTCCGTCCAACCAAAAGAGAGAGAAAAAAAAGAGAAACAAAGAAAAGGAAAAGGGACTTGTGCTACAGTACATGCGTCGTGAGCAACCTCGAAGGCTGCATAAATAAACTCGGCAAGCGTTCGGTAGGCTGCAGCTGCGGCTGCGGCTGCAGAAAAATAACTGCGAGCACTGTAGCTGCTGCTGTGAACACTGTAGCTGCTGCTGAAAAATAATTGCGAACACTGTAGCTGCTGCAAAACAGCTGCTGCAAAGCAGCGAGGCGAACAGGGTATCGGCCTCCAGGCTCCGGGGTCAGCCGCTGCCGGCCCACTTGCCGATCCGAGATCCAACGGCTCACGCGCCGTACTCTCTCCCCTGCCTAACAATCCTCTGCAATGGTGATTAGATTACGCTCAGATGCTGTACTTTTTAGATGCCGCGCACGTTGCTATCGTATCGGGCTCCTCCTCTCGCTTTCCCTCGTCTCGCCCGGTCAATCTTAAACTTAAATTCGAATTCAGTTCGATGTGAACGGCTACCGCTGTGCCGAGACGAGTACCTGTCGCTCGATCTCGCCATCGTTCTCCATCCCAACCAGTCCTTGGGTTTGCCTTGCTGCACCGGCACGGGTACGTACGAGCAGCACGACCACTGCGCGAGCTTGCCGCGCAGTTAAGGAAGGCCGGCGGCATCTGCGATCCCATCCCTTAACGCCACGGCACGGTACATTTGTTCCCCTTTCCACTACGGCGTACCGCCACCACCATTACTCCGTTCCTTCCTAGGGGAGATGGGGTTTGTGGTGGGAGTAGTACTATTTACCAGCCGGCAGCCGCAGTTCAGACTTCGGAGTCTTTAACCCGATCTTTTTTCGCGGGGCGCTACAGGTTACGGGTGCATCACATGACGCGGAGATGGTTGGTCGTTACAAATCGTGTTGCAGGCGGGCGGGGACGGGGGGACGGGAGGGGCAGGGTCGCCGCATGGTCCAGGGCTTGAGGAGAGGGAGGACGACCCAGACCCACCCAACCGGATCGCGTGCCCATCTGCCTGCCCCGCGGGCCGCGGCGACGACGAAAACGTAACAGCAGAGCACCAGCATGGGCGCGGCACGGGTGCGGCCGTATAATAATGCGAGCAGCAGCGCACGGCATGGCAAGCTTGCGAGCGGGATCCCAACAGGATCGGGCACGCGCATGTGCCACGCCCGATCGCGGCGTGCGTGCGAGCGTGCACCGCCCGTGGGCGGCCGGCGTCGCGCCCGCGTTGTTGCGTAGCGAGTGGCCGCGTGCGCTGCCTCCCCTGCCCGCGCGCTTGGCTTGCTGTCACTCCCCGATCGATGGATGGATGCCGCAAGCACGGCGCACCGGACAAGCAGCCAGCCTGCCTGCTTTGCTGCACTACTGACTTTTTTCTCCCCGCCCCAGCCTTGGCACCAAATTACTAATCATTTGGCGCCTCGTCTCGTCACGTCACGGAGCAAAGTCACAGACCCATCACCTGATGTTTCACCATGCGCGAACATCATCTGTGCAGTGGACGGCCTGGGTACACTGCGACACGCATTGCAAGAGTGACGGATGATGCCTGTTACTACTGTTTACATGGGTGAGATTCATGACAAAATGCTTAGATGCAAAGCTTTGCTGCTGCTGCTTGAGTTGAGCATTAGAGTGAGCTAAGCAGAGGTTTAGTACAGTACAGAGCTTAGAGGAAGCTGATGGAGCCTGAATCTACTTGAATTAGAAAAAGAGGAGGGGAGAAAAAAAGATAAAGAAGAAGAGAAAAAAAAAGGGATCTGGAAGAACGAGCCGTTTTAAGCCTAGAGCGAAGCTCGAATTTGTATGTACAATGCCGCCGTGGTCCGGCGATTAACTTATGAATCAGTAGACCTTCTTGGAGAAGAAGGTCCGGAGTCCGAACAGGCCCTGCGGCGGGTTCGGCCCTTCCTCGCCGCCCTCCGCGTTGTTCCGGCACCCGGCCGCCGGCGCGCTCACGCTTGGTGGCGCCGCCGCCTCTTTGTCGTCGCTGCTGGCAGCGGCAGCGACAACAGCTGGAGCTGCAGCGGCGGCCTTCTTCTTGGCGCCGGCCTGCTTCTGCTCCGCGGCGGTTTGCTGCAGCTTGTTGCGCCGGAGCTGCCACACGGGACTGGGGCGGCCGAGGCGGATGCCGGAGGCGCCGCCGCCGCCAGCGCCTGTGTTGTTATTATTACGGCCGTGTCCGGGCACCAACCTCCTCAGCATGGATGTCGTGCCGGCCACCGGCGCCGCCTGCTGCTGCCCGGCCGCCGCCGCGCCCTCTAACGCAACAGCCGCGGCGGCGGGAATGACCACCACCGGTTCGGGCCCGGACTCGCCGCGGGAGTTGCTGCGGGAGCACGGCGCGCTGCTCACCTTGCGCGCGGCCGGCGGCGCCGGGGAAGCCGCCGGCGCGCTGCTCTGCACGGCGGTGCTGGCTGGAGCGGCGCCGTTGCTGGTAACGCTGGCATTGGCGTTGGGAGGATTCGGCTTATTGGCCCTGCTTAACGTGCCTGCCGCGCCGGCCGAGTGGCCGGCGGAGCGGCTCCTGGAGAAGGGCCAAATGTTGATGTTGATGAGCTCGGCGTTGCCGCTGACGCTGCTCACGCGCCGCTCCATCTTCTTCCGCTCCTTGGCCTCGCCGCCGCCGCCGCCGCCAGCTTTAAAAATATCCTTCCACTTGAACGTCACCGCCGGGAGGTCCGGCGTCGGGGTGATGCCGGAGTCCGCGAGCGGCGGCTGCGCGGCCTCCCCGTCTTCCTCCGCGTCGGCAGGCGGCGCCAGCGCGGCGGAGTCGGAGCCGGAGCCCTCCTCGCCGGCGGCCTCGTCACCACCGCCAACGGTAGGCCCGTCGCCGTCGCCGTCGACGGGGGCCGCCTGGAGGGTGTGGAGCGGGAGCACGACGCCGCCGGAGAAGAGCTCGTCGGCGGTGAGCAGGTCCGGGGCCGGGAACGAGGACGGGTTCTTGCCCATCATCCAGAACTCGAACTCCGGCGACGCGGTCGGGGACGGCGAGGACCTTCCGGACTCGCCGACGCCGTGCTCCGGAGGAGGAGGAAGCGCCTCCACGGCGTCCGCCATTTGGCACTGCAACAACAATGCACTCGCTGACAGTTACTAGCAGCCTGCTCTTCACTGCTACTACTAGTGGAAGCGGCTTTGGATCTGAGCCTGGGACAGTGCGCCAGCCGAATGGAGGCGGCGGAGGAGCTCGAAGCGGGAATGGATGGACGGGCTCAGCAGCAGGAAGCCATGGATGGGCGGCTCAGTAACAGTGAGCAGAAGAGCAGAGAACAAAAAGCAAGCAAAGGAATGGCAAGGGAAGGGAAGGGAGGGGTGGGCAGCGACTTGACGCGTAGTATTTATCAATCACATCGGTGGAGGGGAAGTGGGTGATTGATTTCCACCTCGCCTGTCGCGCAACCGCAGGGTTGCATATGCGCTCTGAAATCTTTGTCTGGTGACGCGCTTCTTTATTCTGGGAACGTCGCCCCACCACCACGTTTCCTTGCCGCGTTGGAGCTCAAACCACACACACTCCTCCGCAGCTCGAACTGTCGGGCTCCGGCGAGCCAGATGCCGTTACGTAACTGTTTGTTCACTGCAGCAGCTAACCCGGCGGCTCGGGCGAGATCGAAGGCCACTTTGCACGCACAACTGCTACAGCACTGTGCGGTGGTGAGCCCCGGCCGTGCCGCGCTGCCTGCACTGCACCATTCCAGGTCGAGTCGCAGTGAGCACGAGCGAGCTTAAACAAAACAGGAACTAATGCATTGCTCTTCTTCATGCGTTCAGACTTGATTGGCGCGTGAACTGTCAGCGGGGCTCTGTGGCTGGGTTGATTATCTGCTGCCACTGATGGGAGGAACCCGCCGGGCGGTGATTAGTTACGCCTGTGTTGTCTGCGTTGCGGTACAGTGCGGCAGCGAGCATCTACTACTGCAACTCGTAGCAAGGCCGCTACACTACAGTGAACGGCGGGCAGCCAGAGCCAGGCAAGCGAGATGCCCGGTGGCCTTTCGGGCAGCGCCGTGCTGGCTCCCCACTGATCCACACGAGCCGCGCCTAACGCATAGTACAAACGGTGGTTACTGATAATTAGCTGGCGACGGATTAATTCCTGCTCCGCGCTCAGTTCTTGGGACCACGAATGTGATCATCGTAGTCGAATAATCGTTGCGTCGTCGCTGTTCGAAGGAGATGAGGGAAGGAAGTTACAGGGAAGCGTCGATGGGATCATAATATGTCACTGTAGTGCAGTGCGTCCTCGGCCGGCCGGCCGGAACCGAATCGGGCTGATGCGCATGCACCGCAAAGCGATGGCAGAAGGCGGTGGCGCGGCGCAGCAGCCGGCAGCGCGGTCGAGCCACATGGTGGCCGCCGCCATGCGCGCGGTTCTTGCCACCCAATTACCCAACCACCGATCAATCATTCTGCTACTACTACTGCCTGAATGATGATTTGGATGCTGAGCGAGCGAGAGCTTCATCCACATGATATGAGCCAATGTGCCATGGCGTTAACGGCCACTGCCGGATTGTAACCGTGCAGGTCGCTTTGCTTGCCTTTCGATCTTTGTTTCTTCGGTATGTATTATAGTTGTGCACACGGCTGGACTCACGAGGCGGCGATCGATCTCGACAACAAAACGCAAATAGCATGATCGACCACGACACGACCAAGGACTGTTAAGTTGCTGTAACATTTTTTTTTTTAGGGAAAGTTGCTGTAACATACTTCTACTCGATCCGAACACCTGAACTGTTGACAAAGAAAGTTCGAAACCATCTGAGAAAGTCGGGTCACCGCCGCTCGTATCGCGCGCCCGTCGGTTGGCCCATGCCGACGGCGCTTTCACCAGTGCCGGCGACGCGCTCGCTGCGCTGCCCGAGGCGGCCGCCGCAGCGCGAGCATGCCGTGAGGTTGCTATCCGATCTCCAAGTCTTTGGCGTCAGAGCAGGCAGGCCGCCGAAAGGAGCACGTCTCGCCTCGCCGGGCAGGCAGGCAGGCAGGCGCACGGCTGCCCGCGCCCCCAGCCTGAAACGACGCAGCAAGAGTCGGGTCGCTTTCCGGGTAGCCAGCCTCTCCAGTCCATACGATGATTCCGTACAGGTTTCGTGTCAGCTGACGGCCCCCATTTCTGGCTTCAGTCTCCACAGACATGGAGTTCCGTGTATAGCAGCATGGCGCGCGCGTTGGGTCCGACACGGGCCCTCCACTGCTTTCGCTGCTGCTCCGCATATGGGTTGTTCCGCGAGTAGTATATTGCAGTTTCCAGGCCCAATGGTTTGCTTAATGGGTCATCTGGGCTTGATACTAGAGCATCGAGTGTGTTTCATACTTCTGGCCCATTACTTTTCCTTTCGTGGGCCAACTGGCCGTGCATTCCAACCAAAGACCCCAGTTACAGCCTTCAACAACAGAAGGCCCATGTGCTAACAAAAAAAACAACAGATGGCCCAGTTGCAAGTTAAAACTGCGGCAATAAGCTGGAGCAACGAAAGCTAAAAATAGTCTATGTTCACTTGTGTCACGATCCGGAGCTCCAAAAAAAAAAAAAAAAAAAAAAACTTGTGTCACGGACTCACGATCCTCGTCAAAAGAAGGGAAAAAAACCCTTGTGTCACGATCCAAATCACCAAGATAACCTTTTCAATGTCGAAAACATTCAATAACCTTGTACTTTTTGGGATTGTGAGTTTGACGATTCAACATCGCTTTCTCGTGTTTATTTTGGTTCTAATCTCTAATGCAATGAGTGGTTTCTTTTTTCTTTAACAATATCTAGATAGGCAGGCATCGTGTAATTTTCTAAGGTGATTATTGTTGGCGGGCAGGTTGGGTCGCATTTTCCTATTTTGGTAGCCTGTAGCGCCTAAAAAGCTAGAGCTAAAATTCTAAATTGAGATTATGGTCCAGCGCAACTAGTCACCAATCGCGCATAAAAATTCATAAGAAACCTTCTAGCCATATTCTGCCACGCCAGGTTGAGTGGTTTACCTGCACGTAGCCAAGCAAGCGAGTCACGCTGCGTACTTTAAGATTTAACTACTCTGCCCAAGTCCTAAATACATTACTATAATCTTCCCAAGAATTCTGAGCGTCCTTTTGCGTCATTCAGACATATGTCAATTTGCACAAAAGTATGCACTTGATATCACGTCATAATTCCTCGATTCAAATCAGTTTGTTGCTGTGAGGGAACCTAAGCCAGCTAATAGTTGCGTAGGGTGAATTAAGAGATTCCTAAAGAAGATTTTCAGATCTAGCTTTGGCAAGAATCGGGCAGCAGGGATATTCCAAATAAGGTGACGATGAAAGTGATCGATGGAGTAAAGATTTGTTCCAACCACCACTCCATAAAAAGGTACTCCCTCCGTTTTTAAATTGTTGTCGTCATTGATTTTTTTTGCTATCTTTGACCATTCGTCTTATTCAAATTTTTTTAAAAAATATCATATATTTTGTGATGATTTGTTTTATCTTCAAAGTAAGTTTGAACCTAACTTATAATTTTGCATATTCGAACAACTATTTTGAATAAGACGAACGGTCAAACGTAAATAAAAATGTCAATGGCGACAACAATTTAAAAACGGAGGGAGTATGTGTTGTTGCCAGTCAGCAACCGAACCACACCCTGAAATGGAGGGCCATCGAATCGGCCCGCCTGGACGTCTGAAGTTTTCACTTATACAGCGACAGCACCGTGACCTCTGGTAAGCTTTTCTCACGAAAATGACTTGCGGGTAAGCTTTTTTATGCAATCTCGTGGCTACTGGTAGAGCTATTAAGCCATTAACTACTCCTTCCGAACTTCAATGGTTCATGTCCAGACAGAAAAGTCTATACATTTTCAGATCAAATCTTCTGTTGGACGTCATTGAGTTAAAGTCCAGAGGTAGTATATTGTTTGGTGTAGCTGTCAATCCAGAGGTAGTATATTGTTTGGTGTAGATGAAGATAGTATCAGATTGCCTTACGACCGCAATGAACTAAGTTATCAGAATTCCATATGCAATTATGCGGACATGATGCGTCGCTCTCTTGATTTGAAAGCCTGCAAAATGATAATACTACTCCCAACATATTGACTGCGGTTCGGTCTTGCAGACGTTCACTTCTGAGGAAGGACCGTCCATGTTCATGTGCATTGAGAACATCGCCGCAAGTTCAGGTTTCAAGAGTGCAGTGTAGGTCGCTGCTTGAATAATGCATACGGGCACCGACCGGGGCATGGATATATAGACAGGTCCTCAACAACCTCGATCACACTTAATGACCGAACTGAGGTCAAACGTGCTGCCTTGAACTGAGGTCAAACTGAGGTCAAACTTGGCACATAATATACTGTTACTCAGAGTTCAGTTCAGGTGACCCACTGGCCGGCGGATCGGGGTCCTCTGAATTGATAGCTACCAATTCAGAGAGCACCTTTTCAGCATTAGGACAGATCACACATGTTCATCGCGAAACGAACGGCTGTTATTCTTTCTTCCCTTTCTCCTTTCCTCGAGAGCAAGTCCTACGAATAACACCCTACCGCCGTTCCTCCGCTGCAGCGCATCCACGGCAAATGCCTGTCCGGCCGTCCTGGCGTTCAACTCTGCGCCATCTAGCTCGTGCCCGGCCACCATGCGCACGTCCCGGATTTCTGGCGGATTCCCCTCTACTCACTCCACTCTTTACTTCCCAATGTTTGTTTTTCAAGATCGCTTTCCTCCCCAATGTCGATTTCGTTGAGGCCATGGACTGAAGGGAGCCGCCCAACATCGTCGGACTGCCGCTTGCCGAGGCCGTCGCGCGCCACCCGACGGGGGGCTGTCGTGCGCCGATGCACCATTTCAGGTCCGCGGGCTCACTCGAGGCATAGGCGAGGCGGGCGTCCTCCAGCTAGAGCGCGCGGACAAGCGGCATCCTCCGGCGAGCATGTGGGAAGGCAGAGCAGCGGCTGTCCGTCGACGAGCAGCACCACAATCCCGGCGAGGTTGGCGCGAAGGGTGGAGTGCGATGTGGCGGCGCTCGATTTCTCCACATCCCGGCCGGAGCGCCGCCTCCTTTTCATGGCGACCGGCGCGAGTGGCATCAAACGATTTTGATGGCAGGTGACATCAAACGGGCTTTCGACCGTCCGATCAAAAATGAACGTGTGAGATTTGATGCTACAGTACCAGTGAACAGTGAAATCCGCACCCCTCACAAAATACTGTTTCTCTGTCTTCAAATCGGGTGACTGTAGACGATCCCGATCCCGCGCGAATTGGGATCGTCTGCCATCAAACTTGATGGCAGACGATCCCAATTCGCGCGAGTGGGGATGCGGCGTCAGGAGATCGGCATCAAAACAGAAGGAAGAACGTACGAGAGAGAACGTAGGAGCAAGAGGAATATTCGCTGCGGGATCCTGTTTCCATCTCAGCCTTTTCTTTCGACGCGAACGGCTCGGATGAGAGCTAATGTCAAAAAAAGCCTCCCTGCATTAGCTTGTTTCAATTCAGAGGATCCTGATCCCTGGCCGAAACGGCGAGACTTTTTGGGCCAAATGCAGTACAGAAATGGCGAGACCTGTTTGCTTCTTCAGTAGTACAGCCACTGTTCACCCGATTGCTGGTGACGCCTACGTACAGGCAACACTGTTCTTCACTCAGCTCTTGCTGTTATCAGTAACTAGTCATTCAACCCGTGCATATGCACGGGCTAGCACCGCTACAAAATACATGAATTACATCTGTTTTGAGAAAGTTCAGTTTAAACCTTTTTTTTATATGCTAATTGGCTTAATAGGTCGTGTGGGATGAGTTGTATCAGATAACTGGTATTCATGATGCATTGCAAAGAAAATTTATTTAATTCCATTACTACAAATTCAGATTTGAGAGAAACTTATGCAGCTACTGAAAGCCTGGTGAAAGAAAAAAAGTTTAGGTAAAAAAAATACAACTGTTTTTGTGAGCCAAGGTAGTATTGATATTGTGTGGGAAAATGAATATACTCATATCCATGTATTCAACTACCATTAGGAAAGGAAAATTTTGTGCGTATTATATTCACAAATGGGCCCCTCATTCAATCCAACAAAATATTTTTTGGATCCGGTCAATTTCTAAGGCTTGATATGCGTTGAATTTCCAGAAAGACATCTAAAACTTTTGTGCTAGATTTTTTTTTTTGCAAGTCTCTTGGAAAATACCTTATTTTTCATTTTCTCGTAAGTTGCCTGGTCAACATCCAGTGCACCACACACCATCTTCAACCTCTAGCTCAGTTCACCACTCTGCCTTGTGTCCGCCATCATTCGGGGTTTGTGTGGACTGCCCTAGGTTTGTCTCTATTCTCTAATAAGCTGGGCGAAAGACAATAATGGACCACGAAAATTCCTGCAACTAATACCCCAGAGAATAAGTTGACTGAATTCAAAGAAAAAAAAATAGTCACCTCTGAAGAATATAAAAGGTGCACTTGAAATGTTTGTTCATGCAAATCGTGGCGTCCTTGCTCTTGCACGCTGACATGCATACATGGTTTGCTCTTGAATTCATATTATGTGGCATGAATCTTGCTAGTACCACGTCTGATGCCAGAGTTCTATATATAATACATAGATGGCTAAAACTAATATTGAAACAGAATTATATGCTTGGATGTCATCTGTTTACTTAGCGATCAAGGGAATAGGAATACTTGCCTTATTTAATCATCATGTCTGCATATAACTCCTCCTCCATCGACCACCATCTTTTTTGCAATTCGCATGAAGATAATCAGGGGCTCTCGTTTCTCTCCTTATTCAGTGCACTCGGCCAGCCAAGCTACCTTGCCCTACATCAATCCTGTGTCGATGCGAGTACGATCAAATCTGCCGCGTATAGAGTTGCATAACTTGAAAACACATGTATGCTGCCGCGGTAAACAGCTCAGCGTGGCCTTCCGCTTTGAAAATCCACAGGAGACAGCTCGCAGTTCATCGACCAACCTGTCAAGGTTCTTGTATACATGTAGATGACCTGGCTCCGTCGTCTCTGCGATATCCCCTTGGTTGTGTTGCGTCCCATCAGATTCACCGATTAACCATGCAAAACTCCACGATCTCCTCCAGCCACCTATTAAGCTTGGCCACCCATGGACTCTGTGAAGAACTCGCGAGGTGGAAGACATGCCATTGGAGCAGTCGATTTCTGCCGGCGAGCCCATCGCAAGCTCGTCTAGTCAATCCACTCTGTGTTGTCCTCTCTCTCACGGGATCTGTCGACAGCGGCGCATGCATGACAGGATTGCAGAATTATAGCTCCAACGAAAGTACCTTTAGGATTTGGAAATCGCGATGGACTTATTTCACGTGATCTAATAGATTTGTTTTGTTAACAACACGTATGTTTCCTGGACAATTAGCCATTCCCTAATTATTCCATCTCGGTTCTCCGTATATTGCACAGGCTGCCGTAGATGACGTGAAGTTTCAGATCGTGTAGGTTTTCCGTATATTGCACAGTCTGCCGTAGATGACGTGCAGTTCCAGATTATGTAGATCCAATGGTTAAGCCTTATTAAGTGTTCCAATCAACGGCTAGATGTTTTGCTTTTTTCTCAGATTTTCTAGGATTTTCCTCCGATTAACGTGAGGGCTTCAAAAGGAGCCTCCAATTAGTAAATAAAAGATACCACAACCACTAGCAGTAATAAATAGTCTGCCGCCTGCTTCATCCCCGATTGATGATGAGCAAGCATTCTTCGGGTTCTCGTGTCTTGGCTGACAGAAGACAATGACACGGTATGTCTGCACGGCGACCACGACCACGAAGGCATTCACCAAAGATCAAGAGCAAGAAACAGAAATACTATGTCCAGATTCGCGTGTTAGATTAGGGAATTCAGTTTTCGATGACGTGACCCCACTGACGGGCCTTTGATCAATGAGCACGAAGTTAATGCAGAAGGGAGTATGGCTTCTTCGATCAGCTCGCTGCTAGTAAATCGTTGCAAGTAAAACCTCGAATTTCAGAGTTAGTGGATGCATGCGTTAGTACACCGCCTAAATAGAAGGATCAAGTAGCGACAGCGAAGGTTATGGGGGCAACGCGAAGAACATGAAACAGAGCGAAAAATCTGTGTTCTCAGCGGTGATTGGTCGGAGGGGCGCTCCTGCCAACGCTGCTTGTTTACATGTTGGTACCTGGGCCTGTCTGATGTCTACACTGATGTCATGCAGGTTTCGTGTTTAATTTGGTATATGTCCCATGTCTACGCATCGATCGGGAGTAGCTCACGACACCGGAACAGGGCCGGTGGTACAAGAATCTCTCAGTTTCATATGGTGAGCGTGTGAGATGGTACTATATTTCAACTTGGATTAGTTTTCACGGGCCACTTGCGATTCATGTGTTCGATGCTCATACCACTAGGAATCTTGGAGACAGCTGTTTTACATTTTCAGACATCAGCAGATGCAAAAAGGTTGGATTCCACATATAAATGTACGAAAAGCTCCCAAATTGCTCGTACGCATGCAATAAAGAACAACAACTTCTACTAATTAGCGTTAAGCAAACCAGATGAATCACCGAAAGGTCTGCTGGCATTAGGTGACTGATTCCTCGTTCTAGTAGCCAATTGTTTCTGAATATATGATTATATATTCCTCTCCTGAAGCACTGATTTTAGTTACTTTGCTCCTCTTTTTCTTTGGCAACTAATGTGCAGAGTATTCTCCTTAAATCATTCCAAAACAAGGAAAAAGTACTATACTATGGAGTATCTCGTTTTTTAGGGACCGATCGGGCACGTGTAATTTTTACAATTTGGTCTTTTTTAAAAAAGTTTTTCACAAATGGACCCTTGGGAAAAACATGTCTAGAAATGGACCATTCTCTGAGCGCCGTGTTATTTGGCGCTCAGGTCCAACATCTGGGCGCCGAAAGAATTGGCGCTCACATCGTCCACGTCAGCTGGCGGGCACGCGGCCGCTCTGCTGACTTGGCGGGGGGTGGGCGCCAGATTCATTGGCGCTCAGGGGTTGAGCGCCGCATCCTTTGGCGCCCACCCCCGGGCAACCATAACGCCCGCGGGTCTTCTCTTTTTTCCTTCTCCTCACTTTCTCCTTCACCGAAGAACAGGCCGGCTCTCTCTCTCTCTCTCCCCATTCATTCCCCTCCTCCAAATCTCTCAAATCCGGATGGTTTGAGCCCAAATCTTTTGGAGAAATTTGTTCCCCAAGGTAATCTCCTCCACCTCCTTGAATTTCATCCAATGGAATTGCTTGTATGGCTCTAATTTGGGGTAACCCTAACCCTAGGGTTTGAGGTTGAAATTGCTCGATTTGTTAGGTTTGGTTGTTAGATTTGCAATGGGAAGTGTAATGTTGTTGAGATGTTGATGTTTGGAAGGTTCGGTTGTAGTTGGTTTGATTGGTAGCAATGAATTGTTAGTGGGCATGTTAATGACATAGGGTTGTATGCTTAAATTAGTACGGATCGGCGCTTCTTCAGATGCCCAAATGGACAAGTGAGTTTTAATTCTTACTTGTTTCTCATTCGCCTTTGAGTATCATCTTTAAGCCTCCTCATCTTTATTCAACATTTGCACACCTTTTTTTAACAGAATAACGAGGACTCAGACAATTGTGGCTTCACGCGGTGGGTGGATCCTAAGCCTATCAGCACAACCGTTGAATACATTAGCTACCTGCAAAACCGCATCTTCGACCTACAGCAAGAACTTCAGACGGCAACTCCACGTCAAAGCCAAGAGCTCGTCATTGGCATTGCTGGCCCCGACACCTATTGCCTTGATCCGTACTGCCCATGTCCGCACCACAAGTCAGGCCCAACCAACCCACCACCACAAGCTCCACCAGCACCACCACCACCTTACTACGGTGGTGGTGGGTACAATGACTATGGCTACTCTCAGTCTGGCGGACAGTCAAACTACAGTCCATGGGACTAGATTTCCTACCAAAACCTGGCTAAATGTTACATTCTCGTCATTCAAGTGTTGCATTTTTCAATTCCCTAAAGGCATGTCAGGATTAGTACGGTGCACATATAGGTTAGTCATCATGTGTACCGAACATGCCATTGCAATTTATGTACGTATGTAATTTCATTTCACTGCAATTAAGCCAATGAAGCCGGGTTCTACATCTTTACCATTGCAATATAGCTAGCAAAGTACTACAATTACACAAATACTTAGTTGAAATCAACGGTTCCACATCATAGTCCACAACATACAACAAGGCCTTTTCTTGCGACTGGTGAGGAGTGACGAAATGAGAGGAAGAGGAGAAAGAAGGAGAGGAGTTTTGTGTGCATGGGGGTGAGCGCCAAATGGTGCGGCGCTCATGGGCTGGGCGCCATAGATTCCGGCGCTCACCCCCTGCCAGGTCAGCAGAACGGGCGCGTGCCCTCCAGCTGACGTGGCAGGGGTGGGCGCCAATTGTTGCGGCGCTCAGGTGTTCAACCTGAGCGCCAAATCATATGGCGCTCAGAAAAGGGTCCATTTCTGCACATATTTTTCTCAGGGGTCTATATGTGAAAATGTTTTCTGAAAAAAATCAAAATGTAAAAATTACACGATCGGGCACTTTATTCAGCACCATGACTGTTTTGTTCGCATCAACTGCATGCATGCTACTAGGTGCATATATGATCTGATCTTATATGTGCATGCAAAACATTGAATCTCAAGCCAAATTATATATGAAAGATAAACACCTCATTAATTACCAGAATTGATGTAAGTGAGAATAATATGAAACTAAAGAAAATGTTATACAAGAATGTCTCTTTGTACTTTATACTAATGGTTTGAGAAGAGCACTACACGTTAAGTCAAGTGGCTAGCAAGTCAGAGTAGTTTAACAACATGAAAACACCAGTTTGGCAGTTTCTAAATTATAGTCGCTTCTACTATAATTTAGAAGAGGACCACACCTTAATATAGTTCATGAATCCAACATGACGCGCCACCGGTGTCACCGTTAATGGTCCCTAGCATGATCCATGCTTTGCTCTAATTAAGTTGTCCGAACCAATGAAGGTACGTAGGTGAAGTGTCATGTTAGTGCGCGTACTAGGTTATTACCATCGTGCGGACCACACATCAGCCATTGGAAAATCCAGTTACTTTTACTAGAACTGTCAGCTTGTAGAAAATGGACCACATATAACTAACAAAATTAAATTAAACGGTACACTAACCTGAGTCAGGTGGTTCAACAACATGATGCCTGCATGAACCTAGAAAAGTTGGCCATGTACGTACGCATGCAACTGGAAATTAATTTGTCTTCACGTGACGCCAAAGTTGGCATAACTCCACCCCTGAAATTATGTTGCTGTTAATTTTGATACAAGTATAATGCTTGTTCCTGTTACTCTGCGAGTAGGAATATAGGAGTAGTATACTTTTTACTTAAGCTAGACACTATAATTTTACGCCAGTACTACACTCTTCATATCTGATATAATTAAGACAGAACTTTAATGATATTGTACTTTCTCAGCTTTATTATGATGTTGCTAGTATAAGAATATTACCGACTCTAATTTTTACTAACTTTCTTATCATGAGCACAAAAAAGTGAAAACGAATGGGTTATACGAATTTTATACATGCATCATGGCTTGGCAACGTCACTTCATTTATGTCATCATTAGTACGATGCGCTAATAAATTAAGTCGATTAACATGGGTGGTCCCATGCAAGTCGCGCAGGTAGTGGTACGCGGCTAGCTAGTCTGCGAGAACCGTAAAAATAACGACTCTCTATAGTATAGTATATTGGCCTTCTCAAAATTTACATCATAATATATAACGACATGAACTATTTCTCTACTTTTGCCATGTTAACAGTACAACTTTTGCCGTGCATATTTTTTATTTGTTTCTATTGATTTTTTTTGTATAACTTTTGCCGTGCATATTCTTGACTGCAGAAGCACATGAGCACCTGGGACGTTCTCGCAGTGCAATGGTTGGTGATCAGGATAGGGACGAATCGAGGTACAGAAACAACGGCTGCCTCTACTAATTAGTCCAGTTCCTTTTTAAGGATACTGACCCAGCCGGCCACACTTTCTGCAAAGCATCTTTTCTTAAATCAAAGCAAGGAATTCTGCACTCACACACAAAGTTGGCCGTGCTAACAGTACTTTAGTTTCCACATATGCGTGCCTAGGTCGCATTAACTAGTGCTCGTGTCAATAATGATGCTGGAGCGATCTGTATATAGTATATGGACGAGCACTTTGTACGAGCACTTTGTTATCGAATTGGGGGTGGGAGTGGTGTACTTTCGCTATTTTATTGTTGCAACTTGAATTCTTTTACGCTGTTGTTCAGCTAGCAAGCTAGTTTTTTATGCACGCTACTTTTCAAAGCACTATGAAATGTACGTGCGTGGTGTGAATTAGCTGCCCGATCTAAGGCAAGGGCCACCCATGCCATAGCACTAGGATAAACTAATACTCGTCCATGTACTTTCTGAGCTATTATATCATTAGTACTGATACTAGACAAACATGGTAGTCTCTTATGTTGTTCAACGATATATATTATTAAGATTAAATTTAGGAATTATTATTTACACCGAAATAACACAATATTACGATTATGGAGATCAATTTTTTTATTAAAAAAAGACTATTCGCACCTTTTATAACACAAATTATGACTTTTCTGAAACTTAGCTCAAAAGTATAGTACTTTTGTGTTACTCTGGTGCATATAATCATAGGTTTTTAAAATTTACTCTATAATATATTCCTCAATATATAAAGCTTCAGATGTCTCGACATAATGAATGTGTCACCTCTGTCTTCGTTTTTTATTTTTTAAACGACCTCTGTCTTCGTTGCACACGAAGAGGGGACACATGCACGCAGCACGCAAGCAGTTAGCTGCATATGCGCAACCAGGTGGTCATATATACTTGCATGGCTAGTCTTACGCTTGAGGCGCCTATTATATGCACGATGCACCCACCCGCTACGCACGGCTCGTATACGTGTATTATTGTCGATGCGCGCTCCTATGTGGTCACGTGAATTTGCACGCAACCAAGCAGTCGTACGTGTGCGAGGCAGGGTGTGGACAAAACTACTAGTCTGATTAAAGAAACGGACGACTCAACTGATCGCTCTGGTCGGAGGTTTACCACTATCGCTGTCATCACTCAGTGATCGATGGACGGACGGACCGATCGATCGATCGATCAAGAGATGGTGCTGGAAGCAGCGTGACGCATTCGAACTCCTGTACGTGCTCCCCGCGCGTGCATAGGGCCCATACGCGCGTACGTGCCCTGCCCTCTCGTCACACGGCTGCTCAGACGGATAGTGCGTGGAAGTGGGCACGACGGACGACCTTTTGAATCTCGCGGGAAACCGCCAAGCTTTTCTCAGAGATGCACGCGCGGCGGCCTGGCGCACGCTGTGTCCCTCACATGCATGCTGGTCTCAGCTCCCTGCTTGGTGCATGCACCGCGGCAGCGCGTCTTGGCAGGGTCGGACCGGTTGCCACGGCGACAGGGACCCTGCTGTCTGCGCACCGATCGCATTCGCACCTTTGAATCATACTGGAATACGTAGTATTAACCAGTTCACAGCAGTCATGGATTTTTGGAATTTTTGAGCGCCGACCAGGCGGCGGGAACGTTGCAGTTTCGCAGCCATCAGGGCGCAAAAGATGGCGACACACCGCGTCCGCCTGGACCTTTCCTCTCGAAGCACGCACAAGAAGAGAAAGATGTACGCACACGGCCAGGAAACGTGTCGACGACCACGACGACGAAATGCCGTCCAAAACGATGCGAGCAGGAATGCAGAATGCTTCTGTTGACTGAGCGTTGTTTGTTCATCCGTGGAATGCGACGATCTGTGTGTGTATGTCCAGCGCGCGCGGCACGTCATGTGCATGTGGCGGTCCAAGCCTGGTCCCGTTCGGATCGAGTTCTCGACGCGCAGAGGCCCACGGAAGCCGCGCACCAACCGAAACGGCCGGACCACACAAGAAAATCGAGCTCCGTAGCCTGGACTAGAAACGAGCTGCCACGAGGCGGTATGACATGTATGGCAATCGACTCGCCGGGATCAAATACTACTAGTGTCAGGAAATCCCCCAGAATTGACGAAACGAGCTGTGCCCCTGCCACTGCTCGAAATCTTCACTACAGTACGCTCTGTGCTCTCAACTGTAGCCTCTTGCTACAGCAGTGTCCTACATGTGCCTGCTTGAAGAACCGATGAACGACTCGATTCATCAGCGTCAGTCAGGCGTGGGGAGCGGCAGAAAAGCCATGAGTGACAAGCACACTCGTCGGCGTCGTGGATTTCTGTAACTTGCTGCTCCGACCACGACCGGTGAAGGCCGAGATGCAGATGGGACTTGACCAATCCAATCTGTCCAGGGTGGCAGAGGCGCCCTATCCGTCTTTTTCCCTCTTGTCAGGCAAGGGCGCCATCAACGGAAGCTTTTTCCCCATCAGCGCCATGGCAGGAAGAATCTGCCGCTTTGTGACGCTGCGAAATGGAGATCCAAGCAGTGAGTGGTTGGCACAGGTCAAATCCCTTGCATATACTAGTCTGTTCGTTTCGCTGCAGCTACGGCTGCGGCTGCACAAAAATAACTGCAAACATTGTAACTGCTGCTGAAAAATAACTGCGAACACTGTAGCTGCTGTAAAGCAGCGAGACGAACACGCTGTACAGTAGTATAAAAACGTAGGCATATATTTTTCCTTTTTTTGACACGGAGTAGTATCGGTTTGGATTGTTGGTGACATGCTGTTTGTTGTGTTCTTCCCCCTTTTTTAAAAAAAGAAATGTTGTGATTCACTGTATAACGGTTCCAATGTGATAGTAGTATGTGGAGCAGGGTGCACTTTATTTTATTTGGGGTAGGGTCCCTTTGGGATTTGCTACTGTTTTCACAGGAATTTTCGAGTATTTCAATCAGTATGAAATTTTCATACAACTCCTCCTATGGAATGCCTACGAGTTTTTGAAGAGTCTTAAAGCCTGTTTGGATCCACTCAGATTTTAAGAATCTAGATTTTAAAAGCTACGGGGATCCAAACAGGGCAGATTATGCACCAGATTTTAGAATCTAGATTATGAGATTTTAAGAATCCCATAATCTACTCTAACCCAGCTTTTAGATGATTTTATTTGACAAAAGACCCACTGCCTTTGAATGTTTTTGGATAATTACCGTTTGTGCCATTGTTTACCTTAATATAGGAAGGACAGGCTGGTCATTAACAACCTCAAAAACTGGCTTTTAGATTTCAAGAATCTAGGATCTAAACACCTTCACCCAAATTTTTTTAGAACTCAGATTATAACAACTACCTCTAGAATCCAGAATCTTAGAAACTGACGGAGATCCAAACACCACCTTAATACAAGGTTCAACTTCTGGAGAATTTTTTGTGAGTATTTCCATCAGTATGTTTTATTATGTGTTATTCTGGTTTTTTACCTAAGGATTCAAGGTGGACAAGCATTCAGTCCCAAGGAAACAAATTCGATGTTTTTGCTATTACCGCGGATATTTCTTAGTATATTTTTTTTTACGTGGCACTTTACTTAAAGTAATAGCGCAAGAGTTTATGATCGGTACAACATATATAGTTATACTCCCTCGAGACTATTTTATGGGCGTTTAGACAAGATATAATTAAGCTAATTTGCACTAAATGTGTCGTCTTAACGTCAATAAAAAACCTGAAAAGAGTTTAATATACCTGTACTTGTACAAAGTTAGTACAATTAGATTTGAGATTTGAGTAGCTAGTGCAGTACGGAGTACATGTACACCTCCGACATGTATCCGTCCTTGTGACAGTGGTACTGCTGCATCCCTATGGCTTGGAGCTGACCGAGCCTCTGAGAGGAGTTCGACGAATCTTCTCGCAAGAAATTAGCCTTGATTTAGGGACAACGTTAACCTAAATCACGTTTTAGTGGATGCCATGGGAAAATAAAGAAGGACCAAATTTTGCGTTGTCTATCTCCTTCGACCAAAGCTTTGACCCCAGCGCCGGATACCTAGGCTTTTTGTTTACCGCCCTGCCCTTGCCAACAAGCTCGTGTACAAGTTCTAGGTATTCGTAGAGCAAATACACAACTCGCTCCTCCACTCTCCGCAGCTGCAGTGAAGATACGACTCTTGACCATTGGTCAATGTGTGAAAACTAGGAATAGTCGCTAGTTAAGACTTGGAACTTGGACCTCGCATAGCTTCATTGGCACTCGTGATAAATATTGTCACCAGAAGAATAACAACGCGAAAAGAAAAGGGTTAGCAAGTACCTTTGCTAGAGGGACCACATAATGAACACCGAATAGGCTATGGCACGTTCACAAGCCCATAGAAGAAAAACCATCTTCCTAGGTACTTTAAGAATATTACTTTTCGCTATAGATGTAAACAATTAAAGTTGCCTCACAACTAGGAATAAGTTATTAGTTCGTTTTAGTTCTATGAAAGCTAATTTGTTGTCTACGCGTATTCTAAGCATATAATCTGTACTTTAATCGTTGAAGGGCTAAAAATACATATACTTTGTAAGGGCGAATCTCAGAAATACTATCATATCATGACTTGTCGGATTGCTTTTTTCCTCTTCATCAGTTCTCTATAATTCCGTGTCTATTGCGTGAAATTATTTTATTGTGCATCAAACTCTGTGATTAAAACCACATACTTAACACTCAAACACCAACAAGGGCTATTTTTAAACTAAAAGCAGCCTATACACATACAAAAGCCTCATGCATTTCAGGATGTACACCTTTCCAAGTGCAAGGAGCAATAATCATCACTCATGAAGTACTGTAGCTGTGATTTGTGAATATCATCATGCATGTCAGCTAAGATGAGGCAGCGCGCAGCGGCAAGACTCCACACCCACAACACAAACACAGAGGAAGAAAGCCTCCAGCACCACCAGCAGCATCTCCCTCTGGCTGCCAACCCCTCCTTTTCCTTGCTCCATGCATCCATCCCTTTCCTTACTTTTTGTACTTTTTCCCTGCCTCCACCCCTACAAAAGGTGAAGGAATGGAGGACAAGACCTGCACTAAGTCCTTCTCAGCCCTCCCATGTCCTCCTTGTTATTTTAAGTGCAGCTAGCGCGCCACTGCTCGCTCGTCCCCTTCCCCTCGTCTTCTGGTGGTGCAGAAAGACAGCTTCCACCCCGCTAAAAAAGAAGAAACCAAACCTCAAAGAGGCAAAGCCTATAGGAGGGCTCACCGGCGGCAGCAAGCACCAAAGGAGGGGAATCCTTTCGTGCCTGATTGGTTTTTCTCGGCTGCTTCTTCCTCTTCTCTCGCTTTGCTTGCTTCATATGGCGGAGTAGTTTCCTTTTTCTCTGGTATCTTTTGCCACATCTGGTTGTTCTTCCTCCCCCCACCTACTCTTCCCCAACCACACCCCTCTAGATCACTGGACTGGCATTGGTAAATAAAGTGAGTGAACAGTGCCGCTGAGGTGCCCCCTCTTGGCAATAATTGCCACCTTTGGAGTTTGGAGTCCTCCAATAGGAGTCTCCTTCTGCTACTGTGCTGTCTGCAACCACTGTCCCTCTTCCCTCTCTGCCCATCTATCCATCTCCTCTCCAACCCTCAGGCTTTTTTGGGGTTGGTGCCTGCTTCCTTCTCCTCCATCCATCCTTGCCGCTTTCCTTTAAATCACTGCAGCTGGCTGGCTCGCGGTGAGCATGATCCCTTGGCTCGCCGTGAGCATGCTGTTGCTGTGATCTCTTTCTTCTTCTCATCTTGCTCTACCCAGTCTCCTTCTCTCCCCTGTCCTGCTAAGCTTTTGCTTGCAATCAGCAGCTTTTCCTTTTGGTGCCTGGACTCTTGGGAGAAGAGTGGAAGAGAAAGGGAGATCGTGGCCAAGGGTGTGAGCAGATAGTTGTCTGAGACGAACTGCTGCTGGGCACGCAGCTGTAGTAGTGCAAGAAAAAAGCCTTCATAATCCACCATTTCAAGCAGCCATCACTAGCCAAAGCAAGCAAGAAACCGGCCATCCTTTGGTGACCACCGAGAAGAGAAGATCCCGAGACATACACGTACGTGTTCGCAGCTGTCCTGCGTTCTTCTTTCTCATGGATTGGGACGCCAAGATGCCTTCTTGGGACCTCGGCACGGTGGTCGGCCCCAGCAGCGGCGGCGCCCTGGACCTGAAGCTCGGCGGCCCGACGAGCTGGAAGGCGGCGGCCGCGGCCGTCACGACGGCTCAACAGTTACCGCCGCCGTCGTCCTCCGCGCCGGCGAAGCGGCCGCGGGCCGGGCAGGCGCAGCAGGCTGTGCCGGCGTGCTCGGTGGAGGGGTGCGCCGCCGACCTGTCCAAGTGCCGCGACTACCACCGGCGGCACAAGGTGTGCGAGGCGCACTCCAAGACGCCCGTCGTCGTCGTCGCCGGCCAGCAGCAGCGCTTCTGCCAACAGTGCAGCAGGTACGCGCGCGTGCGTCGCCCATGCATTATTCTTGGATTCCTCTGCCTCCATCCCATGATTCTTTTTTGTTCTGGTTCAATAATTTACAAGCGTTGGAACTGCTTTGTCGAGGAGTCTTGCATGTACTCCCTGTATTTTTTTTATTTTTTTTTTAGAATACAGGAGCCGCTGCTTGGGCGACCAACAGCTCGCTGTCAGGTGAAGCAGCTCCTGTCCCTTTTCTATTGCGATGCTTGGCGCTTGCAATTAATTCACGACGCGCACCCGCCAAAATTACTGGTATCCAATTCCTTGCGGCTTAACTCGCACGGTTAAGATGCAAAAGTAAACCAGCTATCCTTTAGTAATAAGCTCTGTAAAGATCCAACTTTTATGCAAAAGTTCGAATTGAATTCTTCCGTACATTTGTTTCGGTCAACTGAACTTAAGTAAAATCGACTGAGTTGAGTATGACAGCTCTGGAAAGACAAATTTCAGTAGAGCTGAATATGACAGCTCTAATAAGAAAACAGTAACATCTGCTAATCTGTTTGTTCAGCTTCTGGTCCTGAACTGCTGAAGTTCTGAAACTCATGTGACACTACCATTAACCCGGTTGCTACGCACCCGGGTTTTGTGGGTTGTCCCTACGCAAAACAGCAGATACAATGGAACTGGACTTTCAGGCCCGTCCCTCCAGTCGTTTTCAGGGCTCACTCGGACAACAGATTCCGTTCTGTTCTTCGATGTGTGCCTGCGTCCTTGTCACCCATGCTTTCCACATTCCAAATGATTTCTGAGCCTCAAGTCTTGGATCTAGGAGCATGGTTGTTCTAGAAGAAAATGATCTGAATTCTCAACTGTGAGTAGGCTCTGTCCTGTCCCCATTCAGATTCAACGTTGTGTGGTGTATCTGACTGAGCACCTGCCGTGAAGGTTACGTGGTTAGTTTCGGGTCAAGGCAGTAGTAGCATCAAGCCATCAAGTATGCCCTTGCCATTAGTTTGACTGGATCTGAGCAACTCTTACCATTAATTTTTTTTTTCTTTATGGACCAACTTGTCATTTTAAGAGAGTTGTTTTGAGCAATTTGAAAGTGTGGTTAATTTGGCTTATGAGCCTGTATGGTAAGTTGTGCAGTCCTGAAAATTGCTGAAATTGTCTCTTGCAGGTTTCATCTGCTCGGAGAGTTTGATGAAGTGAAGAGGAGCTGCAGGAAGCGCCTTGATGGACACAACAGGCGCCGGCGTAAGCCTCAGCCAGATCCACTGAACCCTGGAGGCTTGTTTTCTAATCACCATGGTAATTCCATTATTCTTCACATGGCAAAAATTTTATTTTCTTCGGAGAAAACGTGATAACCTGCACTTGAAATAGACATGCATGAGCAACTGGGCATAAAGTTTAAAGCAAGTAACTGATTTTGTCACAGTTAACAACTTTGAGTAAAGTGAGGGTTTTGACATTTCTAGTTTTTACTCGAGTGCTTTTAGATAGGATCATTGTCCGGCACAACAGGAGGCAAATATTATTAAATTGATGGTCTCAATCTAATGCATTTGATTGATCATGTGCTTACTGAACCTGTTAGTTGACTGCCTGTACTACCCAACAAAACAATTCACACGTGATAAGTGATAATACACAATGTTTTCCTTCCAAAAAGTAGGGGAAAAGGAACTTGGCTACCAGAAGTCTAGCACTATCATCATGAATATAGGTGTAATTGTCTGTGAATTGAATGGTCGTTTCCAAGAAATTCCTTTGCTACCAATCTGGCAAGGAATAAGCGTGCAGCCTTGAAACTTCTCTGAAGCTGCATGTGAGCAGCTGCGGGCATACAGTTATCTGAACCTGCTAATGGTGTCAGCTTGAAATGCGATAGTTGACAATTGTCATAAACCACGCTAATAGCAGGTGCACATATAGATGCTTCGAAAACTCTATACTACTTGTAACAGAACATTATCTGAAATGAGCTCATTATATCATAAATTTATGTGATTTAGCTGCGTTCTGCCATGATACCTTTAAAATGCCGTGAAAATCATTTGAAATTTGCTGCATGAAGACGGTTACAGTACATACGTTTGATCTTGATGCATTGACTCAGTGCTGACTAATGCCATTAGCACCTGCGACACCAATCATCTAACGGTTTCGTTCCACTGTCTTCAGGAATGACAAGATTCACATCGTACCCGCAGCTCTTCTCTGCATCATCCATGGCAGATTCCAAGTGGCCGACCGGCATCGTCAAGACAGAGACCGACGCGTTCCAAGACCAATACTACCCGGCCGTTCACCTCAACAACGGCGGCGTCTCCCTCTTCAACGGCAAGGACAGGAAGCACTTCCCGTTCCTGACGCCCCACGGCGGCGACGCGGCCGCGGCCTTGGGCTGCCAGCCGTTCACCATCACCCCTTCCTCAGAGGGCAGCAGCAAGCAGAGCAACGGCAACTGTGCTCTCTCTCTTCTGTCAGACAACCGGACACCGGCACAGCTCATGATCCCCACGGCACAGCCCCTCGGCGCGGCGCTGCAGTACGGCAATGTGGCACGGCTCCCTGTCGACGGCGACGTCTCGCTCACCGGGATGTCCTATGTAAGTGTGGGAGGCAAGCACACATCTATCCTGGCCACATCTGCTGGTCACACGACTCACACTGCAACTGCTGCGTCTCCTGCTCCTCCAACACTGCAATACCATGGCTACTACCATGTCAGTGGTGGCGATCAGGGCAACCCTGATGGTGCCGCCATTCAGGCCCTTCCCTTCTCATCGTGGTAGAGGAGTTCCCCAGTTAGGTGTTGTGATAAATCAGGTTCTAGGCAGTCGCTCTTGTTGTTCACCAAATGTCTGTCACAATACAGTAGTAGTGTTGACAATACTGAAATGTCGACAAGGCATGCCCATTTTTCAACTTATCCTGATAGTTCTGGTTTATGGAAATGCATCGCCCCTATATGATCCTGAATTGCGTATGCATGCCCATTTTTCAACTTATCCTCATAGTTCTGGCTGCAGTTTACATCTGGCCGTCCATTTATTTGGTACTTGAGCTTTGTTCAGCTCGAAGGCTGCTGAAAGGCTACCTGCAATGAAACGTTACGAACCAGTAAAAACAAATGGAGGTCCCTGATTATTCTTATCACGAGGAGGTGCTTGTTCTTCGCATGCTGTACTTTATAGAGATCTCGTTGAACAACAGTGATTAAATTAAGTGCACAGTGATTAAATTAAGTGTTGTGGACCACATATGTAGCCCTGTGGTTCGAGGGACAAACTAGTCAAGATTCAAACACAGCTGCAATACCATGGCTACTACCATGTGAGTGACGGTGATCAGGAAAACCCGGATGGCGCGGCCATTCAGGCCCTTCCTTCTCGTCGTGGTAGGGGAGTTCTTCAGTTAGCTAGGTGTTGTAACAAATCAGGTTGCAGGCAGTCGCTCTCGTTGTCCACCAAATATATCTGTCACAAAACAATAGTGGTCTTGATGATACTGAAATGTCCACATGGCACGCCCATTTGCCAACTTATCCTGATATAGTTCTAATTTATGGAGATGCTCCTATATGATTCAGAATCGCGTGAATGAGTATTTCACATACCAAGTGCGATTGAGTATGTGATGTTTGCATGTAGTTCAGTTGGTTCTAGTTGCAATTGCACGTCTATTTGCTTGGTACTGGAGCTTTGTTCAGCACAAAGGCTGCTGAAAGGCTACCTGTAATTAAACGTCATGAACCAGTCCAAAAAAAAGTGGAGGTCCCTGATTATTCTTACACGTGGAGCTGCTTGCTTTTCGCATGCTGTACTTGCAGAGATCTTGTCTAATAACACAGGATTAAATTAAGTGCACAGTGGTTATACTAAATGTTGTGGACCACTTCTGTAGCCGTGGTTCGAGGGACAAACTAGTTCAAGATTCAGATATAGTGTTGTATTAAATTTCAGTTCCTTGTTTCTGTCCAGAGTCTTGGACTAAAGAATTTCTTGTGCATCAAAAGATGTCTTGGAGCAAAGCTTTGGCGGAAGGGACAGATCAATCAAGTTCTGTCTCAGGAAAATCTTTGCCACATGCTATGTTATGCAGTATTTATCAAAGTGAATGAGAGGGTACAGAATTTCTTCAACGTCCAATTCAAGTGCGGCTTTCGGCACATGTCAACAATCAACGGTGAGTTAGACATGATCACGCCATCTGGCAAATTTTTAAATGTCAGAAATCTGCCAGTCAACCTCACTAGTCAAAAAGTGGCTATACGGCAGTTAAAATTCACAAGTCTTGTTTATGTAGAGCTCTATCTAGGAAATAGGGGAGGGGCGAAAAACTCCATTAATGTTTAAAAATATTTATCATAAAAAAAATTACAAGTTTGTTGCAACACAACCAGAATACTGACGAGTGTTGCCCTGTGGTTCCATTTACACAAGAACACTCATACCATGTGGATTTATCTCGATAAACCAGGCATAACGCATAGATGCTAATTAACTGTGTTTGCTTTTGTGCTCTGGTATTTAACAAGCTATTCAAAATCTCTAAGGTAATGAAAAAATTCCAGAGAAGAAAATGTTAACCAGGGATCAGAGATAAAACAGTTCAACATACCTTCCATTCATCTATAGTACAAAACAGAAAAAGGCAAATCAGACTATGGAGTACACTGCAAGAGCTACTACCGCCCTACTTCTACGGTTCTACCAACACCCATGTCAACCCAGAAGGCATTGTTGCTAATATTAACCTCTTCTAGGCCTCCTACTCATCTTCGCGTACTACATCTTGTGCTCATTCCTAATACGCTCCCGGACGGCCAGGATGAAAGCTGTCGCCCTCTCGTCAATGTTGTCAGCAGCGGCATAGGAGGTGGCTTCTGCAGCTTCAACAGAAGAAGCAGGCATGACCTGATATTTGTAAGGCTGTGTGATACTTACAGCTGTGTTGTTTTGTGCTTTGACGTATTTGGAGTATACCATGGTCATCTTCCCCTTCATCCCTCTAGCACTAGCCTTGTTTTTCGCCTCCATTAGTTTGCTTGCTTGTGGTTACTTTGAAGCGTATGTGTTCTCAGAAATCTGCTACTTGACCTCAATTCAGAGAAGCCGGTTAGCTTGGTTGTGGTTGCCTCCACTTCAGAGAAGCTGGTCCTATATATGCAGGTTGGTGTGCGTGAGCGATTGGAAAGGAGTCGCATACTCGCATCTTTGCATTTGGATGCCACTGGATACTCCCTCCGTCCCAAAATAGTTATCACCGGACATCATGTTTGACTCTTCGTCTTATTCAAAAAAATTATTTAAATATAAAAACAAATATATCATGATTAAAATATATTCAATGATAAAACAAATTGTAAAAAAATAAATAAAATTTGCATAAAAAATTTGAATAAGACGAGCAGTCAAAAAAGTCAACAGCGACAGCTATTTTGAGACAGAGGGAGTAACATGCATATGCAGCAAGAATCAGTGAAACATTATCTATATATTTTCTGATAACATGCTGGACATATGCGCATCTTCATCATTCACTGGTGGGAACGTACGTGCATAACATTGACTGACAAGCAAGTCCCTGGATCAGAAGGGACCAGTGGTAAGTCAGTCAGAAAAGCTAGTGTAAATTGATGCTGCAACATGCACAACAGCTTTCATGATAAGATTCAGGATGCGTTCGTTGCATCCCTTCTAAATTTTAGACCTGTCACATAAAAAAAAATCTTATTATTTAAGAGTATTAAATAAAGTTTAATGACAAAACTTTTTTACAGGTAGGTACATCTTTACAAGACGAATCTAACGAGCCTAATTAATCTATGTAATGCTACAGTAACCATCGTCTAATCACGGCTTACTTACCTTTATTAGATTCGTCTCGCGAATTAGACCAGAGATTCTACAGTTAGTTTTGTAATTAAACTTTATTTAATACTCTTAAATAATAAGATTGTTCCTTCTAAATTTTAGACCTCATACAAGGAACACCGATGTACACCTCCACGCCAAGGTTCTTGTTTGCCTCTCGTACCTTTTAGTAGATCAGAAAGTTCGCTTTAGTTTTCAAGTCCGGAAATATCCATATGGTTGCAAGAGATTACCGCAGCATGCCAGCAGCTATCATATGCCGTCAAAAGATTCCTCCCTATCCTTGTGAAATATCCATGATCCATGACTACATCTCTGGTGCCTGGTTGCAGATTCTTGTATATATTCTTTGAGGAGTTTTACGGTCCTCCATACTAACTAGTATTTTATAAAAATATCAGGTAGTATTCTTAAGGTAAATATGGAATTGTAGAAATCTTTAATTAATCCGGTTTGGAATTATAGTGTTTGGATAATCCGCTTTGTGCTCCTGCCGATGGAGATTTTGCGGCAGCGTCAGTTGGAGCCTTGTGCGGCGGCGGTGGCCATTAATTGGAGATTGGTAATCAATGCTAATCAGCGGCTCCTTCACAATTGATCAGCGAGCGATCTACGGCGGCCGTCACATTAAGAAGTGACAGGAATTAACCGATGTTAATTTGGCAGCCACTCCTCTAATCACAACGAATTGAAGGCAATTAATTAATTCGGCGGCTGCTTCTTGGCCAGACAGATCAAACAAACTACCAAATCTAGTGATCTGATTAGCCCTAGCCGTGTCATCATGTGTGGTTAATTTCAGTAATTACTTACACAGTTACCACTCAAATAAACGCACGTAATGTTCTTCCCTTTCTGTTTTGAGGCCAGCAACGAGGATTGCGTGCAAGGAAACACGCTAGAAGCAGCGGCTGTCGATCCTATCTATCGCTGCGGCTGGTGAGGTCGAAGAATAGGCCAAAAATTTTAGGAAAAATCCCTTATATGCCATTAGTTAAACCTTTAATCCCTCATCTGTCATTGTTAAAGTCAATATCCCGTATATGCCATTGATCTTAAACTTTTATCCCTTATATGCCATTGTTAACCATTTAACTCGGGTTTAGTGAGTTTTGTCACTGTAGCTACATGACGACTGTAGATAAACCATTGTAGTACGATAGTTAACAAAAATTTGTATGTATGATATTCAAATAACTTTTAAACAACTAGCATACTTATTTAATTTTGTGCAAAAACATGAAAAAGGAGGAATAATTTTTTATTTACCGCTGCATAAACAATTATATATCCTTTCTTACAACTGACTTAAATAAAAACTAGAAATATTTCCTTACTTTTGCATATATTTTTGTTTAGAAAAATAAATAATTATGTTAGTAATCCCGTAGTTAGAGTTTTACACCTCACTAAACTACCATTAAATGGTTAACAATGGCATATAAAAGATAAAAGTTTAAGATCAATGGCATATACGGGATATTGACTTTAACAATGACAGATGAGGGATTGAAGGTTTAACCAATGGCATATAAGGGATTTTCCTAAAGTTTTACGCATGATTTTTTTTCCAATCTTACCCTCATCGTAACAAAATACTAGTTAGTATTGAGGGGTGGGCAACAATCGATATGAACCATCAGATCATAATACTAGCTAGTATTGTCTAAAAATACTAGCGAGTATGAGGTACTGTAAAAATCCTCTATTCTTTGACGCGGGGGGGGGGGGGGGGGGGGGGGGGGGGGGGTGGGGGGAGCCTCCGATCGCCACCAGGTCTACCCGGCACTGCACATAGATGTGTTATTCTGCTGTCTGAAATGATAAGGAACGAAAGGAAAAAATGAAACGAGCGGGGTGCCTGAAACTGCTACGAGTGACCAAGATTCTGAACACCTCATTGTAACGTGCTGTCTTGTTTTTATATC
The DNA here is from genome assembly GCA_007726485.1 of Eragrostis curvula. Taxonomy (NCBI): domain Eukaryota; kingdom Viridiplantae; phylum Streptophyta; class Magnoliopsida; order Poales; family Poaceae; genus Eragrostis; species Eragrostis curvula. The sequence continues at coordinate 20,853,540 of RWGY01000009.1, read as the reverse complement.
AGTCTTGCTTAGGCTGTTACTGGTGGCACCATAAACATTTCTATTCTTTTTTTTTTTGTGCAGGAACGATGTGCACTCATGTAACTGAAACAAAATCATCGGCCAAACTATCTTTGGTGAACCTTTGGTGGGCAAATGAAGGGAGGCGTCCACTCTGAAGCTTGTTGGCCGGCAAAAGATCGTCACTTTACAGCGTGGTGAAACGTCGATCCACTCTGAAACTAAAATCTCACGCCATGGCGCGATCAACTGTCCAGCATCAGCGGATGAGACCATATTCGTACGCATCTACCTCCTCCCGTTCGGGACGACTTGACTACTGTACGCAGCATGATAGAAAGGTGTCTGCAGAGAACTTATCCACAGCCCGCGAATATATCATCTCTCTGGAATCTGACCATGCATGTAGCTACGACAATATATAGCTAGCTAGGTCGTTGGAATTCCAAGACGGACGTCCACGGCCACCGCCGGCCATTCTGTGAAACTCGGCCGCGTGTTCCAATTCTTTGGGGAACCTTTGTACGGCCGGCGAACATGTAGGTATCTGATGTTCTTGACTCAGCGCCGCGTCGTCGGATCTTAGCCTTACCCAATTCTATTGTTTATTCCAGTACCATATTGAAATCGTCGGAGATAAGGGGTGAGGATGAAGGAACGGACCCTTCGCTTGCTTGGGCGGCGGCTGGCCGAGAAACTTTGCGACGGCAGCTGGCCGCGTCCATAGGGAGGGCTGCGAGCATGTCCGGCAAGTTCTGTGCATGGCTGACCGGAGCGGTGTACAAGCAGTTTGGGCCGCCTGTTGGGCCGAGCGTTGGGAGAGCACGAGGAGTCAGTTCTTCGTGGATGAAAATGGAGCCTCAATGGCAACTGTAGGTTTTATTTCAGACTTTTCAGTCACCATCCGAAAAAAAAAAGTCACCATCCGAAAAGGCTAGAAATATTATGGGGCAATTGTGTTTTTACCCTCACTTTGAGTTCTAATTTTGATTTTACCTTCGTTTTTTCACTTTGTGATTTTACCCCTAATTTTTCAATTTGAAGCCAAAGCTTACCCTTAGTATGGGTAAAATCAGAATAGAATTATTATGATTTTACACTACTGGCTTGTGTTGCCTACAGACATGTCCCAAGTGTGGGCTAGATTTTATCTTAATGTGCGCCGGATTGAAGTATAGTCACGATATGTGGAGAGATAGTGATGCCACTTAGGGGTGGGCACAAAAACCGATACCTAAACACCGAAATCGAAAAAATTGAGACCGAAAAAACTGGAATTTCGGTATTCGGGTACTTGTTTGGGTACTAGACTTAGGTAACCGGATTTTATTGTTCAATTTCGGGTAGTACCCTTGGGTACCCAAACTACCCAAATTACTATGATGATGTAGGATTTAGCACATAGACTCAAACCATAGTCACATAACATCCTTTGGTACTCATTCATCATATTCATGTTTCTCCTATCATATAATGGTAACTCATTATCAAGTTGATTGCATAGTGTATTTTGGGTATAATCAAGTTTATTTCATTTTTCTCTGAAAATTAATGCTAATTTTGGTAGTTTGAGTATAACCGAAGATTGAACCGAAATTTAGGTACCCAAAGTTGTCAGATACCCAAATTTTTGTTGTCATTTCGGGTAGCAATTCTAGATAAGCGAAAATTGAAAAGATTGAAAAAACCAGGCCGAAACATCGGGTATGACGGAACGCCCACCCTTAATGCCACTGATTTCACGTGGACTGCAAGAGAAAGGAAGACTCTATTATCTTATAACAATTTTATTGCCACATAATGTAACATCTTACTAGTATACTCCATGATGGAAACTTTATGTGAACACCATGATAGGTAATAATTTTACCTCTATATTTTCTTATAGGAACTCATGTGCATATGTTATGAAATGATTTTTCTTACTAATCATGTGATATCAACTTATATATGTACTACGTGCACAACAATATATAGTGTATTATGTAATAGCAATAATTCTATGCAGCATTCCATACAATAACAAAATATTAATATGTAACTTGTGTGGTGTACAGGCAGCAACTTATGCAAAATAACTAAAACTTCTTCAAAATATGTGTATTTATATGTCTTGTCACATACTCCCTTTGTCCACAAATGTTAGCATTTGTTGACTTTCAGCTATCATGTTTGACCATTCGTCTTATTCAAAATATTTATAATAATATAATTTATTTTATTATAACTTGTTTAACCACTAGACATACTTTAAATATAACTTATTTATTTTTATATTTTTATAAATATTTTGAATAAGACGAGTGGTCAAACGTGATAGCTGGAAGTCAACAAATGCTAACATTTGTGGACGGAGGGAGTAGGATGCAACGTATGCTGCAATGTGAAGTTATATAAGGGCACTTCTTCTCTATCTCTACTCGTAATTATCATGAATTAAATATTCACACATACTCTATCGATAATAATAAACATGGAATGCAAATTAGAGATATACACACGCTCTCTTTTTGTAATAACCGTAGATTATATAAATTAAATATTTATCTGTATGCTCTCTGTAATAAGCATGAAGTGAATTACTTCAGTACATCATAAGTCGATATCCTGTAGGCTAATCTTATATAAGGGCAATACGTATAGATTTCAAAGAATCTCATGTAAGACAACGTGATAGTCCCAGACTAATGATTTCTTAATCGGAGATAATAATGTGGGAGGGAGAGAGAGAGAGAGAGAGAGAGAGAGAGGAACTTGTACAAGAGTTTCATGTCAACATGCTTGAGTATCCCAAAATATAAGCGGAAATTCATAATCCCTCAACCGAAATGTCTTAGAGCCTCGGTCAAGTTGTTTATGAGCTCAGTTGTTGTCGAAAACCCTTCTGATCCGATCTACATAGAATAGAAGTTAGTCAAACTTTTGAACCTTAAAAACTAAAGGCTTCAAACATAATACGTAAATGCTTAAATATTATCCATAAAACTACCAAAGCTCGTTAAAATAAACAAAACTTCTATAGTTTTCACAGGCGCACAACAACTTTGATTACATAGCTCAGAAGTCAGAACATAAGTTGGATCAAGCATATTGTAGGAGAATCAAGGACAAGAAGCCTTGCATTTGCTGTGAGATGGTGATACTGAGTCATGAATCCGTGAACGGAACGACGCCGCTGTTAATGATGGAAAGGCCATGGTTCTCAACCTCTGAGTAGACCATCACCACTACTCCTTTCGTCTTCTTGCAGCTGATTTTCAGCAGAACTGTGTCGCCATGGATGCTACCCTCAACGGTTGGGACGTATCCGCTGA